>JAZKJV010005301.1:0-463789 GCA_037367405.1 Ottelia alismoides | reverse complement strand
TGCTCGCGGTTGCCTTTGTCGTAGTGAGGTGGGGGGGTGCCCGGACCATCGATCCGGCAGCTTTGCGCGCGCCGTGCTCCGCCCCATCGCAGGAGCTCGAGCCTCAGGCAGTGACAACCTTCGAGGCGATGACCAAGAGCTACCTAAGCTCCAGCATAGTCTTCCACTCCGCCCAGGTAACCCTTTAGCCCTTCCATTTAGCTTAATTTTGAGTTTCCCCCAAATCGCATCTCCGCTGAGTTCCGTCGATTCCGGCCATATCGTATACCCTCTAGATCATCGGAACCCACGCTCACCATCGCCATCCCTCCGCGCACGTTCTTCGCCCCTTCGTTCAACCCAGCTCGCCCCGGAGCTGGGGTTCGAGCTCCACCGTCCTCCGCTCGCCGGAGCTCACTCACCCCGACGCACCGTCAACCCTCACGCCGCTTCATCGGGTCGAGGCACTTTGCCCTCGACCCGCGAAGCTTCTGGTTCATTTTTCAGGTCAAGAGGAGGCCATCTGAGGCCCCCTCACTTCCAGGCCAGGAGCTCGACCCTGTTGACCCTGCTGGAGCCCCTCCAGGGCTCGGCCGGGCCATCGGATAGCACCCACAGCTGCGGAACGTCAGTGCGGACCTGTTCCGATCTTCAGAGGTAGCTGAGGAGGCCCCCTGCTCGCGCACGAGGCCGGCGAACCTCGCCGACCACCTGTTCTTCGAGGGATCCTCCATCACCGTCCGATCAGCCTCAGCTCCCCAGTTCGCATCACGACCGTCCATTCCACGAGGAGCAGTTGCCGTTGATCATCTCGAGGCTGCATCCAGACCGTTAGGTAGAGGAGAGAGGCACCAGCCCCTGTGCACCGTTAGATCTTCCACGTGCCTTGCTCTGCACCGTCGATCGGCCCACGGGCGAAGGCGAGAGAGGCGCCACTCACCAGGCATCTACGTGGCGTCCATCCAGCCATTGACGTAATAAGGGGTAATTTACTTAGGACCCCCTCTTAGTTTTTGTTTTCAGTCCTAGTCCTGTAAATATTTTAGGAGTTTTATTTACGTAGGGTAAATTGCACATTGGACTTCCTGTTTTGTTGATATTTGCATTTATGCCCCTGTATGTGTGAGACACGTGCTTCGTCACGTGTAGTTTAGGGTTATTTGCAACTATTATCCTGTAGTTCTGATGGGTTTATGAATGAATGAACACTTTCTGGTATTTGCATATCTACCCCTGTGAAATGTTTTATTTGAACATGTGCGGATTTTAGTGGGTTAATTGCAACCGAACCCCTGGACTTTTTGGTACGAGTTACCAAAAGGTCCTAGGAGTTGGTTTTTATTACCAGAAGGTCCCTGAGTGCCCCAGGCACGCGCCACGCGCGTGACTTGCTGGGTTATTTGCACCTGGACCCCCAGATTTTCGGGTATTTGCACTTAAGTCCCTGTGCACTGTTCCCCTTGTTGATTTTGAATAAAATATCAAACCACCTCCAAATTCGATGAAAATTTGACACATGGCTCCTGCCATGTTGTTGGATTTTTGAGAATTTTTTAGGACATTTTTGATTTTATTGCTATTTTTAAAAATTCAAAAACATCTATTTTTAGCTACTGTCTAGGCTTAGAAATCTCAAAAAAAATAGAAAAACACCCCCCAAAAATTCTAAAAAAATTAGGTTCTGTTTCTTGTGTGTTGTTTGATTTTCTAGCCAATTTTAGCTATTTTTCATTCAGTAAAAACCCAAAAAATCTAAAAACATCTAAAAACTCATAAAAATTATAATAAATAATCTAAAAATCCAAAAACAATAATTTTGGTTCTCAAATTTTCCTTATTTTTTCTAGAATACAGGAAAATTACCTCCAGGGCCCTCTGAGATCCTTAAATATTTTATTTTTGGGTTTTGGGCCTTGCTGGACACTACCTCATCTTTTTAGTACTGTTTGATTTTTAGAAAATAAAATACACTTTATAAAAATCCCAAAAATTCACCAAAAATACTTAAAAACTTTAAAAACATAAAAACAATTTTTCTTGAATTTTTGCTTGATTTTTGGTGCTTTAAATAAATAGCTAAAGTGTGTTTATATTTGCCTTCTTTTATTTTCTTCATATTTTAAAATCCTAAAAAAATTATAAAAATCATTAAAAACCCCTAAAAATACTTTTCTTTCATTTTATATTATTTTTACTACTTCGTAGGCCCTAGGCCAACCCGTGCTCCTTGTGTTCGACCCTGGGAGCTATACCAGGTTAATCTCATAGCTAGGACCGCTTTCCTTTGTTTGCTTGATATTCGATTTATTTCGCGGTCGATCTTTTTCTTGATATACCCATCTTCTGAGATCCGGGTCGCAACGACCCTTGTTTCATTACCTTCACCCGGGTCTTAGGGAATTTTTGGGTTATCAGAATGGAGCCCGAGTACGACTCCACCCTGTTCCCCCTCGATCCCCTTTCTGACCTTCCTGAGAGACACGAGCCGAGGAGAGATTGATACACTTGACAGCACATGAGTTGGGCTCGTTTGATTTTGCAGACGTCGAGATGGCCGGAGCAGGCAGTTCTGATGATCACTCCCGTAGACCAGAGCATATTGTACTAGACCAGGGAGCGATCAACTCCACCCTGATCGCATCACTCGATACAGTTCAGCAGCAGCTCCGCGATCAGGGAGCTTTCATGATAGAGATGAGGAGAGAGTTGGAGAGGCTCAGAGCAGAGCGAGATCAGCAGAGCGAGCCCGAGGAGATCCCGGGATGCAGATGCACAGGCACGAGCCGCAGCAGCAGCAGCAGCAGCCGTGGCCGTCGCCGCAGCGGCAGCAGCCGCAGGAGGAGCAGGACCACCGAGACCGATGCGGGATTTACACAATCCCGGATCTACACTGATGCATCATTGGGTGGTGGTTCCAGCTATCGTGGGGGACTTCAAGTTCCCCGAACACCTTGCAGATGCTTCCTCGGTTCCATGGACTTGCTACAGAGGAGCCCCACCTCCACCTCCAGGAGTTTCTTATGATATGCAGCACTGTCCACGACAGACATGTGGACCAGGACACGATCAAGATGATCGCATTCCCCTTTTCACTGGCAGATAGAGCAGCCACCTGGCTGAAGCATTTGGGGAGGTTTGTCTATACCTGGGAGCAGCTCCGCACCGAGTACTTGAACAAGTACTATCCACTCGGGCGGACGAATGCGGCGAGGGCCCTGATTAGTAACTTCTCCATGTTCCCCAACGAGCAGTTTCACGAGGCTTGGGAGAGGTTCAGAGAGCTCCTGGACAGATGCCCGCACCACGACATCATGAAGCCGAACCTAGTTCAGAGCTTCTTCAGCGGGTTGTCACCAGAGCTACAGGGCCTGGTGAATGCTTCTTGTGGCGGGTCCTACTTCGCCAAGGACCACGACCAGGTCTGGGCTATTTTCGAGGAGATGACAGAGAATTACATGGTGATGTCTCAGACCCGGCTCTATACTCAGAAGACCCAGCCACATCAGCCAGGACCCGTGCAGTACCAGCGGATAGCACAGGTAGATGCAGGTCCTTCCAGTTCGTCTGCAGCCGCAGCAGCACAGGCAGAGTCATCAGCTGCAGACATGGGTATCATCAGCGAGAAGTTGGACCGCATGGAGCTGATAGAGAAGAAGCAGTGCCAGAGTATCACGCAGATGGAGCAGATGGCACAGGTCCTGAGCGACATGAAGACACAGCTCATGTGTCTCCAGGAGGCACAGACGGCTTCTCAGCCCCGTCTTCAGTCGCGAGGCGACACCGGCAGCAGCAGCAGCTCGTCCCAGCGCTCCAGCACCCCAGTGCAGCCTAGACAGGTTCACCTTGTACAGGCGGAGCCGTACCAGCAGCCGCAGCCCACCTACCAGTCCCCACCATCTCCAGAGATGCAGATGGTGGTCTACCAGCCGGACCAGCCTCTGGCAGTACTCCCGCCAGCCCCCTTTGATGCCGAGCCGTTGATGGATGTCAACGGGATTTGGTACGACCGTCCCCAGCCTGGAATCCGACGAGACCATCCCGGATTCAGGTGGGGGAATGGTGGTGCCCAGCCCCAGCAGCAGCCGTCAGGACAGGGAGGGCAGTACTCCCATCAGAGAGACCAGCACCAGCCGCAGCAGCAGCCCCCAGCGTATCAGCAGCAGTCATCCTACGGTCCGCGTCCCTATCAGCAGCAGGGACAGTCTTGGAGACGTGAGCAGCAGGCTCACCAGGGATACCAGCAGCACCCTCCATCCTACCCCTCTTACCCACCACAGCAGTTCCAGCAGCCTCACCCACAGAGAGGCCACCCGTCGGGCTCCCCCGAGAGCCCCGCTTTGGATGACATCGCCCGCCTCCTCACGGACCAGCAGGCTACATTCCGACGGGAGATGGACGAGTTCCGCCAGGAGATGCGGGGACTTGGTGAGAGGGAAGGCCGCCATACCAGCCCAGATAGAGCCCAATCCGAACAGCCTCAAGCGGAAATCTGAGCAGGTAGTACCTACTGAGTTAGCCACTCCTAGTGACCCATTTGATGACACTTCTTCGGATCTATTTGATGCTGATTTTGTCACACTTAGGAGCGGTAGGACCCCAGCAAGCGGCGGCGCCTCATCTGAGCACCATCCCGAGGCGCCACAGGAGGAGGAGGAGAGCGGTACTGAGGCCGCTCCAGACGATGACGGTGGTACTGAGGCCACCAAGGATGCTGATCCCACCGGCGGTACTGAGGCCGCCACTTCACCAGATCTAGGAGGTGGTACTGATGCCACCCATTCAGCCGAGCCAGCCAGCGGTACTGATGCCGCACGACGTCTACCTTCAGCAGCAGCAGAGCAGTCAGCCCGTGGTGGTACTGAGGCCACCGGTGTTTGTAGAGACAGAGATGTTGTTTTTCCTCATGCCCATGTATCTCAGAATTCTGCTATGAATAAAGGAAAAGGTTTACTTTCTTTTGGTCCCGCTGTGGTGCATGATGTATGTGTGGATCCGGTTCTTGAACCGTCTAGACCTTTTCCTAGGTCCTTCATCTGAGAAGGACCCAGTGATCCCCTTCCCTAGAGCCCTTCAGATGGGGAAGGGGAAGAAAACAGAAAATCCCAAAAAGAGAGAGCTTGAGGAGTTCATCCAGAGCATGATAGATCGATTTCACATCCAGCTGACCCTCCAGGAGGCTTTGCAGCACATCCCCCTTCTCCAGAGATTTTTGAGAGAGAGGACTACAGTCAGGAGGAGGAGGAGGAACCACACTTCAGAGATACATGTGCTGACCAAAGCCACGTGCTTTGCAATCCAGAACCGACTGCCAGCCAAGAAGCCAGGTTCAGGGGCCCCGTATGTCAGATGCCAGATTAGTGAGCAGTGGTTCGACCGTACTCTTCTAGATAGCGGATCGTCGATCAACCTTCTTCCGGCAGCCCTTCTCAACCGCTTCGAGTTGGGCACTCTTCGACAGAGCAGGACAGTCCTTCAGTTCGCTGATCGATCTGTCAAGAGGCCGAAGGGGTTATTACGAGACGTTATCGTCACGATTCAGGGTCTGCAATTCCCCGTGGACTTCGTAGTGTTGGACATGGAGATCCCTGAGTCAGTGACCGATACCCCCATCATCCTTGGTTGTCCGTTCTTGGCCACAGCCAAGGCGGTGACTGATCATGATAGCGGGAAGGTGTACTTTTGCGTCCAGGGTGAAAGTATACAAATAGAGACGGTCGAGGACTATAGAGCCAGATTCAGATCCCGCTCAGATGCGAGTACCGATTCAGAGCAGCTGACAGACGCAGAGCCAGACATCCACCAGGACTGCGATTTTGTGATCACAGATGATGAGGCAGCTTGGGCAGACCTTGAGACACAGACCACCCTCTCACTTTCAGACACAGCTGATGCAGAGATGACAGCAGAGGAGAGTCTGGAGAGCACAGACCTGGTTCAGGATACCGTTGAGGCAGCAGAGCCGGTCCTTGATCGCAGCACGATGATTTGTGATGGTGGTGCTGATGCCACCTTGTTTCCCGGTGGTACTGATGCCACCGTTTCTGATACAGATCCCTCGGATTCAGAGTCTGATTGGGCCGATTGCTATGATCAGATGCCAGACCTGAGTCCATCTGAGCCTATAGATGAGGAGGAGGTAGATGCAGAGCCGAGCAGAGACAGTACAGTTGAGCCGCCTTCTCCCGATCCAGTTTGCGAGAGTACACTTTCACTTTCCCAGGCAGATTTGGCCGATCTTGCAGCTTTCACTCAGTTTCTTCCACAGCCAGATTTGCCGGCACCCAGCATTCCAGAGCTGAAGCCGCTCCCTACTTCGCTGAAGTATCGATTCCTTGCGGGGCGATCCAGAGATGTACCCAGTCATCATCTCCGCCGAGTTGACTGGAGAGCAGGAATCCCGTTTGATGGGGGTTCTTGAAAAGAACCGCAAGGCAATCGGATGGAGCGTAGCAGATCTCCATGGGATTAGTCCATCAGTGTGCTCCCACCATATCTTTCTCGGAGGAAGGGGCGAAGCCGTCGCGTGAGTTCCAGCGGCGTCTGAACCCCAACCTGAGAGAGGTCGTCATGAAGGAAATATCGAAGTGGTGGGGTGCATGTTTTATTTATCCCATTTCTGACTCCAAGTGGGTCAGCCCCTTGCATGTGGTGCCCAAGAAGACGGGCATCACGACTGTGATCAGTGAGTCGGGAGAGGAGATTGCTACACGAGTACCCACCTCTTGGAGGGTTTGTGTTGACTACAGGAGACTCAACCAAGCCACCAAGAAGGACCATTTCCCCCTGCCCTTTATTGACCAGATCATTGAGAGACTGGCAGGGAAGAGCCATTATTGCTTCCTGGATGGGTACTCGGGCTACAACCAAGTGGCCATCGCTCCTGAGGATCAGGAGAAGACCACCTTTACCTGTCCCTTCGGCACATACGCTTTTCGACGCATGCCATTTGGGCTATGCAATGCTCCTGCGACTTTTCAGAGGTGCATGCTGTCGATCTTTTCGGACATGGTAGGGGAGTGTTTAGAGGTCTTCATGGACGATTTCTCGGTCTACGGCGACGGATTCGACTCCTGTCTTGACTGCCTAGACCGAGTACTCCAGCGATGTATTGAGTATCACTTGGTGCTATCTTGGGAGAAGAGGCACTTCATGGTGACTCAAGGGACGGTGCTTGGCCACATCATCTCCAACAGGGGCATGGAGGTTGATCCGGCCAAGGTTGATGTCATTAGAAAACTCACACCGCCGTCCAATTTGAGGCAGTTACGGTCATTTCTGGGGCACGTTGGATTTTATAGGAGATTTATTCAGGATTTCAGCAGGATTGCCCGGCCGTTGACTGACCTCTTGACGAAAGACACCGAGTTCCTTGTCGATGACAAGTGTCTTTCGTCGTTTGCTACTCTCCAGCAGTGCGTGATTGAGGCTCCTGTCCTCCAGCCACCTGATTGGTCTCTCCCATTCGAGATCTTGACGGACGCCTCCGATTTTGCCGTAGGGGCAGTGCTGGGACAGAGGAGGGATGGAGTACCATTTGCTATACACTATGCTAGCCGCACTTTGGATTCCGCCCAGCGGAATTATACAGTCACAGAGAAGGAGATGCTAGCCGTGGTGTTTGCCCTGGATAAGTTTAGATCATATATCATCGGATCTAGAGTGACTTTGTTTACAGATCACACCGCCATCAGGTACCTCATGGCAAAGAAGGATGCCAAGGCCAGACTGACTAGATGGATCCTTCTACTCCAGGAGTTCGACCATTGAGATTAAGGATAAGCCTGGAGCCAAGAATGTGGTGGCGGATCACCTCTCCCGATTAGAGCAGCCTGGGGGGACTGAGCAGATAGATCCTATCCGAGATACCTTCCCAGATGAGGCGATCCTTGCTATCGCCTCACTCCCATGGTACGCCGATATTGTGAACTTTCTCGTTGCTGGTAAAGTTCCACAAGATTGGCCCAGGCAGAGACTTGAGACCTTCCTAGCGAAGGCCAAGTCTTACCATTGGGAGGATCCCATCCTTTACCACGAAGGAGGGGATAGCGTCTGGCGTCGGTGTATTCCTCAGGAGGAACACCATAGCGTCCTCACTTACTGCCACAAGCTTGAGGCAGGAGGACATCATTCTGGGAGGAGAACAGCACAGAAAGTGCTCCAATCCGGCTTGTGGTGGCCTACCCTCTTCAAGGACTCAGACGAGTTCGTGAAGAGGTGTACTGACTGTCAGAGGATGGGCACTTGTGGACAGCGTGATATGATGCTGATGCAGCCCATTCACTTCTGTGAGGTTTTTGACGCATGGGGCATCGATTTCATGGGTCCATTCCCTAAGAGTCAGGGATTTGAGTACATTCTGTTGGCCGTAGATTATGTGAGTCGTTGGGTGGAGGCTATCCCCGCCCGAGCCGCTGATGCGAGGACAGTTTGCAGATTTTTGAGGAAGCATATCATCACGCGGTTCGGGGTTCCACGAGTTCTTATTTCTGATGGGGGATCTCACTTCATCAATGACCAGGTGAAGGCACTTGCTAGCGAGTTCGGCATAGACAATCGCGTTGCTACACCGTACCATCCACAGACGATGGTCTAGCCGAAGTGTCGAATAGGGAGATCAAGACTATTCTGCAGAAAGTCGTCCGCCCTGACCGAAAGGATTGGTCACAGCTTTTGGACTCGGTCTTGTGGGCATATAGGACGTCTTTCAAGACACCGTTGGGCACATCTCCCTTTCGCCTCGTATATGGCAAGCCATGCTATTTACCTGTTGAGCTGAGGCACAAGTCACTTTGGACAGTTACAGACATACTTATGGATCCAGATGGTATAGGAGACCAGAGGAGGGCAGAGCTAGCTGCCCTGGAGGAGCTTAGAGATGCAGCTTTCTCAAGCAGCCTACATTATAAGGAGAGAGTCAAGGAGTGGCATGATTCTCATATCAGCCACAAGCATTTTGAGATTGGACAAAGAGTATGGCTGTTTGATGCGAGACTTAGATTATTTCCAGGGAAGCTACAGAGCAAATGGAAAGGACCTTATCTGGTTCGGAAGGTACACGACAACGGTAGCATCGACATATCTGAGTTGTCTTCTGAGAGTACCTTCCGAGTGAACGGCCAGCGGCTCAAGCCATTTCTAGATCATGAGCCGCGAGTCGTTGATATTGCCCTATTCATTTTGTGTGAGATGTGGTCTTTGACTCACATCTAATGCATCTCACGCCTGAGCTTTACTGATCTTCCGCTGTATATAGATCCAGATGTCCATATCATCACATTCTCTAGTCCCACATCCCTTTCTTCATCTTGTGATTATGCTATACTTAGGGTGCGCTTTACCCTAAGTATAGGGGGGATGTGAGACCTTTCGGGTATTTCTTTTGTTCTGTCGACCCCTGTTTTGCTGCCTATACTTAGGGATATCTTACCCTAAGTATAGGGGGGGTAGATCCTGTACATTCTCCACTCGGTTTTCCCTTCGTATACAGCCTGCTATACTTAGGATTACTTGATCCTAAGTATAGGGGGAAGACCCGAGATCCTCTTGACTTTTCATTTCCTTTTGTATTGCCTTCCTTTTCACTTCCCTATACCTAGCACGAGTTATGTCTTCTTCATCGCTCTTGACTCTGAGGACATCGTTCGAGCTAAGTATAGGGGGGTGTGTATATATTTCATATATACTTTAGCCATAACTCGTACTTTGTGTGAGTGTGTTAATAAATAAAATGGCTAAAAACCACAAAAAATTAAAATTTTTTTCATGTACATAATCTTCTTTTATTTGCACATACATAGCTAATGTACAAACTATTTTTGTAAAAATGATTTCAAAAATCTTTTGTGTAAAGCTTGTGTAAATATTTTTGTATCAAAATTAAGTATATAGTACAAAATTTTTCCAAAATGTTTTGAAAATAAAAAAGTTTGCAAAAATCTTGTGTAAATGTGTGTAAATATCTTTTTGCAAAACTTGCACTTCATGCATCATCATTCATGATTTCAAAACATTTTTCAAAAATTTTGCATGATTGTAAAATATTGTGTAACTATGCATCTTTTTGTACATATGTATATAGTTTTTCTTGGATGATAGTTGACATTAAACTAGCCTGGGATCAAATTGAGAAATGGAGCTTGATTAAGATCTTAATCCATCTAATTTCTAAGAGGAACCTTATAGGGCTTAGGTTTAAGGCTTTTCAGGTCCATGGTGACTTAATTCTTTGAGTCCACTAGGCTATGATCACATGTCATCTCAATGAGCCTAAGTAGAGCACTTAACAACAACACATGACTCATATAGATTATGGCTTTACTTGGACAACCGCACTATGCACCGAGCTCTCTACGGATGAGGTGGTGAGGAGGCAGTCTTCCTTGGCTTGGGGTAGCATATGAGGGTAGTACTTCTAGGCGGAACCTCTCTTCTTCTTATAGTGAAGGAAGTGCGTCTCAACTTGGTCTGGTTGCCATGAAGTCTAACGACGGGAGTTGTGGGTTGCAATAAAGCTTCAAAAGAGGGATAGTCTACTGGCTCAAGAGGAAAAACTCCTTGTATATATGCTGCACATGTATATGTTGTATAGATGCACTCGAAAAAAAAATGCAAAAAGAAAAGAACTCCAAAAAAGTGGTGGGTCTGAGAGAAAATGATAATCCCACCGGAGTATGTATATAAGTGCAATAAGCAAAGCTTGGTTTCATGATCCACTTGTTGTAGCTTGCAGCAGGGAGACTTGGCTACACTGGTCAAGCTCCCAAGGGTACTTGGCTACACTGGCCTTGACCCATTCTCTTCTTCCCCCTCTTCTTGAGCCGGTTGTACTTGAACTTAGAAGGGAATACCCCGCTCCTCGAGGAAAGAGTGGCCAGATTGAGGTCATAGAGTTACCTTGTTGGAGAGGGTTGTCAAGTTGCCATTTCTGAGGTGGAGAGCTTAGACCTCACTTTCACAGGACAAGAAAAGATTCATGGTCTTCAGGGTTTGTGACTGATGACTTGTTCTGATCTGGAGCATTGAGGAGTCTTGGTTATAGAATAGTGGAACTTAGAGGCTGTTAGGTTTTAAGCCTAAGTCTAAATAAGGTTCCGACACATTAATAATCCAAAGATCTGATTAAGCTCCATACCTCAATTTAATGAAGGCAAGTTTAATAATCAACCTTGATCCTTGTACATCCTCTTTTTCTTTTTCTTTCTTTCTTTTTCACTTCTTTTCCAAATAAGTGTTTGCTAAGGGACTAGCAAAGTATAGTATAGGGGGGTGATGAATACCCATTCATCACTCTTTATTCTTATATTTTAGCTACAAAAACCTATGCAAATGCATGTAGATATGTGTAAATAGGAAAAATTAGCAAAAGCATGCATGTTTGTAAATACTTATAATTAGCATGTTTTTGTGCAAAAATAAAAGAATAAAGATGAAAAAGAAAAAGAGGGAAATATTTAGAATAAATATTGAGCAACCTAACCCAAGGGAGGGCTCAGCATGGGCCTGACCGCATAAAAGCCAAAGTAGAGGGAGATAGGGGCTCTAGTGTAAATATTTGTATAAATAAATAAAAATTATATTTTCCTCACCCAAAAATATGTTGTAAATATTTGTAAATATTTGTACATATTTATAAAGTATTAAAAATCAAAAAAAGACCAAAAATACCCTTACACCATGTACATAGACCACCTTCTTTAACCTTATAAATAAATAAAATTTATTTTCAAAACATTTTGTAAATATTCTAGATTATATATTGTAAATAAATAAAATAAAAAGAAACAAAACAAAAATCAAATAAAAATTACAAAATTAAAATTACAAAAATATATTGTACATATGCCATGTACATAGTTGTATATAACTAATTATTTCCTCTATGTATATAATTAATAAAAATAAAATAAAAATAGCCTTTTATTCCTCATTTTATTCTATAAATAAATAAAATATAAAATAGGAATAAAAATTTATAAAAATAACTAATTAAAAATCAAAATTAAAAATCCTATATTGTATATATACCTATGTAATAGACCTATTATGTAAATACCTTATTTTGATTTCCAAAAATTAATTAAAAATCACAAAAAAATAGAAAAAAATAAATTAAAAATATTTCATGTTTTAAGTTTTTGAAAATTCGGCCATTTAATGGCCCAAAAAAATAAAATAAAAACCTAAAGCTTGGCGGGCTCTGATTGGTCCACGGGGGATTGTTGACCCCCGGTCAACTCCCCCCCCAGGACCACCAGAGCCGGGTCCGCTTCGCCCGACCCATGTTCTCGGATTTTTCCCTTGCCGACCCGAATCCTTTTCGCCTCAACTCCAAGTCCGGAATACTCACGTCACATCCGAGAGCTTCGCCGGAGCCTTCGCCTCGGGATCCGCGCACCAGCTCGCCCTACCCGCACCCTCTTTGCCGGACCCTCCACACTATATAGCCTGAGCTCCGCTGCACTTTATTTCTATCTTTGGCTCGCCACTCTCATTCCCGTGACCTCCATTGCAAACCTCGAGGTGACAGCTCGCGGTTGCCTTTGTCGTAGTGAGGTGGGGGTGCCCGGACCATCGATCCGGCAGCTTTGCGCCGCCGTGCTCCGCCCCATCGCAGGAGCTCGAGCCTCAGGCAATGACAACCTTCGAGGCGACGACCAGGAGCTACCTAAGCTCCAGCATAGTCTTCCACTCCGCCCAGGTAACCCTTTAGCCCTTCCATTTAGCTTAATTTTGAGTTTCCCCCAAATCGCATCTCCGCTGAGTTCCGTCGATTCCGGCCATATCGTATACCCTCTAGATCATCGGAACCCACGCTCACCATCGCCATCCCTCCGCGCACGTTCTTCGCCCCTTCGTTCAACCCAGCTCGCCCCGGAGCTGGGGTTCGAGCTCCACCGTCCTCCGCTCGCCGGAGCTCACTCACCCCGACGCACCGTCCACCCTCACGCCGCTTCATCGGGTCGAGGCACTTTGCCCTCGACCCGCGAAGCTTCTGGTTCATTTTTCAGGTCAAGAGGAGGCCATCTGAGGCCCCCTCACTTCCAGGCCAGGAGCTCGACCCCGTTGACCTCGCCGGAGCCCCTCCAGGGCTCGGCCGGGCCATCGGATAGCACCCACAGCTGCGGAACGTCAGTGCGGACCTGTTCCGATCTTCAGAGGTAGCTGAGGAGGCCCCCTGCTCGCGCACGAGGCCGGCGAACCTCGCCGGCCACCTGTTCTTCGAGGGACCTCCATCACCGTCCGATCAGCCTCAGCTCCCCAGTTCGCATCACGACCGTCCATTCCACGAGGAGCAGTTGCCGTTGATCATCTCGAGGCTGCATCCAGACCGTTAGGCAGAGGAGAGAGGCACCAGCCCCTGTGCACCGTTAGATCTTCCACGTGCCTTGCTCTGCACCGTCGATCGGCCCACGGGCGAAGGCGAGAGAGGCGCCACTCACCAGGACCGTCCGATCATCTACGTGGCGTCCATCCAGCCATCGACGTAATAAGGGGTAATTTACTTAGGACCCCCTCTTAGTTTTTGTTTTCAGTCCTAGTCCTGTAAATATTTTAGTAGTTTTATTTACGTAGGGTAAATTGCACATTGGACTTCCTGTTTGTTGATATTTGCATTTATGCCCCTGTATGTGTGAGACACGTGCTTCGTCACGTGTAGTTTAGGGTTATTTGCAACTATTATCCTGTAGTTCTGATGGGTTTATGAATGAATGAACACTTTCTGGTATTTGCATATCTACCCCTGTGAATGTTTTATTTGAACATGTGCGGATTTTAGTGGATTAATTGCAACCGAACCCCTGGACTTTTTGGTACGAGTTACCAAAAGGTCCTAGGAGTTGGTTTTTATTACCAGAAGGTCCCTGAGTGCCCCAGGCACGTGCCACGCGCGTGACTTGCTGGGTTATTTGCACCTGGACCCCTAGATCTTCGGGTATTTGCACTTAAGTCCCTGTGCACTGTGCCCCCTTGTTGATTTTGAATAAAATATCAAACCACCTCCAAATTCGATGAAAATTTGACACATGGCTCCTGCCATGTTGTTGGATTTTTGAGAATTTTTGAGGACATTTTTGATTTTATTTGCTATTTTTAAAAAATCAAAAACATCTATTTTAGCTACTGTCTAGGTTTAAAAATCTCAAAAAAATAGCAAAACACCCCCAAAAATTCTAAAAAAATTAGGTTCTGTTTCTTGTGTGTTGTTTTATTTTCTAGCCAATTTTGGCTATTTTTCATTGAGTAAAAACCCAAAAAATCTAAAAACATCTAAAAACTCATAAAAATTATAATAAATAATCTAAAAATCCAAAAACAATAATTTTGGTTCTCAAATTTTCCTTATTTTTTCTAGAATACAGGAAAATTACCTCCAGGGCCCTCTGAGATCCTTAAATATTTTATTTTTGGGTTTTGGGCCTTGCTGGACAGTACCTCATCTTTTTAGTACTGTTTGATTTTTAGAAAATAAAATACACTTTATAAAAATCCCAAAAATTCACCAAAAACACTTAAAAACTTAAAAAACATAAAAACAATTTTTCTTGAATTTTTGCTTGATTTTTGGTGCTTTAAATAAATAGCTAAAGTGTGTTTATATTTGCCTTCTTTTATTTTCTTCATATTTTAAAATCCTAAAAAAATATAAAAATCATTAAAAACCCCTAAAAATACTTTTATTTCATTTTATATTATTTTTACTACTTCGTAGGCCCTAGGCCAACCCGTGCTCCTTGTGTTCGACCTTGGGAGCTATACCAGGTTAATCTCATAGCTAGGACCGCTTTCCTTTGTTTGCTTGATATTCGATTTATTTCGCGGTTCGATCTTTTTCTTGATATACCCATCTTCTGAGATCCGGGTCGCAACGACCCTTGTTTCATTACCTTCACCCGGGTCTTAGGGAATTTTTGGGATATCAGGCTCGCGAGTCGGACTCGGAACCTTAACGAGCCCGAGCTCGAGTTGGGTTCTATGGCTCGTTAGCTTATCGAGTCGAGTCCGAGTTGGGCATTGTTCAACTCGGAAACTCGACTCGATAACTCGTTTTCCATCTTAATAAAAAATTAAAAATATATATACCGAAACTTCCGCATTAAGTTTGATATGAAATAGAGGTTAACATTTTTCTTGTCCAAAAAGCTATAGAAAAGAGTATAAAAAATCAAATTACAAATGTCATTTTACATAATTTAATGTATAAAATGGAACAACGACTCATTAAGAGGTTCATGAGCCTGCTCATTTTGAGGCTCGTGAGCCAGCTCAGAAACTCATGACTCGATAAGAGGCTCATGAGTCAGCTCATTTTGAGGCTCGTGAGCCAACTCAGAAACTCGTGGCTCGATAAGCGGCTCGTGAGTCAACTCGAACTCGACGAGTTCGAGTTCGAGTTGGTGATCCAGGGCTCGACCCTTATCGAGCCCGAGTTCGAGCTGTATGTTTCTTATCGAGTTCGAGTTCGAGTTGAGGCCAACTCGACTCGTTGAACTCGATAGACACCCCTGACTGTCGTCCATCCCTATTGCAAATAGACGTTAACTTTGGAGACACAGTTGGGAATTGGATTAAAAAATAGCGTTACAGGTTCTTCTCTTCCTCCTCCCATGTAGAGCATGAGGAAGATGCATCCCATCACAGAGCTTATGGGCTAAGCTTTGTCCACACAACCATAGATTTGTGGACTTCATTTGCCATATATGGGAATTAATTCTGGAGCAACACTCAGGATGAGAGATGTTGCATCCATCAACCAATACATGTCCACAACAACTATTATTAGATCGTATACAGAATTAAAGGTGTCTTGAAGCGGATTAAAACTACTCAACATAATTGAAACTGTTGTGCATCCAACAAATACCATATAGATATACCAAGCTTGGAAAATTTTTATATATCAAAGTCCCATAAATCATTAAAATGAGCACTTGGAATACTAGCCCTAGATGCTCATATAACAGAAAAAACTGGAAACAGAGGAACTACCGAAAATATCTCATGGCATCATTGAGTTGAACATTTAAATGAGAACGAATGACTTCTACAAATTGAATTGGAGCTAAACTTGAAAGATTATCGAATCCAACCAACACCTGCTTCTACATGAAACATGATCTGGGATTAGACAAAAATCTAAATTTAAGGTTGAACTTGAAACCAAGGTATACATCGGTTTACAACTTTATGAGAGATTTAAAAAAGGAGAATATAATATTTACGATTACAATTTACCAACTACAGTTAGCTAACTCGAGCATTACGATTTTACCGTTTGACATCGATTCATTTGGAACTTGACACGCTCCACATCAAGCATCAGTCCGTTGCCCCTCACATCTCCAACGACTGCAATAAATATCCATAAATTTCTGTCAGATGGACTGATGCATTTTTTTGTATGCATTTCTAATGAGATGTTATGAGTTTATCAATCGGCTAAAATGATGTTACATGAAGAACTGGTTGCTTTCAACTTTCAAGAGATGAACAAGAGAGCTTAAATGATGCTTAATATGTAGCATATAGATTTCAAATAAATATTACCTGAAATGTGCTATACGGTTTTTATGTAACCACGGAAAAAAAATCATAGGGCACAGAGGTTTGCTACTTCGTGACGGGTCCGTCGAGCCCAATGCCCCCATTCTCCACCCAGTATTCGCATCACCCATCGTCAGTCCATCAGTCGTTGAATGCTGCAGCCACCCTCGCCCATTGCCTCCATATGATTCAATGCCATTGTGTTCAGTGTTCACCCACTGATCATAGACCCCGTGCTCTGCTTGTCGCTCTCACCCTACCATAATCGCCCTCCGAAACCACGCTCGCCTTCTGCCCTTCAACTTTGACAGGATCCAATGCCCTCGCCGACAGCCATCGCAATCCGCCCCACTCCCACCGTCGTCGCAATCCGATCAGCCCACCGCCCACCGATGTCATGATTATTGATCACCACGCTCCTCCACCGCCCTGTGCTTCCACCATGATCCAACACCCTCGCCGATAGCACACCATCATCGCGATCGGCAACCATCCACTGATGTGGATCATTGATCATCGCCCTCCACTCTCGCATGGGGCTTTTGCCTCCGCCTCAGTTATCGATCTCCGACATGGGAGGAGCAATCTCCACCATGGGTGAGAGGAGAATCGCCGATCTCTGCCATGGGAGAGAGGAGTTCGTTAGGAGAGGAAGGGTTTGGAAATTGTGAATCGCGTTTATGAGAGGAGATTACTCGCCACGTCTGTTTATGGTTTATATAGGGGTTAGGGTATTTTTGGGGGGGTCTTTGTTACATAGTAAATTAAAATGGGTAAATATACTATTTTTCGTTATGGCGATCAATGTGTGGTCGCTACAGGATTCCGTCACAACAGATCTGTCGTTACAATCCATTTCTGTTGTAGTGAGAAAAGATCAACAACTGAAACTTGTATGATCTATTAAAGTAGAAATGTAATGCAGACTAATTATACTAGATTCTAACTATTCATATTTTCTGTTAAATACTTGCTTTGCAGGAAATGTGATCTCCTTCTTCCTCTTCCTCTCTCCGGTGTAAGTATCGCTGTAACTTATAACCAGACATATGGATTTAAGGTTAAGATCGAAGTATAAATTTTATCCTAATTACTAAACGTGTGAGTGCATGCATGCGTACGTGCAGGCCGACGTACGTGAAGATATGCAGAAGGAAATCCGTGGAGGAGTTCTCCTTCGTCCCGTACCTCGCCGCGTTCCTCAACTGCGTCCTGTGGATATTCTACGGGATGCCCTTCGTCACCTCCAACAACACCCTCGTCTACACCATCAATGGCGTCGGTCTGGCTCTAGAGATCATCTACCTCATCATATTTCTAATCTATGCTACCGGTGATCAAAGGGTTTGTGCTACTTGACTGCTCTCTTAAAGATAAACCAAGTTGAACCCTAACCCTAATTTTATTGTTTATCGCTGCAGAGGAAGCTTGCTATATCGTGGGTGGGTGCCGCGGTGTTCGCAGCTCTGGTGATCGGCGTCGTGTTGGGCGTCGTCTATCAACACTCGAAACGGTCGCTCGTTCTTGGGATCTTTGCTATGATCTTCAGCATCTGCATGTACGGGTCCCCTCTCGTCGTCATGGTACGGGACAATGGACCTATATATAGATTCCTGCTACGCATACGCTCGTCCTTGCTATTTATCTTGTAATTAATATTCCATGTATATTTTGGTTGTGGCAGAGGATGGTGATCCAGACGAGGAGCGTGAAGTACATGCCTTTCTTCCTTTCGCTTGCCGGTTTCCTCAATGGACTGTGCTGGTTTGGTTACGCTTTCCTCAAGTTCGACATCTTCATCTTGGTATGTAATCAACACCATATGATCTCTTCCATAGTTCTTTTCTTTGTAAAAGATATGAGACGTTTGTAATTAATAATGTATTTCTGTATATATGATGCAGATTCCAAATGGACTTGGTGCACTGTTCGGATTTGCGCAGCTGGTGCTGTACTTGTGCTACTTCAGAGCAACGCCGGTGGAAGAAGGAGAGGAGAAGACGAAGGCCGTGCAGATGAAGGCATTTCCCAATGATGCGGCCAACAATGTTTAGTTTTTGTTTAGTTGATCAGGAAGTTATTTGCGACTTAATTAGTTGTAGGCCTTACAAAATTAGCTTTTGCTTGATATCAGTTATACAGGCACCCAAATTTTAAGGTGAACCTGCTTGGATATCAGTATTCATAAATATGAATCTATCTATAGATTTTTCCATCTAAACTCATCATAATTACAGATTAAATGGATAGTACTTTTCATGTCTCTACATGGCTATATTATTTAAATTCTAATTGCTATTTTCAAAAAAACTATGTAGAACCGAATCTCTTTCTTAATTTGTATATTTGTTCTATTTATATGTAAGTGGGTATGTATGCATATTACGATTGAGTCATGATTTTTTGCGAATGTGTGTAAATGTAATTTTATGCAATTAAATTAATTAATCTTAAACAACCGCAACAAATCTCAAAACAGGTATAGTTAAGCACGGATCAGGATAATGCGTTCTATTTTGCTATAAAACAGAGCTAAAAATGTGTAAATATATAACGCAACGTGACGAAAAAAATCAATAACGCCTAAAAGAATTTAACTAAGGCTTTATAGTGAAAATAATAACAACAACAAAATAATTTTCCTATTTAGAGCCAATTAAATAAAAATATCAAAATAAAGTAATTTCAACTATCCATTGAAGCGGGGGAGCACGAAAAGAAAAATGAGTTGTGGTCACAAAATATGGCTACGGATGGCCACGATAATTACATGGCCACTAGTTTTCCGTAGCTCAAATCCCATGGCCAAAGTCTTCAAATATGTAAGGAGGACATTCATGCACGAACTGTGGCCACGGCAACTTCTTTGATTACTTGTAGTGGCCACGACATATTCGTGGTTAGAGAACTCTCACGATGAGGCTTGTAGCTACGACTGTAGGCCACGACGTGTTGTGGTCAAAGCCCAATTCTGCAGCCACGAGCCCCACATCTATGAGCATAGTTCTGTAGCCACAGCTTGCTTTTCTTGTAGTGGAGAGATGGGAGTGGTTTTGGACCAAGGTTAGGATCCTGGGAGAGGTGGAAATATGGGAAAAGGGAGATCTTAGCAGCGACAACTAGGCTTCAGTAAGCTCATCAACACATTGCTCTTGTCAACGATAGGTAACAGATCCTCTCTTGTAACAATCCTTGTTGTAACGTAGTTGGATGAGGATCAGACGATCCTCATAGGGGACTGGGGATGGTTGGCACGCATCTTAAGATCGTCCAAACCTCATCTAATAAATCCCATACGTTACAGAAGGTGTTGTAACAGCAAAAGATCCTCTCTGGTCTATGATAAGGTAAATCTCTCCACCTCTTCCAGTTTCATACTCCTCCTCGATATAGGCTACAAAGGAAACAACAAAACACTGCTCTACATGCTTCTTCATCCTCTACTATCCTTATTGGGGATTTCAAACCGTAAAATAATGTGGTCTCTCAGGAATCAAGAAAGGATCATGATCTATGTGGCTCAAGCATAATAACCTCCACCTATCGACTCATATAGTCTATGAAGATCATGATGTATTTATATCCATGATTGTTACGAAATATGCTCATAAAGTCAATAACCAATGCGTCAAATACATCATTGAATCAATATCACATTACAAGAAAAATGAGTTGTGGCCACAGAATGTGGCCACGGAAACTTGTGGCCATGATAATTCTGAGACCATTAGTTCCATAGCCACAATTCCGTGGCCAAAGCCATCAAAGATGGATAGATGGCATTCATCCCAAAATTGTGATCATGATAACTTCTGTGGTTACTTGTAATGGGCACGACATATTCATGACGAAAGAACTCTCGCGACGAGACTTGTAGCTACGATTACATGCCACGAAGTGATGTGGCCAGAGTCAATTCCGCGACCACAAGCCCCAGATATGTAGGCATATTTTTGTGGCCGTAACTCATTTTCCTTGTAGTGTCATGAACATCATATCTTTAGGTCTAGTGGCACCTACGATATTCTGACATTTAGGGCATATATGCATCCTTAAAAAAAGTTGGTTGCCAAAGGCACATTGAAGTAGTTTTGTTGCCTTATGCTTCATACACTAGAAGGAAAATGAGTTGTGGAAAGGAATGTGGCTCGAAAACTTATGACCAAGAAAATTGTGTGGCCACTAGTTTCACGTAGCTACAATTCCATGGCCAAAGTCTTCAAATATGTAAGGAGGATATTCATGCAAGAGTTGTGGCCACAACAAGTTCTGTGTTTACTTATAATTGTCACGACATTTTCGTGGTTAGAGAACTCTCGCGACGAGACTTGTAGCTACGGCTACTAGCCACGACGTGTTGTGGTCAGAGCCCTCTGTGGTCACAAGCTTCAGATCCGTGGGCATATATAGTTCCATAACCACAACTTGTTTTCCTTATAGTGATATGATAATATCCTTATTTTTCTAACTTACAGTAGAGCAGATAATGACACCGGTATACTTCTTTTTTATGATATATGAATACAACTTCTTTAGATACAAATCCGAACCTTGATAAAAAAGATTAGAAATTCCGGCTTCACCATACGTTACTAAACCATTAGGCTTCGATGAGAAGGTGTTTCTTCTTTTAACAATAAGGTAAATCTCTCACTACAAGAAAAATGAGTTGTGGCCACGGAATATGGCTACAGAAACTTGTGGCCACGATAATTCCGTGGCCACTAGTTTCTCGTAGCCACAATCCGTGGCCAAAGTCTTCATATAAGAGTTGTAGCCACGATAAGTTCTGTGGTCACTTGTAGTGGCCACGGCATATTCGTGGCTAGAGAACTCTCGCGACGAGACTTGTAGCTACGGTTATTGGCCACGACGTGCCGTGGCCAGAACCCAATTCTGTGGCCATAAACCCCATATCCGTGGGCATAGTTCCATAACCACAACTTGTTTTCCTTCTAGTGTCTCCTTTCCTGCCTTTTCATTTCCTCCTCGTTATGGATGCAAAGTTTACAATAATAGATGCCCGAAGAAACATCTTGTTGAGCACATTGATGTCAATGCTTGTTCGTCTTTTACTACCCTTGGTCTCTCCTCTTCCTTGCGTCATCTTATATTTCAACTCATTCTCTATTAAACCTTCCTAATCTTTCTCTAATTTTAGGCTTATAAGAACTTAATTTTCTTTAATAGTGGCTCAAATGTATCTTACGTAGCTGATGCATATCCCGTTCAAGACTCTACATGACACGATAACATCTTCAATTAGTTAGACCCTACATTTGATGGCAGTCAAATATGATATGCATTTTTCACTATGCTAATTCCAAGAAATTAATTGTTGTTTTATAGAGAAATTACCGAATCAAAACAAAAAGATGAGTGAAGGATGTAAATTTACTTGACAAGCCCCAAAATCGAACTCAAGGAGGTGGACTTAGATTAGAAGATCTACCAAGATACGTGTAGTGAGCGACTCGGATATCGAGGGTACATGTGCAGCCAGTGACGGAGAGAGGGGGCGGCTCTCAACTAAGTCCTTATATATATATATATGTGTTTAATATATAGTATTATATATGATCTAAATATACTATTTAATAATTAAAATTTATATGTTATGTTATAATAGTCTCTCCATATATCAACAAAAAAATCAATATATATATATGATCTAACTACAATAATTAATTGTTAACATTACATGATGTGCTTAATCGGTTACTGTATATCCGTATATGTCCATCATCACACATGTTTATAAACCGTCACCGATATATAGTTTTTATTTTAGCATATATGGTATAGATAACAATCTTTCTTTTATATTTCTTTGCATATACAGATATGGATTTGGATACTTCTTTCATTTTTTAGGATCTTAAAACGGATATGATTACATATTTTTCTAGTGTATACATATATGGATACAAATACATATTTGTATCCGCATGTTTGCAACCATATTTTTATCTACGTCGATTTTAAAATAGTATGCAGATGCATGTGCACATGTCAAAATATGTATAAACAAATATGATAAGGGATTGGTACACATATCTATATAGTGTTACTTGTTTAAACATATTAAATCTAATGGTATTCATTAATATCACATTAAAAAATGTGTATTTCAGAGATATGAAGAGTTTTGTAGGGATCTTTTGGTCAATATGATGTTTATAGATATTATTTATGTTTGATTATAACTTTATATGTGTATTTTTTTGTAAAAAATACATTCCTAATATTATTTTCAATCAATTATGTAATTATTGTAAGCTCGCCTTATAGATTGAATTCGTTTCCACAAATCCAACCTCATAAATTGAAACTTCCATTAATGTTCTACATATGCTCCAAATTTTGCTCAATTCTGATGACATTTCTTAATTTATCTTAGTGTTAAAAGTTCAGTCAATATTTAAGCAACTTAAGTCTCATTTAAAAGAGAATCAAACTTTTTATCATTGGTAAAATAGCAAATGATCTTGGATTTGAGCGAAATGAGGAAGATATGCATAACATTATTCGAAGATTCTATCTATAAGGTTGGATTTTAAAAAAAACAAATTTGAAGAAAAAAAGTTACAATACCTCTTTTGTAACTCACATAGAGGAACCCCTCCCCAAATATTAGCAATTAAAGTTATAAGATAATTTTCCCTCCCCTAGAAGAATTTTCTGACTTCGTCCCTTTGTGCAGCATAAATATTCAATGGAGGGAGAGAAATATACATCCTTATTCTTAAAAAATAGCCCCTGAAGTCTTACAAAGTTGAATATCTATGACGCAATGGTATCTTTTGTGATTTTTTCGATCTTTCAAATCTTGGAAAATCAAGAGAAGACCCATTGAATTTGACAACGATGGACCAGGCAGCAACCTGTGACCTCTGATCCGAGCAAGCCTACGGCCCAATCCCAATTAGCATGGGCTCAGTTTTAGTCCAAAACAGGCGAGTTTGAACCTTTTTGGTTCAAGGTGGAAGCAGAAAGAAGGAACAATGACTGCGAGCACCTTTGCTTGGAACCGGTTGACAGGGTCATATGGACATCCAGAGAAAAATGGTCACGAGAAACAAAGACCTAGGGCTGCAATAACAAATGGCAGGGGAACGGAGGAAGAGGATCCTCTGCTGTACGAGGGGATTGCAGCAGAGGTGTTGTAATCCCTTTTATTTTTTTGTAATTTTGATTTTAAAATCCAACCTTATAGATTGAATGTTATATTAATGTTCTGCAAATCGTCAAAATTTTGCTTAAATCCAAGATTATTTGCTATTTTATTTTAATAGTCGAACATTCGGATCTTTTTTAAATGGAGTTTAAATTGCTTAGATCTTGACCGAATGTTTGACCATTAAGATAAAATAATAAATAATCACGGATTTAAGCGAAATTTGGAGGATACGTAGAGAATTAATCTAAGATTCAATCTATAAGATTGGATTTTAGAATCAAAATCACAAAAAAAATAAAGAGGATTACAGCACCTCTGCTGCAATCTCCTCTACAGAGGATTCTTCCGGGGGAACAGATTGAAAATGGCTATGAATATGCAGACGGCAGCAGCATGACAACTATAAACGTGATGACAACATACGTCCACATACGCCCAAGACATTATTATGTATTGAATGACGAATGCATCTTATCTTCAAAAAGCATTATGTTTACACATACTGACACGTTTACAGGGAAGAAACATCCCTTTCCCTTATTATTATTAATAAAGATAAAGATCATTTAGCAATGAAATCATATAATTGCATACGCTTGACAAGAAAAAATAATCAAGACTTGTATTGGATCACACCCTTGTAACTTCTGCGCATCTCAACAGCTTTTAATAAGACATATAACAAAACCTTCAAATTGACAAAAACAATTATGATACAATTGAAAGAGGAATCTTGATCCAGATGTATCAAAGATCACAACTATGTCATTGTTTCCGATCTGCATTAGTTGACGAAAAAATTGCACTAGAAAATTCATGTTAGAAGAATTGTTTCCGCTGCCCTCCATCGGACATAGCAGGGGATGAGCATTGGGTAGGGCCGGCACGGCCCAGTCCAATGCCCGGTCCGCTAAAGTCAGACTCAGGCACGAGTCTGAGTAATAGTCAGGCAGGCTTGGGCCTAATTTTTGGCCATATCAAATTTCGGGCCGGGCTCGGGCAACGATGGGCCCAAGCACGAAGCCTGCGGGCCGGCCCGCATAAGGACCCATCCTAAGCCCGACCCGAGCCCAACCCACATTTATAAGCCCGAAACACATAAGTCGGCCCACATATAGACCCATTATAATATTCCACATAGCTTTGATTTGAATATATTTGATGTCGAATATGCATGTTTTAATGGAAAGGGGTCAAGTAGTGAGACTCCGATTTCAAATGGAGTTCCAATCCTAGTTAACCAAATCTTTTTTTAATATAGTGGGCCGGCCCGAGCCCAGCCCGACCCATGTATTTATGGGTCGGGCTCGGGTTTGGGCCATATTTTCCAAAATATTACAGGCTTAGGCCCGGCCCGTAAGCTCGAAAATTAGAATCGGGTTCGGGCTGGGCTAGGGTGGACTCGGCCCGCCCCGGCCTGATGCTCATCCCTTGCACTAACCCATCTACTTATGTGTAACGAATCCTTCTTGAATCCTACATGGATGGAAGAAGGGTCTTATAAGACACAAGACAATCCCTCAATAGATGGTTAAAAAGAAGGAAGCAAGGAGATAAGAGAAAGTGGCATGCAGGATAAAGGGCTCTTCTTTCCATCTTCTTCCTTTTTTGTGCCACCGCACGACTTCCATCTTGTGATCAGCACAGGATCCAGATGTCAATGCCAACACAACACAAACAGACGCTAATACAATACAGACAAGAGAATGAAGACTCCCTCAAACTCTTTCAAAGGCATACAAGGACATATCCTTTATAGGGATATCGAAGATATATGACTGATATATAGGTGATATATCGCCATATCAGCCAATATAGACGAAAATTGACCCGAATCGATACAAAAATTCCCAGATATCGACCGATATCGTCGAAATTTCGCCTATATCTATTGCAAGCTTGATTTCACTACTTATTTTGCTGCTCCTATTATTAAAACACGTCATGTTTTATATATTTTGTTTCGAGACCCGTTTGGTAGGGTATGTTGTGATAGGGAGATGCATAAAATGATTCTTCAACTTGGAGGTGTCCAATCGATTTTAATTCATCTTCTTTCCCTTTCGAAAATGTCTCTTTAAAAAATGCTACAATGTTCTTTATTTGTCTGGTTTCCAAAAATAGCTTAAACATTTTGTTTGTGCATAATATGTGAAGCAATATACGTCTTCAATGAACTGCATTTCCAATATCTATAAGTCGATAATCAATATTTACAATGATATGCTCGATATGACAGATATGTGCAATATAAATGTTATAGATAATCGATGTGTGATATAAGTGTTAATTGTTAAGTTACTTAGTGTTATAAAAGCTTTGATGGACTGCATTTCCAATATCCATAAGTTAACAAACAACAGTAACAATGATATGTTCGATTTGACAGATATAAACGATACAAGCGATGTGTGATGTAAGAGTATCTTTGTACGTTATTTAGTATTTTAAAAACATGGATGAACTAGAATTCCAATATCCATAGATCAACAATTAACAAGACTAACAATATGTTCGATATAACCAATATGTGCAATATAAGATATGTATTATCTAAGTGTATATTTGTAAGTTATTTCATGTTATAAGTCTGGACCGATATATGAGATATAAATGGACCGATATGTGCGATATAAGTGTGCATTTGTAGGTTATTTGTTGTTTTAATATCTTGGATGATCTTAATTTTTAAGAAAACATACCAACATTTCCACCGATATAAACAATATATCGATGATATATCCTTTTCCGAGCGGACCGATACAGTATTGATCTTGCCTTCCATGTTCTAAGGTACCCCACAAAATTAGGCCAAAGAGAGAAGTAGGGGTGTAAACGGACCGAACCTGAGCGAACCTATATTTTTTAGGTTCGGTTCGTTTATTTAATCGAGCCTAAACTTATGTTCAGGTTCGGTTCGTTTATTTTCGAACCGAATCCGAATCGAAGCTCTTTTTAAACGAATCGAACCTAAGTGAATATCGAACTTAAGAATTCTATAATAAGAGAGAGTGAAAAGAAGAGAAATGGATATATATATATATAGAGAGAGAGAGGAGTGATCCTATGAGAGCAAAATAATGTGAGAGCATGAGAGCAAGCATTCTGGACCACATGATCATGTTTTCTCTCTCCTGGTTGGATCATGTGGTCCAGAATATATGCTCTCATGCTCTCACAAGATTTGGCTCTCATAAGATCACTCATATATATATATATATATATATATATATATATATATATATATATATATATATGCGTGTGTGTGTATTTACAGTTAGAATAAATATTCTTTTAGTTTTTTTCTTTGTCTACCTCATCTTCATCTTTTGAAAAATTAGATTAATAAGGATTCATCTCTTTGAAAAAAGTATAATTATGATATATTTTATATTTATTCAGATGGGGATAAGGAATAAGAATAATGCGGAGATATTCGATAAGTAATGTTTGTACTAGTTCTGTTCATTTGAAGATAAAGAAGGGAAAAGTACTAGACCATAGATGATAGATGTTGTAAACACGATGTAACTATTTATTTTTGGATAGTTTATACCGAGATAAAACCTAGTTATCCTGTAAATATCCAGTAATCTCTAGACAGAATTTACTTACTCTGGGATAAAAACCACTCATCTCAGAATAAGTCCACTTCCACGGATAAGGATTTGTAAATATGTATATGTGTATGTTTATCAAGCTTTTAACGAATCGAACCTGAACGAACCTATGGTTTTTAGGTTCGGTTCGTTTATTTAATCGAGCCTAAACTTGTGTTCAGGTTCGGTTCGTTTATTTCTGAACCGAATCTGAATCGAACTTTTAGCGAGCCGAACCTGAACGAATATTGAACTTGAAAATTTTCTTACACCCCTAGAGAGAAGTAAAAAAAACTAGATGATGGAAACTTGTCATGCAGAAATATCCTCATGGTACCACTAGCATGTCATCATGCAAAAATAAACAGAAGCATCACGTAAATATCTAAAAAAAATCCTAGGTTGCAGCCTCCATTCATAGTTCTCGTCTTACAACGGATATCAGGTTTCGCATTAGGGAAATTTCACAGAAGAAGGTTTTGATGTTTTAAAGCAATGGAATTTGATCAATTCACCACTTTTATGGAGTCAACATGGATTTCATAAAAAGAGGCAAAGGAAGTTCATGGATTTTGGGATACAACGTTGTCCCATCATACTATAGATGGTGCCATTTCAAAACCTCATCACCCTTCATCCCCATATGCAACAAACCAAGTTATATAAGCCAACCTGTGTCATTATAAATATTCTGCAGAGGTTATGTAACAATTCAGAAACAAAATGTTAATACAATTAGGAACTAAAAGGTAAGAAGTTTAATCTCATAAACCTTCGAGATAGGGTAATCATTGCAACAAAAAGATCAAAAACGATGCAACCATTATGTAGTAGGACAAGGTCTCCAGATTAACTATGGCTCCAAAATGATCAAGAATGAAAACAGCTAAAGACTTACGAAGAATAAAATGCAATTTGCATCTAAAATTAATGGAGAAGAATAGAAACGATTATGAATGAGGAGCATTTTGACAATTGTGGTCAGTTTAACTATGTAAAGATCACATGATTCAATATTTTAAATAGTTATTTACTTACAACAAAAGAGATAAATCTAACAAAATGTAAATGAACGGCAGCTGGGCAAAAAAGCAATCACTCGATCAAATCATAAAGTATTTTAATGAATTCCTAAAGCCTAGCATTTTGAACCGCATAACAATAGCTTTCTTAACCACTGCAAGATAGAGAGAGAGAGAGAGAGAGAGATCTCACCTCCACAGAATATCAAAATCAAAATGATGGGTAACTATCAAGTTTATCAACCAAAGAGAATGTGACAGAGGTTGCCAGAAAAATGCATAGGATCATAAAATGTAACTAGATCAATAATCAACTCAGTAGGGGGGAATTGCTGATGGTTTCCCAATCAACAAAAACATACAGATACCAGTAAGAATAATATAATGAAAGATTTGCATCTTTGAAAACGTCTAGATCGATGCCAACATTAATCAGTTTTAATAGCAGAAGAGCAGCACAAAAATAAGCTAAATAACTTAGTATAATGAAACACTCCAGCAGAATCATGAACCATCTCGAAACATATTAAGCTATAAAAAAGGGTCCAGAGCAGACACGGAATGGAGGTTTCATTAGGAGTACGCTTACAGAGATAAGGAAACCTAACATCGAGAATACGCATAAATTCGAAACTTTACGCAAAATTCGAAATGTAGAACAAAACTGCAAAGAAATTTATAATCGATACTCAGGACAGACCTCCGTCATCAACTAATCAATCGATGTCCTGGAGAGTGGCGGCACCGGCGGCAGCGGCGGCGACCTCCTCGGCAGAAAACTTGCCCTTGGCCTTGTCGGCAGCACGCCCCTTGGCCTTGCGCTCGAGGAGGGCTTTGCGATCCTTGTCGAGCTTGAGCTTGATGATGACGACCTTGGAGGGGTTGATGCCGACGTTGACGGTGGATCCGTTGACCTTCTCGCGGGTGATGCGCTCGACGTGGATGACCCACTTGCGGCGGTAGACCTGCACGACCTTGCCCTCGCGGCCCTTGAAGGTGCCTCGGACGACCTGCACCTCGTCGTCCTTGCGCACCGGCACGGAGCGGACGCTGTACTTGGAGCGGAGGTCGGAGGATAGCGGCGCGCTCATAATGACGCGCCGCACCGACGACGGCGCCGTGAAGTGCGCCTTCCGGCACTTCCGGCGGGAGGACGTGACTCGCGGGTTGTACTTCATCTTCTTCCCCCTCTCCTCTCCTCTGTCTCCGCTGTTTAGGGTTTTGAGAACGAAGGAGAAGAGGCGGCGGGGGCGCGGATGGGTTTTATACCAAATGGAATTAGGGTTCGGGCTCTGAGCTTCTTTGGGAGTTGGTAATGGACCGGCTTTGTTGGGCCGTCTCTTTTTATTATAGGACTATCCATATTCTTTTAAAATGGATACATGTATCCCTTTACAAACATCCACAGATATTTATAGGGAAAATGAGGCTGCCCTGTTGGCTGCCCTCACTTATTTTTCGCAAAATTTTTTTATTTTTTTGGAAAAATATCACCATATATATTCATCCTTATATCCCTCATATATGTCATTCGAATTTCGTCAGAAACAGAGACTCCTACGGCCTCCATCCGGACGTTATTTTTTTAACGGTCGCAAGATTTTTTAAATCGACCGTTTCTGGATGGAGGCTGTAGGAGTCTCTATTTCTGACGAAATTCGAATGACATATAGGAGGGATATAAGAATGAATATACATTGTGATATTTTTCAAAAAAAATAAAAAAAAATTCACGAAAAATTGGGTGGAGCAGCCATGTTGGCTGTCCCCAGGGGCAGCCCCATTGACCCCATATTTATATATGTATATGTGTGCAACAATAAGTACTTCGTTGATTTCTTTAATATATATGCTATGAAATAAATAATTTTATATCCAGTAAATACATATATAAATTTGTAGAATATTTTTCCTATTATCCACATCTAACCTGCATGTGTGTTTATGTATCCAACTGTTTGCATCGAAATAGGAAGCATGTCGTCTGATGTTAAAATTAGCCAATCCATACTAGGGATGAGCATCGGTCAAGGCTTATTCCTGTCCAAGTTAATCGGATTCAATACACATTAAACTTAGTGGGTCGATAGTCGGATCGTATGATATAGCATATGCTCTGGCACGGTCCATTAAATTAACATGATCACAAGTTCGCAATGGAGAGCGAACGAGAATAGTTGAATGTGTGTTTACTTGTGGTTGAACGATCGGGACTAGTGAGCATCGGGTCTTCGAGACAGATAATTCAAGGATAAAAAAGAGCGGGGCGTGCATAAGTGTAGATGAAACGAGGAAATATCATGTGTTGAGAAAATTGATATTTTGACGATGTCAGGAGAAGAGTTTGCCACGAGTTTGTTATAAGAGGAGAGATTAGATGATATACGTGTACGGAGTTGAATTTAGTTGAAATATCTAAATACTAAAATATTATTATATGGTATGCATGAATAAACATTACACGTCAAACAAAATGTTTGACAGAGTCAATATAATGCAACATTGATGTACACGATCGTGTTCCTTCCACACAGATAGTACTTTTTGGCTTATATTATGTTGTTCTTGGAGTTTAATACAACTGACAATTATTCTTTGAGTTTGTTGTCCAAATCTTTGTGCTAATCGTTGCAAATTCTGCAACGATTAGAAGAAAAAATAAATGAATAGTCATTGTTATATCAAAAAAAACTAATAATATAAGTCATCAATATACATTTAACTACGAAAGATATGGAAATCTGATAATCATGTTGAGAAATATAAAACTATTTAAAGAATTAGCATAAGATATTATAAAGATATTTTCATGGAAAAAATATTTGTATCGAATTTCGATTTTAAAATATGAAGGTTATTGTAATTTTATCACACAAGTCCTTCTACTCACGTTTTTAAAAATGATGTGATTATTGCAAAAAGTTCTGTTGATATTTTAAGAAGAGTAAAATCGTGCTGCCCCTTGGAAGAGTTGACTTAGCTCCTCACGTCATATTTTCTTATTTTTTATTTTTTTGAAAAATGAATATGCGGAAATTAATCACTATATCATATATCATGTCATTCAAGCTTTGTGGGAAACAGAGACTCCTATGGGCTACATCTAGACAATCATTTTTTAACGATCGCATAATTGTTGAAATCGACTCCACCTGGATGGAGGCCGTGTGAGTCTTTGTTTCACGATAAATTTGAATAACATAATATAGGAATATAATGATGATATTCCATGGAAGCATTTTTCAAAAAATGAAAAAAATGAAAAAAACATGGTGGGGAGCCAAGTTAGCTCCCCCCTCGGGAGCAACCTCATTTTATCAATTTTAAAAATGGCACGATTCTAACTATAAATAACTCCAGACACCATTTGCCCCCAAAAAAATCCACGTATAATCTAAAATTCAAGTACGATTCACACGAATTATACTTTTTGTAAGCTCGTACCGTGCAAAGTCATGTGAACCACTCCATCAAGTTCGAGCAGTACCCACAATTACAGCAGACACAACACCACAACATAGGATCCTCTCTGCCCACTCTCCCTTTAACTAGTAAAAAGATATTTTTTGACCGATCAAAGCCAATAGGATATTCACACGGTGATTTATCTGAAAGGAGATGTGAGGAGGACGTCATGACCATCATCCACAAGCTAAACAATTTTCTTCAACACCAACTCCAAATGCAAACTTAGCTTTCAAAACCTTTACTTCGAAATAGTTTCTTTGTTTTGAATTGCTTCCCCGTGCTTTTCTTATTTCTAACTTAATAATTTGCGGCGTTTGATTATGCCTTTATCATCACTTTCAATCCTGCGTAAAGATTTTTCGTCTTAATATCTCAGCGTGAGGGTAGTAATATCTAAGCTCAGTGAACTTTGAATATCTTTGGTAAATATACGGATATTTTATTTTTAAAAAAAAACAATACAAATATTGATACAGATTCGTGTATTGATAGATATAAAAACATGTAATTGCCTCATAAAAATAGATAGAAATACAAAACGAATGCATTTAAATATGAAAAATAACATAAACTTTACATATCAGCTAAAATAATGGCTTACAATAAATTTTTATTGACATATTCCATCGTAACTGTTATATCGGGTATGGTGGAAGAATACATTTTTTACATAAAAATTGCTGTAATTAAATTTACAATTATTTTTGTGTATTAAAATAGATACACCGGTAACACTGCCAAAATCAAGATGATATCTTTTTAAATTTAAAATACTGTAGGAAACATTCACGATAATGGATGGAATACATACATACCTACACATGCATTTCAGTCCAGAGCGGTCCATTGTACGTAGAGGTTCACATAGGAACTCGGACATTATACGTGAGAGAGATTGGGTTGTGTAATATATGCAAAGAAAATCGGGTTTTTTAACACGTGTGCCCACTTCGAGAATCTGCGATCACAGTTATACCCCTGTCTTTTTTTGCAACAACACTTTTTTTAAAGGAAAAATGATGTTCATAGTAAAGATGAGCGCCAGCCTGAATAAGGTACATGACTAAGCAGCCAAAAATTTACAAGGACCAACAATCGGCCAAGAACTTTGCATGTTCAGATCACCTTTTCAGCATAAAATCTCGTTTGACAAAAAATCAACGTGTTCATAGCCATCCAAAGAGCCCAAACAATCAACACAGATGTGGATCTATCTTCCTCCGTGCATTCTTACAAAATTAATAATATTATAGAAGGGCTAACACTGAAAATTTTGCAAGAATGCAAAAGCACATATGTTATTGAAAAAAAGGTGGAGGCACCGTTAATTTCCTTTCTGCATTTTTCATCGCAATATGATGAAAAAAAGGGGTGTTCGTAGGAAAATTGCTAGGGGTGTCTATCGAGTCGAACGAGCCGAGTTGGCCTTAACTCAGACTCGAACTCGATAAGAAACCTAAGGCTTGAACTCGAGCTCGATAAGAGTCGAGTCCTAGATCTCCAACTCAAACTCGAACTCGTCGAGTTCGAGTTGACTCGCAAGCCTCTTATCGAGCCCCGAGTTTCTGAGATATATCCAGTGCGCAAAGGTCCCAGTGCAGCGCCTATAGAACCAGTGCCGTCAATTATGGCGGTGACGGTAGCCAAAGCCCGAGAGCTACCTTTCAGTGACTCCTGGGTACCCTGATCAGCAGCAACAGCATATGTGATGAGTGAATAAGGGCCATTCACAAAATACCCAGACAAGAACATGAGAATAATGTTCAAAGTTCTCGAAATTCCTCCAAGAGCTCGATACAGAATCAATGTCGGGATAGAGAATACAAGAAAGAATAGAGAAGTAATAGTAAGGGCATCCGTTTTGTCTGAAATATATCCAGCAGAAATCCCACCAAGGTTGCCTCCCATATCAAATAATGTTGAAGTGAAAGGCTATATCTTCATGAAGGACTAGAGCATTGCATGATACATAGAGACATCACGCCCTCGAACATTTGGTTATATTCCGATTTCAAACCCAAGATTGCTGCTTTTGAATGCTCAGTCATCGCAAAATGCGATGGTACCGAGCCGATGGACGACACATTATCAGATGCTAATGGGACATTGGGGTACATCGACCCCCAGTATCTTTCTGGGAAATACTTCGACATCACGTCGGACATCTAGCTTCAGTGTGGTTGCATTGCAGATAGCGAGCGGGAGAAAGGCCTATGATGGAGAGCGAAAACATTTGGCAGGATGGGTAGAACGGCACCTTTGCAGTTCGCCGCCACACGACCCGACCTGGCTCGCTGGGTTGGGAGGGGCGGAGATAGGTTGCACGAATCGCCGGAGCCACGAAGCCAAGAGGACGGGAATGGGATGATGAGAATCGCCGAAGCCAAGAGGGCCACAGGAGCCACGAAGCCTGCCAGCCGCTGGCGGATGGGAATGGGAGATGAGGATGACGGGAATCGCCGAATTGGGATGGAGGAGTGAGGTGTGAGGCGGCGGACTGCGAACACCAAGTTTTTGTATTTTGTTAGGAATAGGAACCGTTGGTGCGTGGTGGACCTGGTGGTACCGTGGGTATAGGTTTAGGTCACACAGGAGTATTCATTATTCTACCTCCAGGTCTTTGGAATTCAGATGATATATTAAGTAAAATTAAAATAGATCAGATCTGAAAAATATGGCCATGATTGATATAACAAAGTTTAGGGTTTTCAAGTATATGAGTTATCGAGTTATCAAGTCGAGTTATCGAGTTGAATAACCCCCAACTCGGACTCGACTCGATAAGCTAACGAGTCTTAAATTCCAACTCGGGCTCGGACTCGTTAAGGTTTCGAGTCAGGCTCGCGAGCCCTTAACGAGCCGAGCCCGAGTTCAACTCATCGAGTTCGAGCTTTCCTCACAGCCCTAAAAATTGCTTCAAATATAAGGACGTTATTCCTCCACCCCTACTGTCAAAATTCACGGTACGACTATTCTCCATGCACATCTCTCTCTCTACATTTATTCCATCTTATTCCACATTTGTTCTTATCTTTATTTCACCTTATTTATCATTATTCCATCTCATTCCACTTTATTCATATAAATTCACCCGAATAAGAATAATACCTTATTTCAATTTCTTTATGAATTGAGCGTGTAAGGGGGCGTTCGATTCGGAAACAAGCATTAATAAATATGAGAAATAAGGAGAATAATGATATATTCTCTGTTCGACTGTAAAGATAGGAATAAGAAGAATTAAGTAAAATAAAGATAAGTAAGATGGAATAAAAATAAAGATGAAATAAAGTGAAATAACGTGATAGAAATAGCTGTATTATTAGGAACCAAGCATAACAGTAAAAACAAAGAAAATTCGTAAATGTAACAAGCACAGACATATCTACAGCAACTTCAGTAATTGGGCATATGAACACATGAGATCTGTCACGTTATGATCTCCACGTCATTTGCGATATCACAAATGGCACTCTGTACGTGCTCCTTAAATGTTGTCTCTGTCTCTCTCGCCGAACCCAAATGCTTGGCCGAGAACGAGGCATCTTTTTCCCGGAAGAAGACCAAAGAAGAAGAACCCTTTTGGACTCGAGTCAGAGCTCGCCCGTGAACCCACCCACGTACATAACAGAGCCCACACATCCATTATTCCTCTTCGTGCAAACCATTTAATATTACTCTCGATCGAGTTGCTACTGGTACTTCTTAGTTGTTACCATTAATTACATGAACAGTAACTATGGGAGGAGGGAGCCAAACTTCCCTTTTGGACTCTATAGTTAGTACCGCCACTGCCCATCTCCACCACCCTCACCAACCGCAGCAGCACAACAAACGCAATGCAATGTCCCTCCTCCCCCTCTTCCTCCTCCCCGTTCTCATCTCCCTCCCCGCTCCCTCCGACTACGGTAATCCATCTCCCCGCGCTCTCCTTCCTCTTTTCACTATAAATATATAACCCTCTCATTCCGCGCGCAGAACCCGTGAGCGTCCTCATAGACTGCGGGGGTTCCGCCAACTTCACCACAACCAACAACAACAACAGCAGCGCGACGTGGCTGTCAGACCGCTACTACTCCTCCGGCGCGCCGGGCGTGGTGGCGGAGCCCCACGCCTTCCCGCAGCAGCAGCAGCGCACGCTCCGCTTCTTCCACCCCTCCTCCGCCGGCGCGCGCAACTGCTACTCCATCCCCCTCCCGCGCGGCGTCCTCCGCTACCACCTCCGCCTCTTCACCGTCTACGACAACTACGACTCCAAGCTCCGCCCGCCATCCTTCGACGTCGCCCTCGCCGCCACGCTCCTCCTCTCCTGGCGCTCCCCCTGGCCCCCCTCCGCCGCCCGCTACGGCGCATTCTCCGACCTCTTCGCCTTCTCCGACCGCCCTTCCGCCGACGTCTGCTTCCGCAGCGTCGCCTCCGACGCCCCCGTCGTGGCCTCCATCGAGCTTCACTCCGTCGATCCCCTCTCCTACAACTCCCCCTCCACCGGCCGTCGCCTTGTCCTCGTCAACTACGGTCGCTTCTCCTGCGGCGCATCCGATCTCCTCCCTGCCGAGGATGACCGGTTCGCCCGCATCTGGCAGCCTGACGCCGCATTCCTCGCTTCCGCCTCCACCTCGTCCTCCGTCTCCACCTCCCGCCGGATCCTCGGCACGGATCTCCCCCCCAACCACTTCCCCATGCAACTCTACCAGTCCGCCACTGTCGCCGACGCCGCGCTCGTGTACGCCCTCGACGTCGATGTGCGGACGGACTACATGTTGTGGCTCCACTTCGCGGAGATCGACCCGGCGGTCACTAGCACCGGCCAGAGGGTGTTCGACGTAATGGTCGATGGGAAAAATGTCACGAGGATAGACATCTACAAAGAGGTCGGGAGCTTCGCTGCGTTCAAGTGGCAGTATGTGGCGAGGAACGTCAGCCGGATGCCGCTGGTGGTGAGACTGGTGCCGGTGTTTGGTCGGCCGATGATCTGCGGGATTGAAAACTACGCGATGGTGCCGGTGGAGGAAGGGACCGACGCCGGTGAGGTCGAGGCGATGGTGGCTCTGAAGGAATCGCTGGGTGTGCCGGACAGGATGGGTTGGAATGGGGATCCGTGCGCTCCCTCCGGTTGGGATGCTTGGGAAGGCGTCACTTGCATGGCAGTTGAAGGGAAGGGTTATGTCATCACTCGATTGTAACTTCCTCCTCCTTCTGATGATTCATGTGCATGTTACTGTCTAACTTTATTTAATTCTTTATCTTGAGAACTTTTAAGATGCTTTGCATGATGGTAAATCCCCTCCTTTTCTTTTTAAATTTCATCTGGAGATAAAAGTAGCCCATGTGCCTCGGTTGACTATGTGCTGAGCTCTGTATCTTTGTACCTGTCAGGGATCTTAGTAGTCAGGCTTTGAAAGGGTACATCAGTGACAAAATAAGTCAACTGTCAAACTTGGTGAGCTTGTAAGTAACTAATCGTCTCGTGCTTATTTTTGCCGGTGGTTTTTAACGAGGAGTCTGTATAAGTAAAGCTGAACAAGATTTCTGCAGGAATATGAGTTTTAATTCTTTGAAGGGGCCTCTACCTCAGGGTATCAACCAAGCCTCCCTTGTAAGATTGTAAGTTGGTTTGGTGCATGCATGTAATTTCTTTTTCAATGTACAATTCCGAACTTGCTTGTGTTACTCCAAACACTATAATCGGTAAAAAATGGCTTCTATTTTGCAATAAACCATTTATTTCCTTGTACTTCAAAGCTGGTCTTGTTTATTTAGATGCAAGTTTGTCTATAAACAAATTATTGTACTTTTAGAATTTATGTATCCAGCTTTTGATACCGTTCACGTTTCAATTTTCGTGGGTTTTTAGAAATATGTGGGATGCAAACTGTGCCTTTTGGGTTAACTTTGAGGTAGATGTGCTTCAAAAGTATGTTTGCAAACTGTGTTGTTATTGGTACTTGTATAACTGTGTTCCTCATGTCTACTTGTATACTTTCTTTTCTACCGCAGATTTGACATTTCTCTGTGTACACATTTCTGTCTGGTTAAATATCAACAGTTTTCTTGTCAGTAGTGATCTCAAAGAAATAACTGCGCTTATTGTAAGTTTTTTTTCATCTTTTCCTTCTCAATGTCGAGCTCAGGGACTTATCTGGAAACAAATTATATGGAAACATTCCTGCAAGCTTTGGTTCATCAAATATGCAACTCGTGTAAGTTGGAGTTGTTATAGCTGAAGTATTCATAAGTTTATCTTTCCGTTGTTATCTGACATGTGTTTTGACACAGTTCCATAACTTTGTTGTTTTACTGTAGCAAAACTGTATCTTTAGATTATATTATGTGGTTATCCATTGGTTACTTCCTGCTGCTTATAAGATGTAATATTTTCAGGTTGCTTAATGATAATGAGTTGGAAGGACAGGTACCTGGGAAACTTTACTCAGTGGGCGTGCATGGTGGAGAAATCGAGTAAGTGTATATTCAGAAAGCTGAATCATTTGTATAATGAAGAAAAAATTCATCAAGCAAGCAAAAGAATAAAATGGTTTACATGGAAACCCTGTTCAATGAAAGAAAGGAGGACTGATATGCACACACACATGCACTAGAACCAATTAAACCGTCATCAGTAAGACAACAGCCTCTTCAAGTTAGACACAGAGATTGAACATACCAAATTTATCTACATTCTTCTTATTATTGACTGCGGTGAAGTTCCATGGTGAAGGCATCAACTTGCTTTTCATTTGCTATGTAAATATGCACGGACATCTTGAGTAATCCACTCCTTGATAAAGTGGCAATCGGTCTTAGCATCTTCCATTCTAGGAAAGTTTGAGATATTTACTGCAGACTTGTCATTGCAAATTATTCTCATTGATAGCTCAAGACATATCTCATTATGTCAATGTGATTCTTCAACCATAGCCTATATGCTACTCCAATTGCAACATCTCAACCTTTAGCTTCTGCATGCCAAATATGATGTCTGTTGCTCCTCCATGTCTTCCAAATATTGTACAGTATTCATTGTTGGATCTCTTAATGTTGATGCAAACAACCAATTCGTATTGATAGCGACCAATCTCACTCATTGTGTATTTGTTGAAGACGAAACCTTTCACGGGACCATACATAGAAAAGAATAAGTAGTCGTCCTTCTCGGACTTGTCTTTGTGGGTCAGTGCGTGTCCGCGAATAAACCCTGATTACAACTCTAAAGAGCAAATATCAGATCCCATATTGTAGATTTCTAACTAGTAAAGGCACTTGAAGAGGGTGGGAAACAAACCCTATACAACTTGGTAAACTACAAGAATGAGCACGGGCAAGGAGGTGAACGTTGAAACTTGGTTGTTGAAAATTAACCGACTGGGAGCAATGCTATAACAATAAATGTAAACATGCAGAAGGGACACAAGGGAACCATTAACTGGTACTAAATAGCATAGAGATGTGTCCATAATAAACCAGACGACAAACAAAAAAATAGAATCGCGTGGAGTCTATATGGAGGAGATGGAACCTCTCCTATATCAACCGACTCAAGAACCTTATTGACTTTATTTATCTATAGTCATTCATGCATTTTCTATTTTTTTAGTAATTTCTTTGTGTAGCTCTTCCATGTTTAGGATTCCCATTGAGGATTTTTATGTATTTTCTATCATTAGGGTTTAGGGTTTTACGCTATATAAGAAACCATGCCTTTTGAATGCAATTATCTCATTCATTGCACAACTTTTTCCACATGGTTTTGTGAAAAAAAAACTTTTTTCACATGGCATCATAACGAGGTCTTAAACCAGAATTCTTGCCCTCAACTTCGCCTCGCCATGCCACCTCTAAGCTTCGTCGATGTGTCACTGTCCCTTCACCATTGAGGAGCCACACCACCGTGCAAGGTGAGCTTCGCTCGACCTTCGAGAAGCCGCACTGCCCATGTGGGCTCTGCACCATTGTGCCAACACTTAATCCCTCCGCCGATGTCGGTTTCCAGTTAGCCTACCTCGCACCCTAGCACTGTCCCACCTCCCTTATGCGCGAGTGCCTCCTGCAACCCTAGCGTCACAAATTCAACACTCCACTGCTGCCACCATGTTCCTTGTGATATCACCATCTCGCTGACCTAGCTCCTCACTACCACAGACATTGGTTCCATCACCGGTAATTCTTGGTGCTTGAGTAGATTGTTTTATAACTGCTTTGATCTTCTCAACCCAATCAGAATGGCCTACGACTTCAGTCGCGAAAAAGCCCATGATATCCATCCCTCCATGTTAGTACATGGGACTTCTTTATAACCAAAGATTGCATAAAATTATAGGATATTTTCACCCACAACCCTCAGTAATTTCATAATTACGTACATGACCCTGTGTAATCATGAATTACATCAGGAACCCCGAATAGTCACTCCGTCTCACACCCATAACCCTCCGTTAGATTTCTCCATTAACCCAGCTAGACCCTTGGGTTAATCTAACCAATGGCTATTTAACTGTTATTAAAATTTCCAAAAAATAAAAAATTCCCCTCCCCCTTCCTCTTCCAACGACCCACCCCTCCCTCCCGTCGATGCCCTCCTCCTCCCTGCCCTCCTCCTCCTCCTCTAGGTCCTCCTATCGCCACCTTACTCATCTCCAGCCTCCTCCTCCAGGTCCTCCCGCTGCCACCTTCTTCCCCGACCTCCTCCTCCTCCTGGTCCTTTGATCGCCGCCCTTCTCCTCCCCGACCTCCTCTTCCAGGTCCTCTAGTCACTCCTTTTATATAGAGAAGAGGGAATCCATGGTTTAGAGGAAGACCACATAAAATTCCTCAAAGATATAATAATTTAATAACAAAAAGTATAATGCTGAAAAAAAAGCTAAGATTAACTACAAGCAAGACAAAGCTCAACAACAGCTAGGAATAAAAGAGGTTCCACATTCCTTAATTATTTGCCATTTACGTGAACGCACACACATATCCCATTTCCATTTTCCTTTATTTGTGCATTGTTTATATGTTTTCTCTCTCTCACACACATCTTATCTTGAGTGGTATTTCTATGTTCAGGTATTATGTATTATATACATTAATATGGATTTGCTCATTTGATGGAAACAACGATGAACGACTCGAGGTAAACTGGTGAAGATTGAAGACGATAACATTTAGAAGCAAGATTCTTTTAGATATCCGAGATCTATTTTACAATAAGACGGGGAAATTGATGGAGATGTTACTCATAGAATAAATGCAGGTTGTCTAAAGTGGAGAGGAGCCTCTATTATTCTTTGTGATAGGGAAATCCCTTTGAAAGTCAAAGGAAAGTATTACAAAGTAGTCGTGAGACATGTTATGCTCTATGGTAAAGAAAACGAAGAGAATAGAATGAGATACTTTATTCAGGAGATCTAGGTGTTCTTATATAGGATGAGATTCTAGAGCACTCACAAAAGGGAAAATTACATTAAAGGACCTCGAAGGGTTACAACTCAATAGAATAGAATAAAATAAAGACAACTCTAACACCTCCATCAAGTTGGAGCATATCTATCGATCATATCCAACTTGGAGATTATCCACGAGAGATGTTTCTTTGGTATCGCCTTCATGAATATGCCTGCAAACTGGAAATTGGTGGAGATGTGTGGATAGTGATCTTACATCCTCGTACAACATCACAACCAAAGTAAAATAATCTCAATGTGCTTGGTCCGCTCATGGAAAACATGATTAGTTGTAATGTATGTAGCAAACTTGTTGTCTCTGTACAAAAAAAACAAGAGTAGTGAAACAATACCAAGTTCCTGTAGAAAAGAGACTAACCAATTAATCTCACAGGTGATATGAGCCATTGCCTTGTATTTTGCCTCTGCACTCGATCTGAAGACTACGGTTTGCTTCTTACTTCGTTAAGTGACAAGGTTTCCACCAACCATCATAGCATATCCTGTAGTGGATCGACGATCCTCATGTAAACTAGCATAATTTTCATCAACATAAGCAAAGACATCAGTATGGCCATTGATCCCATAGAAGAGGCTTCGTCCTGAGGATTTCTTCAAGTAACGAAGGATCAGAAGAACATCCTGTCAATGAATGTAATGGTCTCTTCATGCGTTGGTTGGTTCTGCTCACACCATAAGATATATCCGGCCTAGTGACAATAAGGTAAAGCAGTTTGCCAACTAGGCTTCTGTATCGTATAATATCTTTGAATACATGATCAACTGAAGTAGAGTGCTTCCTCATATTTGCAAGGATACCAGACGACATGCATACAAGTAGTCCAACCTCAGTTAGGATGTCCAAGCAATGCTTCCTTTATGAGAGGTGAAGCCAAGGTTTGAAAAAACTAAAGGCGAAACGAGGCGTTTTCCTCGGAATCGAGGCGAGGCGTAGCCTCGAGGCGATCGAGGCGTAAGCCTCAGTTTATACAGAAAACTATGCATATAACTATAATTATATATATTTATGTGTTCTCTGCCCAACATATAATACTTAACACTATAAGATATGATGAAATAATAGAGATAAGAACCCCAAAATATAAGATAGAACAACATCATATCCCATTCTACACATTTTCATCTAATCAAAAAAGGAATTCATCGTCAATAAATGTTGTGATTGAATTAAACAATACATATCTATTTGAAATTGTTAGAAAATCGGAAGCGGAAGCGTAACATGGAAAAAGATAAATAACAAAGAAGAAGAACATCGGGATTTAACGTGGAACCCTACTCCGCGAGGAGCGGGATGAAACCACGGGAGAAGCCCTCAATGGGGGCGGATATTCTATTGAATTTCTCATCTGTTACAGGAGGCCTGGGGCTCCTTATATAGCTTCCACAGGGCCTCCAAGTCCCACCACCAGGCGGTATGGGACTAAACTCAGTGGTGGGGTAAATGGATCTTGGAGGGATCCATTTACCCACCTATTACATAAGTGACGCATGCTCCAAATACTCTAACACTCCCCCTCAAGCTGGAGCATGCAATGCTCAGCTTGGACAAACAGAAAGAAACTCAACTCACAATACATGACACTACAGACAATATCAACCCAACGCGCACAACTGCTGCAGTCGAGGACGTTGCTTCTCATGGCGTGCATGTGAGGAGGACGAACGGGGCTGGAGTGTCTATCTGGCTCAGAGAATGGTACTCTACTGTGGAGTCCCTATGATACCACATGAAAACCCTTGCCGTCAATGGCATAGGGAATGGTCCTCTGCTTTGGAGTCCCTATGGCTCACATGAAAGCTCTGGCCGACCAACAAGAATGACAAATGATTGGCATGCGTCATCGTCGAGTCTGAATCTGAAATTTTTAGAGTCTGAACATCTGACCGGTCTGGAAAATCTGACATCTGAATCTTGGAACAAGACCTGTGACTCTACATATACTCCCCCTTTCTCCCATACTGGTCGGAATGACATTGTTGACCACATTGGGAGAAGATAAGATAATATATAATTATGGGGACAACATGAATATTAAAAAAACTTCTTGCGGCTCTCTCTATCTTTTTTTTTAATACCCGCCATTTTTTTTAACATAAGCCGTTCATAATTTTTTTTACGGCTTTTGATCATCATCATTCATCAAATTTTTTTAATTGAGTGCGACTCCCCTTTTTTTTTAATGCACATGCCTTTCTTTTTTTTCGAATATTTTTTTAAAAAAAACTGGAATACCTCTCTCTTTTTTTTTTGCAATTTCCGTACGGCTTTTTTTGTACGTGCCTCTTTTCATCATTTTTTTTAAATGCAAACTTCGGCCTCTCTCTCCTTTTTTTTTAAATCAGGCCCTCACCTTTTTTTTCATATACAGCCCCTCTTGGGCTTTACAATAAAAAATACCCTCTCTTTTTTTGTAATAAGTGGCGGCCCAACTGGGCCTAAGAGATGCACAACCCTATTTAAGGTTCCCCTTAGGGCCTGTTTGGTTGCAGGGTTGGGCAGGGTTGGCCCAACCCTGGTTACTATTCACAAGGGTACTTCCTCCTCACAGATTACTATTCACCCACCCCACCCCAGCCCAACCCAACCCAGTCCAACCCAGCAACCAAACAGGCCCTTACGGGAGACCTTTTTTTTTCTCTCCAGAAAACCCTGCCACCCCCGATTGGGGTCCTAGGCGCAGTCGCCTGTACGATGGAGCCGCCGCCGCCAAAGTGATTCTGCGAGTACGCGTTGTTGGAGTTGCGCCTGGATCGGGGAGGAGATGCGTGACTGGGTATCGCGCAAGGAGGAGTTGCGCGAGAGAGGCGGGTGCACAACCACGATCAGATGCGTGCAGGGGTGCCGCCATGGAGGTATGCGCCGCCCGCGCGAGTGGGCGCCGCCTGCTGAGGAGATGCGGCTGTGTAGGGAGGAGCCCTAGCTCCGCATGGAGTAGTTGAGGATGGCACAAGAGCCGTCTGGATTGAGTGCGATTGCGCGAGGAGAAGCGGGGGGGGGACGCTGCTCGATGCGCGATGGGTTTCGCGTTGTGCTTGCCGCCTCTGGAGGATGCGTCTGTGCGTAGAAGATGGAGGGAGGCGTAGCACCTTCAGCGCATGGGGTGCGCACGATGCGAGGCTGGCGCGTAGGGGTTGCGCAAGGCCCCGCCTCTGGAGTCATGGCGAGGTGCGCCGAACTGCTATAGTCTTGGAGGAGCAGCGCACCGAAGAGGGGCTTTGAAGGAAACGACCCTATTGCCGCCTGGAGGTACTCCCCTAAAGAGGGGCTTTGAAGCCACACCGAACATGATCCTAGGGTTCCGAGAAAGGAACCCCCAGTTTGTGCTGCTGTGGATCTAGGGTTCCAAGAAACCCAGACTCTGGAAAAGTGCAGCTAGGAGATCTTCGGATCTTCAAAAAAAACTGATGTTGACCTTTGAAACATGTTTCAATAGAAACCTTAAAAACTTGGACATAATTTGAACACTAATCATCATCATCATCAAGAACATGGAGGATGCGTCTGTGCGTAGAAGATGGAGGGAGGCGTAGCACCTTCAGCGCATGGGGTGCGCACGATGCGAGGCCGGCGCGTAGGGGTTGCGCAAGGCCCCGCCTCTGGAGTCATGGCGAGGTGCGCCGAACTGCTATAGTCTTGGAGGAGCAGCGCACCGAAGAGGGGCTTCGAAGGAAACGACCCTGTTGCCGCCTGGAGGTACTCCCCTAAAGAGGGGCTTTGAAGCCACACCGAACATGATCCTAGGGTTCCGAGAAAGGAACCCCCAGTTTGTGCTGCTGTGGATCTAGGGTTCCAAGAAACCCAGACTCTGGAAAAGTGCAGCTAGGAGATCTTCGGATCTTCAAAAAAAACTGATGTTGACCTTTGAAACATGTTTCAATAGAAACCTTAAAAACTTGGACAGAATTTGAACACTAATCATCATCATCATCAAGAACATGGAGGATGCGTCTGTGCGTAGAAGATGGAGGGAGGCGTAGCACCTTCAGCGCATGGGGTGCGCACGATGCGAGGCCGGCGCGTAGGGGTTGCGCAAGGCCTTGCCTCTGGAGTCATGGCGAGGTGCGCCGAACTGCTATAGTCTTGGAGGAGCAGCGCACCGAAGAGGGGCTTCGAAGGAAACGACCCTGTTGCCGCCTGGAGGTACTCCCCTAAAGAGGGGCTTTGAAGCCACACCGAACATGATCCTAGGGTTCCGAGAAAGGAACCCCCAGTTTGTGCTGCTGTGGATCTAGGGTTCCAAGAAACCCAGACTCTGGAAAAGTGCAGCTAGGAGATCTTCGGATCTTCAAAAAAAACTGATGTTGACCTTTGAAACATGTTTCAATAGAAACCTTAAAAACTTGGACAGAATTTGAACACTAATCATCATCATCATCATCAAGAACATGGAGGATGCGTCTGTGCGTAGAAGATGGAGGGAGGCGTAGCACCTTCAGCGCATGGGGTGCGCACGATGCGAGGCCGGCGCGTAGGGGTTGCGCAAGGCCCCGCCTCTGGAGTCATGGCGAGGTGCGCCGAACTGCTATAGTCTTGGAGGAGCAGCGCACCGAAGAGGGGCTTCGAAGGAAACGACCCTGTTGCCGCCTGGAGGTACTCCCCTAAAGAGGGGCTTTGAAGCCACACCGAACATGATCCTAGGGTTCCGAGAAAGGAACCCCCAGTTTGTGCTGCTGTGGATCTAGGGTTCCAAGAAACCCAGACTCTGCAAAAGTGCAGCTAGGAGATCTTCGGATCTTCAAAAAAAATTGATGATGACCTTTGAAACATGTTTCAATAGAAACCTTAAAAACTTGGACAGAATTTGAACACTAATCATCATCATCATCAAGAACACGAATCTCGAAAAAGAAAAACTTGAAATCCTCGAGAATCGGCCCGCTCTGATACCATGTTAGAAAATCGGAAGCGGAAGCGTAACATGGAAAAAGATAAATAACAAAGAAGAAGAACATCGGGATTTAACGTGGAACCCTACTCCGTGAGGAGCGGGATGAAACCACGGGAGAAGCCCTCAATGGGGGCAGATATTCTATTGAATTTCTCATCTGTTACAGGAGGCCTGGGGCTCCTTATATAGCTTCCACAGGGCCTCCAAGTCCCACCACTAGGCGGTATAGGACTAAACTCAGTGGTGGGGTAAATGGATCTTGGAGGGATCCATTTACCCACCTATTACATAAGTGACGCATGCTCCAAATACTCTAACAGAAATATTATTGTAATTAAAAGTACAATTAAATATACGTCGAAGAAATTTATGTTATATGTCTAACATATAATATATGATCGCGAGAGAAACCGTTAATCCTATCCAGTTCGAACAAATCTTTGAAATATTATTGTAATAAAAGTACGATTAAATATATGTCGAATTGTTGATATACCTTGAATCCTAACCATTTGACCATTGTTGAAGAATTGTGTATGCACCCCTCCTGTCGTACTATACCCCAACAAGACGGGGGTCTCACTGCCCGGTCAACGAGCCTGAGGGGTCTAGGGGGGAGCAAGTGCGCCCCCCCCTGCGGGGGTGTGGGGGTAGCGTCCCCGGCGAAAAATTTCAAGAGCGGTTCTATTTGTATTCAGGCATATGCATCCTTCTATTTTAGGCACGAAAGAAACATCAGATTTAGACATGATTAATAGTTAGACATAATTAATAGTAAATATGAAGCAGTTTGCTGGAATAGTTAGACATAATTAATAGTAAATATGATGTTATGGACACGAAAGAAATAATAGATTTAGGCATTTAACCTATATAATCATTATCCTAAACAAGTATATATTTATAAACTTCTCAAACCATCATATAAACCATTAAAATCATTAAAAAAACTTCAAAAAAAGCAAAAACGCCTCGACCGCCTCTAGGAGGAATGCCTCGAAACTACGCCTCAACCACATGAGACACACGCCTCACTGGACAGGCCGAGGTGCATGCCTCGAGGCTAAAAAGGGCCGCCTCGCCTCGACCGCCTCGAGACGCGTTTTTAATACCATGGGTGAAGCCCCTCACTTTTATGCCAAGGAAGTAGCGGAGTTGGCCAAGGTCCTTCATGATGAAGACCTTCCGATGGAAAGTCTTGGTCTCTGAAAGGCCTTTTTTGTCATCACATTTCATAACTGCTAGAAAATAGGAATGCGGAAGTGGAATCATAGAATAAAGAGATAAAATATTGAAAAACAAGAATTTTACGTGGAACCCTACTCCCTAAGGAGCGGGACAAAGCCACAGGAGAACGCCTCAAAGGGCTGATCTATGCATTGCACTTTCTCATCTGACTACAGGGGTGTGGGGCTCTATATATAACACCCACAGAGTCTCCACATCTCCAAACTGGTAGATGTGAGACTAAAGATTGGATGGGCTAAATGGATCCTGTAGGTATCCATTTACCCATCTACAACTTAACATGCGCACAATCAAATACTCCAACGCTCTCCCTCAAGTTGGAGCATGCAATGCTCAGCTTGGACAAACAGAATGAAACACAACTCACGCTACAGGACACTACAGACAATATCAACTCAACGCGCACAACTGTTGGCTGCTGTCGAGGACGTTGCTTCTCATGTCGTGCAGATGAGGAGGATGAACGGGCTGAAGTGTGAGTCAACTGAGGACTCAGAATCTGACCATCGAGCCTGAAAATGCGTCGGTCTCCTCGTCGGAGAACTGGGTCTCTTCCATCTGGCTCATAGAATGGTACTCTACTCTGCTATGATACCACATGAAAACCCCTGCCCACATGGCATAGGAAATGATCCTCTACTATGGGGTCCCTATGGCTCATGAAAACTCTGGTCGAAACAACAAGAATGATGGGGAGCACGAAACTGAAGATCGCACACTTGTACGTCTTGAACTGCAGACTCGGAAACTGACGTCGAGTCTGAACCTCTGACAATTGTAGAGTCTGAACACTGGGTGGCCTGGAATCTGGAGTCTGGAAAATCTGGATCTGATAATGAGGCCTATAACTCTTCACATACTCCCCCTTTCTCCTAGACTGGTTGGAATGACAATCGTCGACTAAGTTGGGAGAAGACAATAAAATGGGGGTCGTAAACCAAATAAGCTAATTACACCCTTTTTTCCTTCTCACATTTTTTTAAAGTCATTTCACATTATTTTTTTGGCTTTTCATTTTCTTTCCTTTTTTTTGCAATTTGCGTACGACTTTTTATTTGTACGCGTCTTTTTTAACATTTTTTTGCTTTGCGTACTTTTTTTTGTACACCCCTCTTTTTATAGCATTCGACCCATCTAGGCTCAAAGATATAGCAACTGCCCCTCTCTCTTTTCCTTTGTTGCCGCCCAACTAATCACAAGCACTTTTTTTTTTATAAAAGAAGCCCGCTAGGGCTCGAGGGCAGCAAACACTTCTTAGGGTTCCCTTTGCGGAACCCGTCGATTGATGAACATCACCTCATGCAGTTCTCGCGCGAGAGATGACGCCGCCCTGGAGGACTTTCGACATCGCCTGGAGAGCCCTCCGGGCTGCGCTGCTCTGGAGTGTGCCGCCGAAGTTGTGCCGTAGGGGGAGTAGGCGTGTTGGAGCCTCCACCTCGTGCTTACGTACCGTCGTGATGGGTGCCCCTGCGCCTGCCCCGATTGCACGAGAGGAGCAACCCGGTCATCGCCTCCGCCTGGTGAGTGCGTCGTGGATAGAGGCGTTTGGAATAGCGGCATTGGGGGACTGTCGCCTAGGGTTTGCGGCTGGAGGTGGACCTGCGTTCTTCATTCAGATGTGCAGATGGCTCGATACGTCTTCGCACAAGGGAATCACGCAAGAGTTTCTGCCGCCCGGGGCAGATCTTCACGGTTAGGTCACCTCCTAGGGATCTCGCGGAGGAGATCGCCTCATGTGGTTCGACTAGGAGATGATGGCTGCAAATCTGAAGCAGCACCGCACAAAGGTGCTCTGGGAGATACAACACCTCAAGAAGAGTCTAGGAGGAAGATGCACCTCCTCCTTCATTGGAACCAGCAACAATAGCATCACGTAGCTCCGTCGAAGATCGTCGCTTTGTGATGGCCACAGGCCCACAACCTAGGGTTTTTTATGAAACCCTAAAACTCGAACAGATCATACATATCCCATGAAGATGATCTTCATAAAGCGATCTTAAGAACGAACAATTTCCAAGAACAGAAAATTCAAAAACGAATCTCGAGCATATATAAGAACTTGAAATCCTCGAAAATCGACCTGCTCTGATACCATGTTAAAAAATAGGAATGCGGAAGCGAAATCATAGAATAAAGAGATAAAACTTTGAAGAACAAGAATTTTATGTGGAACCCTACTCCCTAAGGAGCGGGATGAAACCACGGGAGAACGACTTAAAGGGCTGATCTATGCATTGCATTTTCTCATCTGACTACATGGGTGTGGGGCTCTATATATAGCACCCACAGAGTCTTCACATGTAGTTGGGTGTATATAGATGTGGGACCATGGGCGGAACTGGGAATTGTATCAAGGAGGGGCCAAGTATATGGGTATCATGTATGCTTAAAATGGAAAAAATAATTTATTGTAATTTTAAGTGATATTTTTAAATAAAATTACTATTTTCAAAAATTTTAAGTTTTTTAAATTTACAATTTAAAATTTATTAGTATGATTAGATTTTCAAATAAAGTTTTATTTTCGATGGTGATTTTTGAATTTTATTAAATCTAATTATTAACCTTTTTTATATTCTCTAAATTATCAAGTAAAAAATTTAAACAAAAAAATCTATGTTTAAAAGGAAACAATAAAGTTTATTTTGTTTACTAGGAGTCTAGAAATAATAGGAGAATGAATGCGTTTTAATCTCATTTAATATCAAATTATACAAGAACTATTTTTAATAAAAATAAATGGTTGGTAAGGGGATTTGAACCTTGTTCCCATAATATAACAATAAACTAATTAACCACCATACCATCGATTGGTTTGTTACTTTCTTTTTACACAGATATAACTTGTTTACATCTAAGGAGGGGCCATATCAAAACTCTAATATATTATACATGTGAAATATAGGAATTAAGGAGGGGCCATGACCCCTCTAAAGTATATGCTGGATCCGCCCCTATGTGGGACTAAAGTCTGGATGGGGTAAATGGATCATGGAGGTATCTATTTACCCATCTACAACTTAATAAGCGCACAACCAAATACTCATGGAAGGCCGTATCGATATCGATATCGTTTCGGTCCGCCCGGAAATGGATATATCGGGATATATCGACGATATATCGACGATATCGGTGGAAATGTCGAAAATGGCGCAAAAAAGCCAATTTTTTGTATTTTTTTCAGAAATTAAGGTCATCCAAGATATTAAAACAACAAATAACGTACAAATACACACTTATATCACACATATCGATCCATTTATTGACCATATATCGCACATATCGGTATCGTACATATCGGTTATATCGAACATATCGATATTAGTATTGATTCTTGACTTATAAATATTGGAAATGGATTTCATTCAAGTTCTTATAACATGAAACAATACAAATATACACCTAGAAAATACATATAGATCATTTATGAGGACTATGATCCTTATAGTGCATTGATATTGTTAGTTGTTGACATACTATATATATATTGAAAATGGAGTTCATCCAAGTACTTTGATCACTAAATAATTTACAAATGTACTCATACTCTCTTAGATAACACATATCGATCATCTATGAACCTTATATCGCATATATCGATCCGGTTGTACTGTTAGTTGTTGACCTATATATATATATATATATTGAAAATGGAGTTTATCCAAGTTCTTAGATCACTAAATAACTTACAAATATACTCTTAGATCACACATATCGATCATCTATAAAGCTTATATTGCATATATCGATCATTTTCGAACATATCGATATTAATTTTGATTCTTGACTTATAGATTTTTTTGAAGAATTGACTTATAGATATTGGAAATGGATTTCATTCAAGTTTTACAACATGAAATAACTTGTAAATATACACCAAGTTGAAGAACCATTGTATGCACCCTCCTGTCGCACCATACCCTACCAGTTGGTGGTCTCGCTGCCCGGTCAGCGAGTCTGGGGGGCTAGGGGGGCCCATGTTTACCCCCCCTGCGGGGGTGCGGGGGCAGCGCCCCCAACCCGGAACAAAGTATATAAATCATAGATTGTTTTTAATTTTTAATACTAGGTGTAGCTAGATAGGTAGTGGAATCAAGCTTGCATGAATAATAACATTCATATATAGGGATATCGACGAAATATCGGCGATATCGGTCGATATCTTGTATTTTTTGTACTGGATCTATTCATTTCTGACCGATATGAGTCGATACGGTGATATATCGTCGATAGATCGGCGATATATCGCCGATATCCCTGTAAAAAGATATACACTCCGATTTCGATACCCCTAACCTCTCGATACCGATATATCGGCGATATATCGCCGATATATCGCCGATACTGCCTTCCATGCAAATACTCCAATAATAACCATATCATCAACGTAAACTCCAAGTATGACAGTACCAGTGCACCGTTATCGGATAAAAACAGTGTAATTAGTTGCTATCCTCTGGAAGTCGAGTGTTGATCTTGGTAGTAATTCTATCAAACCATGTCCGAGGACTCTACTTTAGGCCATAGTTAGCCTTGAGAAATCGACACACACACACACACACACACTCCTCCTCGACTTCATAACCTGGAGGTTGCATCATGTAAACTTCCTTCTCAATATCTCCGTAGAGGAAATATTCTTCACACCGAGCTAAAAGATATGCCATCCTTACTGGCAACCATTGAAAGGACAGTGCGAATAAAGCCCATCCTCATCACTTGAGAGAAAGTTTTAAAGTAGTCAGCTCCATAAGTATGTACAAATCCTTTGGCAACCGGTCGTGCTTTCAATTTTTCAATAGACCCATCAGATGGTTGTTTGGTCGTGAATACCCATCTGCAAGCCACATGTCTAGTCCCCATAGGACACGGTACAAGGTCCCACGTTCCCCTGGAAGTGAGAGTATCCATTTCCTTATTCATTTTTTGTCGCCAGCCATGATCATGTAAAGCATTGTAATGATCTCTTGGAACAGAAATGGTCATGAGAGCATCTGCATATCTCTTGTCACAACATGATAAACCATCGGTAGAAGTGAACTGAGACAAGATAGAAAGTACATTGCTTTTTTGTTTGTCATAGCATGATAAACCATCAGTAGCAGTGAAATAAGACATAGGGTGGAAAGTACATTTCCTTTTTGTTATGCGGAGAGCTATTAGAAGCACCTGAGGCACATCCGGGATAACAGTGGTGGGAGCACTTAAAGATGACATCTCATCCCGCAGAAGAGGAACATGAAAAGGCAAAAGAGTAGGCACAGATGTATGATTGCACTTATAAATAATTAGTGATGGAGGTGGATCTAACGGAATATCCGTGATAGACTGGGTAAAGATGCTAGTCTGTTCAAAGAAAGTAACGTCTGCAGAAATATAGTATCGATGCCCAGCAAGGTAATAGCAGATGTAGCCCTTTTGAGTACGTGAACACACTTGGTTGTCTTATGTGACAACTTATCCGCCGCATGAAAATTGTGGATAAACGCAATGCACCCAAAAATTTTCAAAGGTAACAAGAAGGGCGACTCATTGGGATAGAGTAACGCGAAGGGAGTGGTCCCTTCTAGGACCAAAGACGGGACCATATTGATAAGATGGACGGTTGTAAGAGTGACATCACCCCAGTAGGTCTTCGAAACTTTCATCTAAGTGAGAAGGGATCGAGCAATGCCAAAAAGATGTCTAAGCTTCCTTTATGCTACCCATTTTGCTGGGAGGTATATAGACAAGAAGTTTGGTGAACGATTCCCTAGGAAGCAAAGAATGTCATCAAGTCGTGTTGGGTGAATTCTAGAGCATTATCAATACAAAATATTTAAACACAAGTAGAGAAGGATATTTTGATGTACTGAAAGAAATTCTTGACAATTTTATTGGTATCCGAACGTTTCTTAATCATGTAGACCTAATAGGATTGACTATAACCATCAACAAAAAGAACAAAATATTTGTGTCCACTCAAAGTTCGGATCGGATAGAGTCCTCATATATCACAATGGAAAAGGGCAAAATGAACATAGCGACGGGGTTCAACACATGTAGTAAAAGATGCTTTATGATGTTTCTCGAACTGACACTCCTTGTACTCAAAGGTCTTCAGCGTAGAAAGTCCATGGAACAACATGGAGATAGCCTTGGCAAAAAGATATCCAAGGCGAATGTGCCAAAGCAAGGGATCGTCGGAGATAGATGCGTCGCCAACAAAGATCGAATAAGAGGGAATATCAAGATAGTAGTGGACATCCTTCTCATGTCCCCAATCAAAAATCTGTTTTTATTCCGAATGTTCTGAAAATAACAACAGAACTCGTCAAAAATCAATCGACAATTAAGCTCGGTACATAGCTTCTGAACAGATAATAAGCTAAGACGAAAAACATGAGCATGATGGACTCCAATCAGTCGGAACTTGGAGAAGAACTCCAAAGTTCCGACAGCAATGGTAGGGGAATAGGCCTCGTTAGCAACCCGAATAGTCTTCACAGAGGAAGAGGGTTGAGAAAAGGTAAGGAGACTATCTTCTTGTGTCAAGTGTGTAGATGCCACGTAGTCAATAATCCATGCAGGGCCAGAAACAGAGGTGGAGTTGGTTACTATACCTGAAGTTGTAGCCAAACTAGCAGTAGTAGCTATGGTAGTACTGTTACTGGAGGAGAGACTAGAGTTCTGTAGAAGTTGCCTCAGTTGGGAGTATTCTAAAGCACTGAATTGTGCCGACGTTCTACCAGAATGCTGATCAGGCGGGTCCTCTGCAGTATCATAAGTTGTCTCATATGAGGTTGTAGAGATATTTTTATGTATTGGGAGGAATCAATAACTTGTTATTCATAGGATCCCTGGGCTCCTTTTATAGGAGAAAAACCCTTGGGTAAATAACACGATAGTTACAAAAAGAAATGAAAATACATAAATAACACCACAAGATAATAATAATCTCAATACTCCCCCTAAAGCTGGAGCATATATGTCTATCATGCTCAGCTTGGAACAACATCTTTGGAAAGGGCCTCTAGTAAGTGCTTTGGTGAATATATCTGCATTCTATCTTCGTAGACACATGAGATGTAGATATAAGACCCTTTTGAATCATGTCTCTTGTATAGTGGCAATCCATTTCTATATGCTTTATTCGCTCATAGAATGCAGGATTATTTGCAATAAATAATGCTGCTTGATTATCACATAGAAGCTGCATAAGAAGAGGTACATCAACAGCAAGATCAGTCAGAACTGATCTGACCCACATCATCTCTGTGCATCCCTGAGCCATGGCCCTGAATTCGGACTCTGCTCTAGATCTAGCAACTACTGTTTGCTTCTTACTTTTACATGACACGAGTAATTTGCCAACAAATATAGCAAACCCAGAAGTGTAGTTCCTGTCCCTAGGGCATCCTGCGTGATCTGCGTCTGCACACGTTGTGATGTCAAGAGATGTGCCTCTGTTGAATAAAAGACCAGTACTTGGTGAAGATTTCAGATATCTCAAAATCATATAAACAACATCCATATGCACCTTCCTGGGCTACTCCATGAACTGACTCACCTTGCTAACAACAAAGCATATATGTGACCTGGTGATGGTAGCATATAGGAGCTTCCCTACTAGTTCCCTGTATCTCCTCTTATCTATCTCCTTAGCATCATCATCATATAATCTCATACTTGGATCCATAGGAGTAGTAGTAGGCTTGCACCCTATCATACATGTCTCTAATAGAAGATAGTAACAAACTTCCTTTGGGTCATCACAAGACCATTTCGGTTCCTGGCGAATTCTAATCCAAGGAAGTATCTGACATTGTCAAGTTCCTTGGTCACAAACTGTTGACCTAAGAACTCCTTGGCTGCCTGAATGCCCTGCTCATCATCACCAGTGACAAAAATATCATCAACATAGATAAGAATAGCAACAATACCTCTATGTGTCCTCTGAACAAAAAGTGAGTGATCCGCAGTGGACCGAGCAAATCCCTGATGCTCTATCAACTCTGAAAGCTTATGGTACCAGGCTCTAGGACTCTGCTTCAGGCTGTAAATCGCCTTGTGGAGCCTACACACCTTCTGAGACTCTTCCTCAGCAGCAAACCCTGGTGGTTGTTGCATATAAACTTCCTCATGTAAATCTCCATAGAGAATGCATTCTTCACATCAAGTTGATAAAGATGCCATTCACGTGAAACAACAACTGATAGGAGAATGTGTAATGTTGAGTGGCTGGCCACTGTAGAGAAGGTATCCTGATAATCCACCCCATAAGTATGGGTGAATCCACGTGCTACAAGCCTTGCTTGTAGCGATCCATACTGTCATCCGCTCGTTGCTTCACCCTAAATATCCATTTGCACCCTATCACAGATGCACCTAGAGGGGCAAAAACAACACTCCAGGTACCACGATACTGGAAAGCGGCCATCTCCTCTTCCATGGCAAGTCGCCAACCGCTATCCTGTATGGCCTCCTGATATGTTCGTGGTATAGTATTGGCTGAGAGGCTCTTAACAAACTTCTTCTATTCCTCTGAAAGATGATCCAAGGAAACATGCGCAGCTAGAGGGTACGTAGCACATTTGCGATGGGGCTTCCTCAATGCAATAGGAATATCGAGGTCATCAACCTCTCTGTTTTCTGCTATCAGATTCTCCTGTGTATTATCCTGTGGATCAAGCATATCACCAGTGCCATCAGTAGAAACAATGTGTTCACTACATACCTAGGGCATGCTGGATGACTGGGAAGACGCAGAAGCAGAGGGGCGACTAGAGGACCTGCGATTATAGAAACGAGGTAGGAATTGAATCATAGCAGACGGAGGCGGAGGAGGAGGTGGAGGTGATTGAGACTCATCATGAGGACTTGTTTGTGGAGATATCAGAGGTGGAGGAACAGAGATATCCTCACCAGAGACATCATTAGACAACCTGTCACCTGTAGGAGAAAAGTACATAATAGACTCAAAAAATGTGGCATCTGCACTCACATAATATTTTCTTCCAATAGGATCAAAACATTGATACCCTTTTTGGGTACGAAAATAGCCAACGAACATACATTTGACAGCTCTAGGAGAGAGCTTGTCACGACCAGGAGTAAAATTGTGGACAAAAGACACAGATCCAAAGATTCTGGGGGTAAGTGAGAATAAGTCCTCGGGAAACGCAATCAGGAAAGGAACTTTTTCTCCAAGCATAGTGGACGGCACGCGGTTCACCAAGTAACATGCATTAAGAACCGCATCACCCCAGAAAGAATGAGGAGCCCGACTCTAAATCAAAAGAGTCCTTGTAACGTCCAAAAGATGACGGTGTTTGCGTTCAGCAATACCTTCTGCTGTGAAGTGTAAGTACATGAAGATTGATGAACAACACCAATAGATCTGAGGAAGTCTGATAACTGTAAAGTAGAGAACTCCAAGGCATTGTCAATGCGAATAAATTTCACTTTAGCAGAAAAAATGTTTTTAATCTCAACAAGGAAAGATTTGATAACAGGACCAGATTCAGACTTATTCTTCATTAGAAATATCCAAGATAATCTAGAATAATCATCTACAGTGATCGTATAAATCCAATGTCCCTGATGATCAGGAACACGACTAAGACTCCAAATATCAAAGTGAACCGACTCAAACAACTGACCACTGTGACGACTCCGACAACTTGGAAAAGAAGAACGATGGTGCTTCCCAAGCTGACACGCCTCACTCCAGACTAGTACGAGTAAAGATTTGCAGGAGGACATGACACAGCTTCTGCAAAGGAATGTGTCCAAAGCGAAGATACCACATAAACGTGGAGACAAGTCCAAAAGGGATGGTAGCAGCCCATGCACAAGGAGGCTGGACAAGTCTGTAAAGTCCCCTCTGCTCATGGCCACATCCAATCACCCTGCCGTGAGTATGTCCTGAAACACAATAGAAGAAGGATCAAATATGGCACGACAGTGTAAATCTTTTGTAATCTGGCTAATAGACAAAAGATTCATCTGAAAAGCTGGAGCATGTAAGACATTTTGCAGACACATCGAGGGAGCTAGAACAATCTCCCCTTGTCCAACAATGGGTAGATGGACCCCATTGGCAATCACTATTGATCTACCCTGAGGGATAGACCTGTAAGAAGTGAAGTGTACCCGATCACCACACATATGATGAGATGCTCCGGAGTCCATGATCCAGTCAGACAAATTTCAATTGCTGCTACTAGTAAAGGCATAAGCAATACCTGACAAGCTCGAAAGAGGCTCTAGCAATATGTGCGACATCTGAAGAACCTGCAGGTGAAGTAGTCGGAGTAGTCATCATCTCTCGTAGCTTGGAAACAATATCATCAAAGCGCGCGTCATGAGCCGGAGCAGGCGTAAAAGTAGGCTCTGTCTGCTCAGCAACGCGGGCGGAAGATGGATTCCCATGCTTCTGATAGCATGTCTCTCAGAATGACCAAGACGATGGCAATGTGAACATGGACCTCGCTGACGACCTCCTCCTCGACCACGTGGCCCTCAGCCACGGAACTGCAACGTACCCCCTCTGCTACGAGAGGTTACCATAGCAGAAGGAGTCTGAGCCGCAGTAGTAGATGTAGTAATTCTTCTCAGCTTCTTGTAAACTTCCTCCATCGGAGGTATCGTTTCTCCATTAAGAAACTGAGTACATGTTGCATCGTACTCAGAGTCCAGAGATGACAAAAATACTCCTGTCATAGTTGCATTTCGATACGACTGTTGTTGCTCAGTGCTCGTAGTAGTAGGCATGAAGCTATGCAGACGCTCAAACATGCCTCTAAGATGTGAGAAGTGTGCATGAAGAGGTCGACCATTCTGCTTGGTCGAAAAAATATCAAACTGCAACTATAAGATTTTGCTCTCATTTTTCACCTGCCCATACGTGGCTGCTAAGATATCCCACATAGCTTTTGCTTTGGGTTGATTGACAATATCATTGGCAATTTCCGCGGTGAGTGTCCCAGAGAGCCAAATGCGAGCATAGGCATCATCTTCCAATAAGCATTAGCCCCAGTCTTGTCCTCCGGCTCTGGATCCGTCAGAATGTACTCCTTGCTATGGCACTGCATCAGGGTGCGAAACTGCATGGACCACAACTCGTAGTTGGTCCCATCCATCTTTACGATGGGAGTCGAGCCCTTGAAGGCACCATACGAAAAAACATCACTCTTGTTCTCTGACATGGTAGTAAGAATGCCGAAATCCGGGACAAAACTGAGGAGTAGACCGTTATAAATGAGTCTACACAATCACATATAGAGGATTGATTGTATTTGTAGACTCATACAACCATCCTCATCTCTTGTTGTCATAGGTTATGCCGTATGGGCGCAAAGGGCAGCGACACACACAGATGCACGCAAATGCACAATAGATGCACACAAATGCTCCTTAAATGCATGCATGTGCACGCATATGCGCACATGATGCACACAGATGTAGATGTGGTGCATGCACCAGTGCACATATACAAACACGAGCTTGCTACGCAGTTCGCGCAGGAGCTTCGTGCGCATGCGGTGTCGAAGGAGCATGCGGAGTCGCAGGAGCATCACGCGTTGGTGTGCGGCACGGCGCAGACGGTGTCGCAGGAGCAACGCGCGCTGGTGCGTGGATGTGCGATTTGCGCAGATGCCCTGAGCCTTCTCCCGATCCCCTTTCCATAGGCGCAAGGGTGACACTACGCACGCAGATCGATCTTCCTGCGCAAGGGCGACGCACCGGGGGGGGTAGGGTTAGGGTGGGATACAGGAACCCCGGTCTAGGACCGTTGCTTTTATACCATGTTGGAAGGAATCAATAATTTGATACTCATAGGACCCCTGGGCTCTCTTATATATGAGAAAAGCCCTTGGGTAAATAGCAAGATTGGTACAAGAAGAAATGAAAATACATAAATAACTTCAAAACATAATAATAATAATCTTAACATTATGTTTTAGTATTATTTATTTATTCTCTATCTATGTTTTCCACAATATGTAATTTACCCATTGGGACTCCTCCCTTATATAAGAGAGCCCTAAGGTCTCATAAGTCATATAAATTATTTTCCACCAATATGGTATCAGAGCGACGGTCGTAGACCAGAGTTCTCATACCTAAAACTTGTCCCATCTGCAGCCCAACTCGTACCTGTTGCCCACCCCCTTCACCAGCATCGCCACTGCTCAGGCCCCTGCTGTCGCCGCTCGGAGCCCCCTGTCGACCTCTTTACCTCTCCTCGCTAGCCCCACCGCATTGATCTTCCTTTCCTGCGGTGATGACACCTCTATCTCAACTAGGGTTGCGTTGTTGCATCACCATGTGTTTTAGGGCACCGTACCAGTGATTGAGTGCTCATGTGCGGTCTGATTTTGAGATTTTTCATGGTGATTTAGATTGATAAATCACCCTCTTTACCTTAGGACACACATCATATTGATGGGAATTGTTGCAATTTGAGTCTACACCTGCAATCAATTTCCCTCATGTCTGTGTAGACAAGTTTTTACTTGATTTATAAGTCTCATTTTTTGGATTCGGTATCATGTCAAAAAACAAGGTTGATACTTCCTCCTCATGCGCCTTTCGAGGTCCGACATCAATAGTCAAGATGGATGGAATGAACTACGGGCCATGCAGTTAATGTACCTGATGCAGTCTACGGGTAAGAAGCCAACCGGTCAATGATGATGCAGTCTATGGGCCATGCCTTACCGAAGAGAAGCCAACCGACAAGATTGGGACAAATACACCATGGGGGGCCGATGATGCGTACGCACACGTCTCGCTGACTGGTACGTTGACGATAGAGATTGTCAATGATGTTCTGCTTCATTCCACTGCCAAGGCAATGTAAGATATTCTTGTTGCTACCTATTCACATGCAATAAATGAGACTGAGATCTTGCAGTTACAACATCTACTCTACTGCTCGTGCTACTGAGCAAAGTGAGACTCCTGATGCATTTACTTCCGATTAGAGATTTGATGACCTAGTCTCCTGCCTGAGAGAAATCATGCCTCCTGTTGCTTCTTCCGGGTCATCGAGTACTTCAGATGTGGCTGCTTCTGCCTTGACTAGTATCTCAAGTAGCGCTTATGCTCTTACCAGTTGTAGTAGGACTAACACTACGGAATGGATTATGGATTCTGGCGCTTCTCATCATCTGTGTGGAAATAGAGATAAATTTGCATCATAGATATAGATAGCTCTTGGTAGATTAGTGATCATAGCGGATGGGAATCATTTTCCCATCACCGAACAGGGGGAGATCAGTTTGGCGCCATCCATGCATCTTCAGAATGTGCTTCATGCACCTGACTTTACCATGAATTTATTGTACTAGTCAGGTTACTAAAGATTTACATTGCCATGCTATTTTTGACCCATCTTCCCTTGTGTTTCAAGACATAGTCACATGAAGGGTGATTGGACATGGTCGTGAACAGGGAGTCATATATCGACTGATCCATACTCCTCATGCTGGTGCTTCATCTAGTTTTGCAGGATCAATCTCTCATTTTATGTTGCTTCTCCGTTTTGGCCATCTACCCCTTCAGAAGATGTATCATGTACTTAAATTTCTCCCCGTTCTACTTTCCAGTACGAAGCTTGTTAGCTAGGAAAGCACCACCGCTCTTCATTCCCGAGTTGTAAAGCTCGTAATAGTAGTTCTCCTTTTGAGTTGATTTATCTAGATATTTGGGATCCGAGTCATGTTCCCGATCACCAGTGACACATATTCTATCTTGTTGCAGTAGATGATTTTTTTCGATTGTCATGGATTTTTCTGTTAAGAATAAGTCTGACGCATGGGAATGCGATTCTATTATTTATTAATGAAACAAAGAGTATCTTTTCTTCTATTGTCAAATTTGTTTGCATTGACAATGCAACAGAGTTCTGTACCTTATAATTTTCACATTTCTTTCGATCTCTTGGTATTTTACATGAGAAATCATGTGTCTACACGTCCCAACAGAACGGTGTTGTTGAACGTAAACATTGTCATTTACTTGATGTCACATACTCTTCTGATTCAGAGCCATGCTCCTCACTCCGTTTGGGGTTATGATGTCCTCACTGCTTGCTATCTTGTGAATTGCATGCCTTCTACTGTCTTGGGTGAGAAGATTCCTTTCTTGATTGCATTTTTTGAGAAGGATCTATTCTCTATCACCCATCATGTGTTTGGTTCTATACCATTTGTGTATCGGTTGTTACCTGGCCTTAACAAGCTTGCCCCAGAGCTATAAAGTGTGTTTTTGTAGGGTATTCCAAGACACGGAAGGGATATCGATGTTACAATCCTTTTCTTTGAAAGTATTATGTCAATGTTGATGTCACCTTCTTTGAATGTGTGATGTACTTTTCTCCTATACGTGACAAGTTCACTCCATCGGATTTTGGAGAGGAGGTTTACATGTCTCCACCTCCTTCACCACCACCGCTTGTTCGAACACCACCTACAGTTCCTCCTCATCCTCCACCACCTCCTCCCAGTCCCATAGCCCAGTTCTTACAACATTTCTATGATCGCATACCGTCTATTGCTCATGGGTCTCCCTAATCATTCATCATGCCTCAGGTATATTCTGATCACAATGTTTCTACTGATGGCGACGATGAGTAGTCTCTACATCAGGCTGTTGTACACGATGAGTTGGTTCCTTCACAGGAGGCTAGTATGCATGTAGAGGAGGTTGTTGATGATGTTGAGGTGCTTATTGCGCTTATGAAACATAATCGTGTATGTGATTTGTATCCTCTTGCTTCTACTATTTCTTTGACACACCCGTCAGCAGATTTCAGGAAGTTTGTTGTGGGTCTATTTGCCGTGGAGATTCCAGGGCTTACCAGGATGCTATGCAAGACAGTCAATGATGTCTTGCAATGGAGGAGGAAATGGATGTGTTACAGTCACGTGGCACGTGGAGTTTAGTCTTAGCCCTCCCAGGACATCTGTTGTCAGTTACAAGTAGGTGTTCACTGTGAAACACCGTGTAAATGGTACATTAGATTGTTATAAGGCGAGGCTTGTTGCACGAGGGTTCACCCAGACGTATGGGGTGGACTATCAGGCTACCTTCTCACCAGTGGCCGACCATTCTACACTTCGAGTTATTCTTACTGTTGTTGTGGTATGAGATTGGCCATTGTTTCAGCTTGACATCAAGAATGCATTTCTTTATGATGATCTCCAAGAGAAAGTCTACGTGCATCAACTGTCAGGGTTTGTTGCTGAGGGAGAGGGTCAGCAAGTTTAAAGACTTCATAAGGCTATCTATGGCCGTGAGCAAAGTCTAAGAGAATAGTTACAGAAGCTCCCGGACTTGATTAAGCAGAAAGGGTTCACAAGGTCGAATGCAGATCACTCGTTGTTTGTTCATAGAACCAAGAGAGACACCATTGTTATTATGGTTTATGTTGACAATATTTTTTTTGACACTCTTATGTTGACAATATTATCGTTACAGGAGATGATGTACATGGGATTAGCAAGGCTAAGGATTTTCGTGGGCAACAATTTGTTACCAAGGGTCTTGGTCATTTATGATACTTCATGGGATTAGAATTTTACAGAAACCAACATGGTCTTGTGATGACCCAAAAGAAGTATGTTACAAACCTTTTAGCAGAAACATGCATGAGTGGATGCACTGCAACTACTCCTATGGACCCCAACGTGAGACTATATGACGATGATATGGATAAGAGGAGATACAGAGAGCTGTTTGGGAAGCTACTTTATGTTACAATTACCAGACCATACATCTCATTTGTCGTTAGTCGGGTTTGCCAGTTCATGGAGCAACCCAGACAGGTACATATGGATGTTGTTTACATGTTTTTGAGGCCGTTGAAGCCATCTCCAGGTGTACGACTATTTTTCAAGAAAGAGACATCTTTCAATGTCTCGCCTTGTGCAGATGCAAACTATGCATGATGCTCTAAGGAAAAAAAATCTACCGCAGGATTTGTAGTATTCATCGGTAGCTCTTTAGTATCTTGGAAGAGCAAGAAATAGACAGTGTTAGTCACATCCAACGTATAATCAAAGTACAGAGATATGGCACAGGGGACCATTGAGAAATAGACAGTGTTAGTCACTTCCCATGCACTTACAATGTGACAAGCATGCTACACTATTTATTTCCAATGATCATGCTTTTCATGAAAGGATAAAGCATATTGAAGTGGATTGCCATTATACACTTGACATGATTCAGAAAGGCTTCATCTTCACCTCCCATGTCATTTTGGGGGAACATACTGCAAATATCTTCACCAAGGCCTTGAGTAGAGGCATGTTACATAAATGTGGATCCAAGCTGAGCATGATCGACATCTATGCTCCATCTTGAGGGAGAGTATAGAGATATTTATATGTTTTAGTATTGTTTATTTATTCTCTATCTATGTTGTCCACATTATGTAATTTACCTATTGGGACTCTCCCCTATATAAGAGAGCCCTAGGGTCTCATGAATCATATAGATAGTTTTCCACTAACAGAGGTTGTCTTATAAGCATTGTTGGCATTGGGTTGTATGCCAAACTTTACCCAGCATTGTTTTAATGGATGGTTCCAGCGCCCACAATGAACACTCTGTGGATACTGAGAAGTAAACTCATGACCACGGTTAAAATCTCATCCACAATCATGTCCACGGTAACAACCAAAGTCATGGCCTCGACCTTCACAGAAACTCCGTCGTCCTCTGTTCACATATGATGCAAAGTATGCATAAATTCTCTGCATGAGACAGAGAAAGTACATCCAGCAGATGTCTCTATTTCCTGAAGGTGACCAAATATACTCTAAATCGGTAGCAGAGTATCAGCCGTCAGAAACTGCTCCTTCACAGCTTTGTATCGTGGGTGTAGTCCAGAAAGGAAACGATAAACCCGCCACTCATATTGCTCTCCCACATGTTTATTGCAACATGTTAGCTGAAAGATCATAAGCTCCTCGAATAGACTGGTTAGATTCCTGTACTGCTCAAGGAGATTAGAATCCCCCTGAGTTGCAGAACAGATCCGCGTATAAATGTCTGTGAGGCAAGACTTGATTGTCTTCTAGGAGTAAGTTTGTTCTAGGTTCTCCGCATCTTCTTTGCATCATCTTTGTAGAGGAGATTTGTAGCAATGTCTGGTTCGACGCTATCGGTCATCCATGTAATGATCTGGTTATTGCCCACATACCATGCGTCATAATCCTTGTTTGCCTCCTTTTGCGGATCTTTAGTCAGGATAGAATTCTTTCTCTAACCATCGATGAACACCTTGAATGATCAGTACTAAGTGCATGCCTAGTTTTCCTTCTAACTTAGCTCAAACCACATAACATTGTGAGAAGCAACATCGGCTATGGTAATTATCGTCCATAATGAGCACAATGCATTCCGTAATCAATGCCATGTGCCATGCCTATCATTGGCATTGAGGTTTGAACAAAAGAAAGGTGCAACGAGGCATCTATCTTGAAATCGAGACGAGGAGTAGCCTCGTAGCGGTCGAGGCGTAAGGCCCAATTTATAGAGAAAAATATATAAAACTATATTTTATATATGTTGATTTAAGTATATATTTTCTAGCCAACATATAATACATAACATTATGATATATGATAGAATAACAGAGAGAGAAACACCAAAAGAGAATATAGCAACTCATTATCTTTTCTACAACATTTTCATCCAATCAATTGGCACACCTTGCTTTAGGAAAGGAGTAAAACCCAATGCCCAGAACTTCGCAGATCTCGGACTCTATACCTTCCTTCCTCGCTCGTGATCATCTGATGACATGGTGATACTTATGCAATCCACAAAATAAAAGCCAACATTCACGTAGATAGCCTAAGGATCCCTTATGACCTACCATGAGAAGTTTGACTCCTTCAAACCATCAATTATGTGAAGGGAATGGCATCTTTATTTATAGAAGCAGATCTATTAAGACTTGAATATTTGACTAACTACTCTAAAGAGAGAATCACTAAGAGAACTCTTGATTCATTGTCTCCGCAAACTCAACTTCTTTCTTGAGAAAAATGATGGGTGTATGAATCAATTCGCCCCTCATAATACAATCAGAGGTATTGCCTCCCCAGGATGTACACTTATACGTATTCAGTTTGAAAACTGGTGAGTTTTTTGTTGTACTCACCATATGGCTTGACTTATTCATCTTTCCATGATTTCTTCTTCTCTAATAACTCGGAGATACTCGAGACCGTCCCATCACTAGGAGGACTGGTCAATCGTGATCATTCCAACCTTCAGCAGGAAGCCAAGTGATCTATGACCCCTGAAGCGTGATTGATCACTGTTAGAAAAATAGGAAGCGGAAGCGAAACATGGAAAAAGATAAAGAAAATAAGCACAACGGGATTTACGTGTAACCCTACTCCCTAAGAAGCGGGATGAAACCACGGGAGAATGCCTCAGAGGGCTGGTGTGTCTATTGCACTTTCTCATCTGATACAGGAGGTCTGGGATTCTTAATATAGCCTCCACAGAGCCTCAAAGTCCCACCACTGGTAGATGTGGGACAAAACTCTTGGATGGGGTAAATGGATCCTGGAGAAATCCATTTACCCATCTCCCATACATATGATGCACAACCAAATACTCCAACACTCCCCCTCAAGCTGGAGCATGCAATGCTCAGCTTGGACAAACAGAAAGAAACTCAACTCACGCTATAGGACACTGCGGATAATATCAACCCAACACGCACAACTGCTGTTGTCGAGGACGTTGCTTCTCATGCCGTGCATGTGAGGAGGATGAACGGGCTGGAGTGTGAGTCTGCTGAATCTCCTAGTCGGAGAGCATGTGCTCTGAACTGCGCATGTCAGAGTCACTGCAACTGGAAATGAGTCTCCTCGTCGGAGTACTCTGGCCCGCCATAACAATGTGGACAACTGCTCCATCTCTGAAAAGGGCCGAACTGAAAAAGGCCGGGGAAGTGCAATCCTCGTCGGAGTCCACGATCGCTGGAGAATGGAGTCTGAAAGAAGTCTCCTCGTCGGAGAACTGGGTCTCTCCCATCTGGCACAGAGAATGGTACTCTACTCTGGAGTCCCTATGATACCACATGAAAACCCTTGCCAACATGACATAGGGAATGGTTCTCTACTCTGGAGTCCCTATGGCTCACATGAAAACTCCGGTCGAAACAATAAGAAAAGATGGAGACCATAAAAAAGATGGCAAACATGTGCTCATCTGAAAATGACCGCAAACATGTGTGTGTCTGAAAATGAGTCTCTCTCTGGAGAACTCGAAAATGGGCCTCTCAACATGGAGTGTCTCGAACTTGGACTCTGACCAATCTGAATGTCGAGTCTGAAATTACGCATCACACTATGGACTCGGAATCTGAACCTCGAGTCGGATATTGCGCATGGAGAAACTGACTGAGTCTGATAACTTGTAGAGTTTGAATCTGAATGACCTGTATTCTGGAGAATCTGGAAGGTCTGACAAACTGGCATGTGACTCTACATATACTCCCCCTTTCTCTCATACTGGTCGGAATGACAATCATCAACCAAGTTGGGAGAAGACAAGATAGATGGGGAAATACATGAACATTCTCAAAAATTTCTTGCGGCTTCTCGTCATTTTTTTGTTTAAAGCCGTCCCAATTTTTTTAAACATTTTTTTTCATTTTTTTTAATAAGCCGTCACATTTTTTAGCGTATTTTTTAAAGCCGTTTCAACACATTTTTATTCCGACTTTTTCTCTCAAATTTCCTCTCCTTTTTTTTGGATTGCGTACGGCTTTTTCCTTTTTTTTGTGCGTGCCTTTTTTTTAAACATAAACATCCTCACCTTCCCTTTTTTTTTCAAACAGCCTAGCCCACTTGGGCTTAACCATTTCGCTCTCCCCTTTTCTTTAATAGCAACCCACTTGGGCTTTCATGTAAATAACATATACATTTTTTTAAATAAATGGCGTTGTCCCTGTTTAGGGTTCCGACTTGCGGGAACCCCCTGATCGATGCCACCAGAGGCACGCGAGATCAGGCTTCAAGTGGCGTAAGGCAGGCTGCAGGGGCCGCCGCCGCCACCTGATGTTCACGCAGTTGAAGCGTCGCTCTGCCTGGACGTGGCATCGCGTCACCTTGAAGATTTAGCGTCGCCGCCTTGTTCAATGGGGAACGCCGCTGAAGATCGATGGCACGCCGCCTGCGTGGGCCTTGTGCGCCTGCACGAGTGGTTGCCTGCGACTGGGAGTGCCTCGCTCCTGTTGCCTGGGGTTTGCCTTGCCTGGGGATTGCCTCGTGCCACCTGCGCGAGACGAGAGAGGAGGTGTCGTGCCTCCTGAAGGAGGTGATGTCGCTCGAGGTGCTCCGCCTGGAGCTTTGCAGCTCGCGAGGAGGGAGTGGCACGGAGGAGAGACGCAGCCAGGGTTGGGTGTGCTGGAACTGCGCCAACTGGGGCGGCGTTCGCCATGCCGCTGGACATCGGGCGGCTTACGTGCCGCCTTTAGCGTTGGGGGCTCCGTCGCCTATAGGGGAACTGGATGCTGCTCGATGCAGCAGGAGAAGGACGACACGCTGGATCGGCCTGGAAGGTTTTGAGAAGGCGCCTGAAGGTTTATGAACAAGGGTTTCACATGATGCGCAAGATTCTTCGACGCGTGATGCGCCTGCCGCCAAAAAGTCTGGAACATGAACAAGGGTTTCACATGGATTCCAGATCTAGGGTTCTGGAGATTAACCCTAGTACATATGAGTACCGCATGGATCTGGATAGGGCGGCATCGAGTCTCTATTGCCTGGATCTGAACAAATCTCGAACAATAGTTGGACATAATAATCTTCAGGAACAATCGAATCTCGAACAATGTGATAATCGAATTTCGAATAAACAAAACCATAAAATACTCGAGAATCGACCCGCTCTGATACCATGTTAGAAAAATAGGAAGCGGAAGCGAAACATGGAAAAAGATAAAGAAAATAAGCATAACGGGATTTACGTGGAACCCTACTCCCTAAGGAGCGGGATGAAACCACGGGAGAATGCCTCAGAGGGCTGGTGTGTCTATTGCACTTTCTCATCTGATACAGGAGGTCTGGGGCTCTTTATATAGCCTCCACAGAACCTCCAAGTCCCACCACTAGTTGATGTGGGACTAAACTCTTGGATGGGATAAATGGATCCTGGAGAGATCTATTTACCCATCTCCCATACATATAGCGCACAACCAAATACTCCAACAATCACAATGATGGATTAGCAGAGAAACCTGATGTAACATTGGTTGATTGGCACTTTTTAACTGATTGATTAATGTTGATGATATGGACCGATGTGAAATCCACTAAAGCCCTTTGAAAAACTCGAATGGTGTTTCTCGACAAAACATCAAGCGACCTTGTGTAGGAGACCTCAATGCATTCGACCAAATATACCAAGTTACGCTGATACCCTCAACGTGTATCAAGTGCACAGAGAGCCTCCAGAAAGCACCCTACCTTTACCGCTTGCTTTGATACCTTGAAGAAAAGCAAACTTATAAATACATATAAATCGGTAAATGATTTATGTGGAAACCCACTTCTACAGAGGGAGAAAACCATTGAAATTTGGACCTATCAGCCCCTTCGAGTGGATCCTCTTATAAACCTAAGGTTTGTTGTAGTTGTAGGTGAGGGTTAAACGGATCCACATTTAATTTGCTTTAACTCGGATACAATATTCGACAATTTAATATATATTTTTTAAAACTTTAGGATATTGATAGACATTGAGGATACATTATGCAATGATGCATTTTTACATGGGTTGTTTGTGTTGTGTGATATAATTAAACAAATTGTATTTATCAAGTATAGAATGCAAAATAAGCAATCATAGAACAAAAAAACTTTTTCTTTCTTATCTTGCTCGTTACAGTCACTGAAGCTCTAGTTTTCAATTGTTTTTTTATAGTTTTTCTTATTTTTCCATGTTACCACCATGAGCAGGTTAGACGAGTTTGCCGTTGCAACCGATAATAAACAATAATTAGTAGTTTCCATGGCATGGATTGTGTAAGGAGACCACATTTGAGCAACCGGATTTTGATTAGTGTGTTCACGTCTTAGTAACGATACATGATTGTTGCATATTGGATTTTGTTGATATCCAGATTTCTCATGACTCTGTCTTGTCCAGTTTGTCAGGAAACAAGGGTCTTTGTGGTGTGCCTTCCTTGCCAACCTGTCCTTATTTTTGGCAAAAGAGGGACCTGACAATAAAAGGCAAAATTGCAATCGGTTTGGTATCAGTAGCTTTTGCATGTTTCATTATCCTATTTAGTTACATTCTCTGCAGAAGAAGAGGGAGAGCAGGTTACGATTTTGCGCACTCAGATGATTTAGCATGTAAGTATTAAGGAGCTTCTATATGTTTTTGTTATGATCCAATGAAGCTAAACATAATTATAACAATTTAAGTGTCCTTTAAAATGTGGTTTTGTTTTTTAGTTATATATTGAAGAAGAAAAGGTTTTAAGTCTAAAGATCTATGCTAATACCGAAATTGGGGTGTTAAAATACATCTTCTATTAATTTGCCTTTGTTGTCTCTATTTTCTATTTATAGATTGAATTTGTAATTTTTCCAACGATCCCTGTGCTTGTTATATGGGATCGAGGTGATTTCATGTAAGTGAGGCAAGGAATAAGCCTCGGTTTATGAAGATAAATTATTAATATTTTATATGGATATGGATATATTATTATAAGCAATACTTATGCATGATTTCTCAATTCATTAAAGGGAAGTCTATCTATTTTGCTGCTCATTATTGGCAAGTATATTTATAGTTGTGATGAAAGTAAACTTTCTAGTATGAGAAACTCCTGTCAAAATGGCAGAAACATACATTTTTGCTTCTTTCTTTTTATGAAAACCCATTCTTAGGGTCCAACTTAAATGACTACTTCAAGCTGAATGTGACAATGAGCGATAAATTTTTATTTGAAGCCCTGATCAATCGATTATGTTATAGGTGATTGATCACCTTTAAGACAGAAGTAGTTAGTGATAATTGAGTAGGCCACATTGACCAATCACACATAACACAACATGGAAGCCTTCAACACCAGTAAGAGGCGATCCATCCAATTAAGGATGCTGATCGATTGCGAGCAGTACTCAGTATCGACAGGACCAGAGATGAACGATCCCCATGGAGGAGTGATCGATCACAACGTTGAATTGACAAATGCACACACATGCAACACCTCTGATTGATCAATAGTTGCTTACTAACTACTGTTCACGATGACAATCCAACAACTCGAAACACACCGAATGCCTCCAAGATCCACAAAACTTTCAAATAAAATTCTTTGCAAATTAATATGTTTGTTCAGATGTGGGGAGACTTTCATGCAAGCGTGGAAGTCTAGAAAACTTGAACTACACACAACCAACAAAGCAGACCCACCCTCATGTAGCAAATACATACAAAGCTTCCAGGAAATTACCAATCCTGTTGCGTGAATGCCCTCAAGATGCAGCAAATACACAGAAAGCTTACATAAGATTGGCTATGCTACCTTGTGGGAAAACATGCTAACAAGCAATAATCCCCAAAACATGAGGATTTATGTGGAAACCTTTCTCATTGGAAGGGAAAAATACGGGAGGGGACGACCTAGCGCACACAAGCGGCTAGGTGTCATTTTTCCACTTAATGATTAGTTGTGGGGTGTGTAGCGCACACAAGCGGCTAGGTGTCATTTTTTCCACTTAACAATTAGTTGTGGGGTGTGTACAATATTTAAAAGGTATTATTATCTCTAATCAGTCATGTCTGCTGCTGATGCTGGGATATATCACAGCACAATTCTGTCAATCGTTTTTTAATGTGGGATTCCAATCAATGATACTGATACTTTAGTCTAATTAATTTTGGGATATTTAAACCCATAATTCTGAGTAATTCGTAATTACGTATATGACTTGTGTAATTGTGAATTACACCAAGAACCCCGAATAGTCACTCCGTCTCACACCCATAATTGTCCATTAGATTTGTTTGTTAACCCAACTAGAATATTGGGTTAATCTAACCCATGGTTATCTAACACTTATTAAAATTTTCAAAAAAAAATAAAAAATTACCCCTCCCCTTTCCTCCTCCAACGAATCACCCCTCCCACTGTCGCCCTCCTCCCCGACCTCCTCCTCCAAGTCCCCATGTAGCTACCCTGCTCCTCTCCAACCTCCTCCAGGTCCTCCCGCTGCCACCCTCCTCCTCCAGTCACCGCCCTCCTCCTCCTTCTTCAGGTCTTCCAGCCGACGTCCTCCTCCTCCCCAACCTACTCCTCCTCCTGGTCCTCCAGCCACCGCACCCTCCCCCACCCCTCCGCTACCCCCTTCCAGCCCCCTCGTCCATCCCCTTCGCCCTCGCCTACAGCGATCACCCCCGCCGCCGCTCTCCTTCTGCCCCCCGCCTCCAGCGACCTTGCCCCCCTCCCCCCTGCCTTCTCCTGCACTCGTGACGGGTCCGAAATCGCGCGTGTAAAAGATTGTTTTTATCTTCGAGTGTGAAAATAAATTAATGTGTTCGTTGTAGGCGGCGATCGGAAACAGTCAAGAAATAACCACAAATTTTTGATCAATTTTAATCCGGTGGTTTTTATGTTTATTTTACTTGGGCAAGTCCCAAGGTCGATCACTAGGAGGCAAAGGAACAACCTAGAGATATGTTTATCCAATTTCGTGTTCGGTTTTCGAGGCGTCTTTTTTTTTTGAAAATTTCAATGCAATAAAGGGATGCAAAATGCAAATTCGGCCTATTTTAGGGACTAAAATGTAAACTTCGATCAAACAATGTCCGAAAAAATACGAAACTTGGCCGAGATAATAATTATGACAAAATTAATGCACTGTAATTTTTTTGGAATTTTCTGATGCAATATGAATTTTTTATGAATTTTTAAATGCAAACAGAATGCTTTTCAATATTTAATTATAATAAATATTAAACCTACTTATTTTCGAGAAATAAAATTATCTAAGATCTATCATTAGGTAATGTATCTTAGAAAAATCCTACACCTCGAAAATGTGGGGTTTAATACCTATTAAAATTTAAATAGTGAAATATGCAAGATGATTTTTACAGAGCAAATTATGCATGCAAATGCAAAGATTTTTGGGCACAATGTCAACCAAAATAATCCCTACAATATGTGATTTTTCGGGGATTTTTTAGAGCACCGGTTAATCAATTACAAAATTTAGAGCACAAACTAGGTAAACTTCACAATTTTCCATAGAAAAAGTGATTATTAATTAACCATTAATTAGAAAAATATCCACAGCATATCAAAATGTAGAGAGTCATACGAGGAACATCATGCAATTTTTAAATAAATAAAATGATGAAAAACAGAGGTCTAAAATGAAAGAGAAATGCAGGGGTACAGATGCAATAAATAAATAGATAAAGGTACTGCAGGGAGATATACGCGTAATTACCTAAACAAAGGGGGTATTCCTTGCAAAATTTCTAAGGGGCACGTGTTGGCTTGAGTGAACGGATGCGCAAATAGTCTGAACACCAGGGGGGCTTGTGCAATTTCACCCCCTATGCCAGGTGATGTCGTTCCCCCCCTCCCACGTGCCACGCACGTGAGGCGGGGGCCTCGGGGCTGGTCCCGACCAAAGCGGAGAGGGCTGAGGAGGGTTGCCCACGGCGGAGGGGACGGCTGCTGGAGGTGCGGCGGTGGTCGGCTTCGCGGAGGCGTAATGCTGAAGGTCGACGCCCGGCGTTGTTGTTGTCGACGATGATGTCCGGAGAAGATGGCGATGACGTCGTAGGGAAGCTTGGAGCGCTGGAGGTTGAAGATGACGTTGTCGATGGACTTGGTGAAGACGATGAACGGAGTTGAAGGTTGATGGCAGATCTGCGACGAAGTCGGAGTAGTTGTCGATGTTGCTGGACGAAGGTGGTCGAGGAAGATACGTTGGCTCGACGGGGTCCCGGAGCACGGCAGTACGCTGGTGGCGCTGCAACGGCCGTGAGGATGCGGCCGGATCTCGTCGACGTCGAGGGCAACCCGGGCTGTCACCACCGGACCTCGAGGTTCTATCGGCGGATGAAGATCGTCGTCGGGGCGAGGTCCTTTAAATAGGTCTTAGGTGGCGATGGTTGGCGGGCGGAGATATCGGAGGAATCGGGGGGTCGTTAGGGTCAACGGCGATGGAGGAGGGGGACCGTTGGCGGAGATCTCGGAGAGGGCGGCGGCGCCAGAGAAATCGGAGGCGACGGTTGGGGAAGACGATGGTGCGGGCCGTCCGATCGGCCGAGATCGGACGACCCTGGGGGCGGCACGTGGCGGTCAAAAGAGAGGGGGCGCGACACGTGCGGATCACGTGCCTGGGGGCACGTGCGACGCACGTGCGTGCCCTTTATTTTTTTTTAATAATTTTTTTTATAAAAACGATATAAAAATATGCGAAAAATGGCTGACACGTGGCGGCCTCTAGAGCTGCCATGTGTCAGTTCCAGAAAAATCAGAGATAAAATGCTTTGTAAAATCGATAAAAAATAGCAAATGACCTCAGATCGAAAAAGTTCCTTCATGAAAAGTGCTCGTCTCGATGAGATCTACAACTTTCATGAAGACATCAAAGCCTAAATCGGTCAAATGTAAAAAGTGAATTTTGGGGGTATCCCATGTACATAGAATACCTTGATTTTAGGGTTTTATTTTTTTTTCATTTTTAAACACGATAAAAATCCGGAAAAATATAGAGAAATCAAAGATAAATAAAAGACACATAGTTCTAATTTTTTTTGGATTTTTAATGATGAAGAAAATATTTACATAAAATATAGGCCAGAAAACCGCTAAAATATACAATGTCCAAAAGAGGCCCAAAACCCAACTTTCACATACGAGCTCCGATTCACTTGAACTTGGGCTTGTTTTGAAGGTACTTGAATATGCATTAGTTCAAAAGTGAGTAGGATCAAATCGGACACTGGATGAAGAAGATATGGGGCTTTTAGTCCGAAAATCCTGAAACTAGGGTTTGGGTTTTTGGTCCACTTACCTGGGTTAATTATTTTTTTGTATTTTTTATTTATTCTTGTTAGTGATGTGTACACAGTGGATGTGGGTTTGTGGCATTCGGAGTTAGCATGGAGGAGCTAAAAATAGGGGAAGTTAGGCTATTTACAGGTCATTTTTGACTTGGATTTTTGGCTTCTTATTTTATGCAGAAATTAGTGCTAAAATGCAATTCTTATGAAATCATGCATAAATGCTAATTATGCGAAATAAATGCAGAAATGCAGTTGATTTTGAGGGACTTGAGCTTAATTAATGAGACTTAGAGTGGTGAATCCGAGATTCATCAACTCGCCTCTAGCGACCTCTGCCCCCCCTCCCCCGCCTCCAGCGATCTCCACCCCCACCGCCACCCCATTCCACCCCCTCTGCCCCCATTCTACTCGCCTCCTCCACCCCTTCTAGTCCCCTCTGCCTCCCGCCTTTGGTGCTCTTCACCCCCACTGCAACTGTAACGGTGGTCTGCACCAATTACTCATTTGCATGTAATGTTGTAGTATCAAATGTGCATGTAACGTGGCATGCAATTTATGAGCATTATTTGCATGGTCAGTTTTTTGGGATTCAATTCTTATAACAGCACTCACTCCTCTTCCTATAAAATTCGTAGGAATTTTGTGAGTGTGTGGGGTGTGCAGCAAGAGAGTCTTTGTATTCTCCACATTACTAGTGAATTCTGGGGCTCCTCCTCCGGTCGTGGATGTAGGTCAAGTTGGCCGAACTACGTAAATCTACGTGTTCATTTTATTTTTTACTTCTTCTCTTTATGTTGTATGTCAATTTGCGGTCTACTGGTTTGAATTGAAATTGTAGTTTGCCTAACAAACTGGTATCAGAACGGCACCATGACTAACAAAAACATCAATCGAAAAGATTGACCGAAATGTCAACTTTGCGATGTAGAGGCTCAAGATGGAGGCCATTCTCATTCAGGACAAGTGTGAGGTGGCACTCGAAGGAGCAGAGAAGAAGCCAGCAGAAATGAAGGCAGAGGGGTTTGCAGTTTTAGATAAACAGGCAAGATCTGCAATTATTTTAAATCTCTCTAACGAGGTTTTACAGGAAGTTGCTACGGAGATGACTTCCAAAGGAATGTGAGATAGGCTGAAAGCGATTTACATGAAGAAGACTATGGAAAATCGGTTATATTTGAAGCAAAAGTTGTACAGTTTGAGAATGACAGAAGGTACATCTATACTCTCCCATATCGATAAATTTGATTCAATTATTATTGATTTGGAGAATGTAGATGTTAAGATTAGTGAGGAAGATCAGGTCATATTACTGTTATGCTCCCTTCCCTTATCATTAAAACATTTTCGAGATACTATGATATATGGGAAAGACACCATCTCATATAGTAGTGTCAAATCTACATTAAAATCAAAGGAGCAGATAGATAAGGATATAACAGGGGAAACAAGTGGTAGCCAAGCAGAAGGTTTGCTTGTACGAGGTAGATCAGAAATTAGAAATACTAATAGATCCAAAGGAAGGTCAAAATCCAGATACAGAATTAAAATTCGTAATTATTGCAAGAAAGTGGGGCACATTAAGGCTGACTGTTTCAAATTGAAAAATAAAGAAAAAAATAGTTCTCAGCAGAACAACAATGTCGTTGAAGCTGGAGTAGTTGCAGATGAGAGTGATGGAACTATTTTTTTAGCCACAGCAAATGTTGTCGAGTCTAGCAATGAGTGGATCTTGGATTCGGGTTGTTCTTACCATATTTGTCCTAGTCGGGATTGTTTTTCCACCTATGAGTCTTATGATGGTGGGAATGTTTTAATGGGAATAATATTCCCTGTAAAGTTATTGGTAAAGGTACAATTCAAATCAAGATGTTTGACGGTATTATCCATACACTCACTGATGTTAGACATGTTCCAGATTTAAAGAGGAAACCTCGTCTCTCTTGATGCTTAAGGGTGCAAGTTTTCAGCTGAAGGTGGAGTTTTGAAAGTTATCAAAGGTGCCCTTATTGTAATGAAAGCTTGCAGGTCTGGAAATTTGTATACTTTGCAGGGATCTACTATTACAAATATCGTTGCAGTTTCTACAACCTCGGAGGCAGATACCACTAGATTATGGCATATGAGGCTTGGGCACATAAGCGAGAAAGGCTTAACACTGTTAAGCAAGAGAAACCTACTTTGTGGAGAAAGTACGGGAAAATTGGACTTTTGTGAACATTGTATTTTCGAAAGCAGAAAAGAGTCAGCTTCAGTTCACCTGTTGTCCATAGAACAAAAGGTATGCTAGATTATATTCATTCTGATTTGTGGGGTCCTTCTCGTGTACTCTCTAAAGGTGGCGCTAGATATATGTTGACTTTCATTGATGATTATTCAAGAAATGTTTGGGTTTACTTTCTTAAACAGAAGAGTGATGTTTTCTTGAAATTTAAACAATGGAAAGGTTTGATTGAAAAGCAGATAGGAAAACATATCAAGCAGTTGCGCACGGATAATGGTTTGGAATTGTGGAAATGAATTTAATGAATTATGCAAGAACGCATGAATTGCACGACATCACACCGTCAGAATGACCCCTCAACAAAATGGAGTGGCCGAGAGGATGAATCGTACTCTTTTGGAAAGAGCTCGATGTATGATCTCTAAGAGTGGGTTGGCCCTTGATTTTTGGGCAGAAGCCATTTCTACAGCTTGTTATATTGTCAACCGCTCCTTGTGCTTCTCTTAATTTCAAGACTCCAGAAGAAGTTTGGTCAGGTACTCTTGCTGAATACTCTAACTTAAGAATTTTTGGGTGTCCTGCTTATATGTATGTAAACGAGGGAAAGTTAGAGCCAAGAGCTAAGAAGTGTATTTTTCTTGGTTACGCTTCAGGCATGAAAGGATATAGATTATATTGTCCTGATCCCAAGTCACCCAAATTTGTAATTAGTAGAGATGTGACGTTTGATGAGTCATCTATGTTATATTCTAGAAAAGAGCACTCTAATCCTTATAATTCAGAAAAGGAGGATAGTGCACGAAATGAGGTGGAGATAGAGATAGGTAATGCAGGTCCTTCTCAGAGTCCTGTTACAACCCCGATTTATCTAGAAGATGAACCAGTCCCTGATCTTGTTGAAGATGAACTCATAGAGCCATAACATTCCATAGCCAAAGACAGACCAAGAAGGGAAATTCGACTACCACAGAGGTATGTGAATACAATTTCATATGCTTTATCAGTGGCACCGGAAACAGGTCGAGATGGTGATCCTTCCACCTACTCAGAGGCAATCCAAAGTGCAAATTCAGATAAGTGGTTGGTAGCTATGACTGAAGAAATAGAATCTCTACACAAGAATGGTACTTGGGTTCTCGTGCCACTCCCGAACAATAAAAAATTAGTTGGGTGCAAATGGGTCTTCAGGAAGAAAGAAGGAACTTCAGGTGCTGGGGATGCAAGGTATAAGGCACGATTGGTTGCAAAAGGCTATAGTCAAGTACAAGGTGTAGACTTTAATGACGTTTTCTCACCTTTTGTTAAACATAGCTCTATTCGTGTATTGCTTGCATTGATAGCCACGTATGACTTGGAGTTAGAACAACTTGATGTCAAAACTGCATTCTTACATGGAGATTTAGATGAGCAAATCTGTATGAAACAACCTGAAGGTTTTGAAGTTGAAGGTCAGGAAGACCAAGTATGTTTGCTTAAGAAATCCTTGTATGGATTGAAACAATCTCCAACAGTGGTATAAAAGGTTTGATACTTTTATGATTGGTCATGGTTTCTCTAGGAGTAAGTATGACAGTTGTGTTTATTTCAAGAAAACGATTGATGGCTCATTCATAAGAACTTAACAGAAATTCACCAGTTGAAGGTTTTACTAAATAGTGAATTTGAGATGAAAAATTTGGGAGCAGCTAAGAAGATTCTTGGCATGGAGATCAGACGCGATAGAGGAGCTGGTAAGTTGTACATAATGCAAGAAAATTATCTTAAGAAGGTTTTACAAAAATTTGGCATGCAAGATGCCAAACCAGTTAATATTCCCTTGCTAGTCACTTTAGGATATCTGTTGTTCAGTCACCAACATCAAAGGAAGAAAAAGAATATATGGCACAAGTTCCCTACTGTAATGCAGTTGGCAATATTATGCATGCAATGATTTGTACTCGTCCTGATATTTCACAAGCTGTTAGTATTGTTAGCAGGTATATGGCTAACCCCGGGAAAGAGCATTGGCAAGCAGTGAAATGGATCCTCAGATACCTGAAGGGTACTCTAAACTCATGTTTAGAGTTTGGTAGAAACCGAAATCCGATGGTTGGTTTTGTAGATTCAGATTATGCTTGTGATATCGATAAACGCAGGTCACTTACAGGTTATGTATTTTGTATTGGAGGTTGTGCTATAAGCTGGAAAGCTACTCTACAACATGTAGTGGCTTTATCCACAACCGAAGCAGAATATATGGCACTCACAGAGGCAATCAAAGAAGCACTATGGTTGAGAGGATTATATGGCGAGTTAATTCTACAGCAGGGTATTACTACCATTTTCTGTGATAGTCAAAGTACAATACATTTAACCAAAGATCAGATGTATCACGGGGGGACAAAGCATATTGATGTAAAGTTTCATTTCATCAGGGATGTCATTGCTGATAAAAAGGTCATTGTTCAGAGATCAATACCAAGGACAATGCTGCAGATATGTTTACAAAAGTTCTTCCATTATATAAGTTCAAGCAGTGCTTGGACTTAATCGGTGATTCTGAACTTGAAACGTAGCCCGCCAGGGCCTTGCCGGAGGAAGGAATTTTGGTTCAGACCAAGGTGGAGATTTGTAACGGTGGTCTGCACCAATTACTCATTTGCATGTAACGTTGTAGTATCAGATGTGCATGTAACGTGGCATGCAATTTATGAGCATTATTTGCATGGTCGGTTTTTTGGGATTCAATTCTTGTAACAACACTCACTCCTCTTCCTATAAAATCCATAGGAATTTTGTGAGTGTGTGGGGTGTGCAACAAGAGAGTCTTTGCATTCTCCACATTACTAGTGAATTCTGGGGCTCCTCCTCCGGCCGTGGATGTAGGTCAAGTTGGCCGAACCACGTAAATCTCCGTGTTCATTTTATTTTTTACTTCTTCTCTTTATTTGCTGTATGTCAATTTGCGGTCTACTGGTTTGAATCGAAATTGTAGTTTGCCTAACAACATCCCCTCTTCCAACCCCCTCCTGCATCCCATCCGCCCGACTTCTAGAGCCCTCCATCCCCACCGCCGCCCCCTTCCAGCCCCCTCTGCAACCCCCTTACAGCCCCCTCTTGCATCCCCTCCGCCCCTGCCTGCAGCCCCCTCCACCCTCTCCGCTGCCGTCCTTCAGCCCCCTCATCTAGTGGCACGAGAATGAATTCTGGGAAGGGTTGCCTGACACCAGAGGTGGGGGTCCGAGCTTGTCGACATCGGCAAGGAAGACACTGGAAAGACGGTGCTCCAGTTGCCTAAGTCGAGGAAGATGGGGGTATCTTTTGGAAATATAATTTTGTTCGAGGGGCAAAATTATCCAAAATTGATGGAATCCGTCAAAGTTGACGGTAGAAACAGATGGAAGTTGACACAGGGTCATGTCATGTAAGGGTTAAACATTATTCGGGAGGGTTAAGGGTGTAAATATCCCATTAATTTTCAAGTCGTAATGCTGACATGGATCCGATTGTAAAATCCTCATTCTCCTTCGTTTTGTTGGGAATTATGATATCCATTACATGATGTTTTCGCCCCTCCAAGTTGAAAACAAACTGAATGTGGTTTGTTTTTTCCAATGGGCGTTTACGACCGAGCATGTTCAGCTGATATGTTATGCATATTTCATTGTACTTGCTATGTTTGCTCTGATCTTAATGAGTTGGGCCTTCAGGGGGCGCCTTCTACTTTTCAGGAAAGGAAGCCGTCTTTCCCATTAGAAAAAACTAAATAAAGTCAAACTATGACACAAGATATCTATCTCTGTTATGGAAATTCCAACTATGTTGAATATAAATCTTCTTATTGTATTATATAACTTCTTCCACTGCAATGTTTCCCTCGTATGGGAAGAGGATAATTACTAGTTGCTAGATCATGGCCAGAGCAACCTACTAGTGGAAAACTGCAACCCAGCCCTCAACTGAAAGAACAGCAAACTTAACTGAAAGAACATCGTCTTCTCGAAACAAGTAGGAAAATTTGCAAACACTGGCTTCAACATTTGATCCAATGTACTCTTATTAACGGCACTTTCGTCTTCTTCCATTCATCCATTCATCCACTGCAGTTTATGGCTTTTTCTTGCAAAATAATGAGCATATGCTTGTGAATTTCTTATGAACTCTACATGTGACTTTCATGTATGAATATGTGCCTGAGTACTTCTTCTTAATATGATATTTTAACTAGAGAAGCTAATGGTCCAGGATCGTCCTACCTGGCCCGTAAAAAATACCGCAAGTACTAGTTGTGTGTATGAATGAATGCTTCAATCAGCTAAGCATGAGAAAAGATCATGAAACAAACAAAGTTATTAAATTAGTTTGGTGCAACACATGTATTAAATGTCTCTTGATCTGGTATCGCTAAATTATCTGACGTGAAATGTCATTTTCCTTTGTAGCTGTCGCCGCAATCAAGAGGCCCAGGTACCAACGACAGAAAACACTGATGCAACTTGAAATGGAGTCGCAACATGCCAAGGGGTTTCCTTCCTCCTTAACCCCTTTCTAGTCATTGACAAAGGTTTGTGGAAATTTTATCCTTTCCCCCTTGAATTCTTTATGCCATTGAACCTCCTCGGTTATCACCGAATTCAGAAAGAAATGCATCTTCATCAACTCCTGCAGGATTCATCACGTCGATACGTCTCAGGTTGGCTTCGCGTTTGATCGTGTTTGCACAGCTACATCTGATAACACTGTCAGGCATGGATCCACTAGATTCATTTGTACTGCCAAGCAGGGGCTGATGATGATTCAAATGTATATTCTGGAATTCGCATTATTTGAGTTGGGTCCTATATTATTCGGTTGATGTTGTACATTCATTGTCAATGAGATGGCGTAGACGGTGAAGGTGTTGATAAGGTCTCTGTTGTGGAGTTCTAATCACCGTCTTATAAAATGTGGAGGCCAATTTTAAAGCAACAAGTGCTCTTAAAAGGTATCTTGTATTCCTAAGATCCATTTGCCCACTTGTTAGGTTGCGCTAATGATCTTGCATTCTTATCAAGGGTTTTTTACATTTGTGCTTCTCCAAGATTCTGCACATGCGGTTATGCCCCTACCTTTTTTGCAATAACTTTTGTGTCCTCGTATTCTTACAGAATTCATTGTACTACCCTTCCATTAAGGTAAAATAAGGGCATAAGTGATAATAAAAGCGCAATACTGTGAAATTTGTAAGAATACAGGGGTGCAAGTCTGACCCCAAAAAAGATTGGGACATAACTGTAATTGTATGATCTCGAAGGGACACGAATGTAAAGTATTCTATTACTAATGGGGTAGGTTATCTTGCTGGTGTTGGCACTTTAATTTTGATTATTTGAACTTTGTTGCAAATTTTTGTTTATTTGAATTCCATAATATTGTGATGGTTGCATTGGTTGATCAATATACTGACAAGGGATGCTCAATTATTATATGACTTTGCTTGATTGAATTTCATATCCAGCGAAATTCCATGTTGGGATTAATGTGATTGGAATATTTGATGATACTGCATAAGTACTAAAACTTTGAGGGGGCGTTCGGTTCGGAAATAAGGATGGGGAATAAGGAGAATAATGGTCTACTCTCTGTTCGGCCGGAAAGGTAGGAATCATGTGAAATAAAAGTATGTAAGGTGGAATAATGATAGGAATAAGGGTGGAATATTAGATGTGGGTGGGAATAATTGTATTCTTGGGAATTGTGTCAGATGGGGTATTGATCCTTTATTCCAGTGCTTATTCTTCAAACGAATAGGACCTCGGTGTATTTATATATAAAGGATCGTAGCTATTTTTAGATAATCGTAAATGGGATATTACTGATGGGAATAGCTTCTTTGTATAAATTGAATTGGAAAAAAAATAAAAAGTAAATAAGTTGATCATGCACGGTATATCAAATCTAAGGTAACTACAATGGCAGATGAACCAACCACATATATCAATCATTAGTTTGCATGGAAATTTTAACGTGGAAAACCCTCAATATGTAAGTTAAAAGCTAGATGGTTGATTGCAATCCATTATCAAGCATTATAATCAAGGTAGTCTATTGTGAGTGGTTTACACAAATTGACTATTTATATATTACTAGAAATCATAAAACAATGATAAGAATATATAGGAGAAATACCACCAAGTTAGTAATTCAGCTATGCAAACTTGTGAGGACTTTTATTGGTATGCATTACTTCCTCTCTAGTTATAATTTATAATTGACAATTTAAAAATATTAAAAAATAAAATAGCCTAAATTAAACTCATAAGCTTTTATGTACATTGAGAACTTGATAGCTTTTATGTACATATTTTATTAGCCTCTGGAGCTTCCCATTCTTTCATCTCTTCTGAGCTTGCTTCTACATTGGGTAAGAAACAAACAAGATTAATTACCTTTCTTAATATCCAGAGCATGCTAGCAAATGTTCAATTGTATTGTATCTCCGATAGTCTTATCCCAAAATATCATCATCCTTGCAAAACTCATTGAACTTCGGCGAATAGAATGCCCAGTCATTATCGATGTGCATACACTTTACCTTCTTTGAAGTTTTATTCTTTGCAAAATCGTCTACTATCTGAAAATCTTAAATACCTCTCTCATGTGCTTCATCATGAAGTCATAAACAATCCTATAGTAATCATCTATAATAGACAAGAAATATATGGCACCTTCAAAAATAGAACACGAGCGGTGCCCCAACAATTAATGTGGATGTAGTCCAACATCTTCTTTGTCATATAAATTGCTTTGCTAAACTATTTAGTGTGTTCCTTTCCAAACACATTGTTCATAAAACTTAAACTTAGATCCTTTAAAATTTCCGAAGACCAATGTGATCGAGGTTACTCATCCTTTTTGAATCATATACCCCTCTAGTCGTATGTGCCACAATTTACATTCAGATTTCATGACTTTGGATACGACATCAGTAGAACTAGTAATTACAACTCCTTGTAGAATACAAACTTGTGCTTGATACCTTGGATGATGATCGTTCCTTCTTTATCAACCTTGAAAACTCTCTATGCAAATGTTGTAGTTATGCCCTTTAGAGTACAAGAATCTAAGGGATATAAATTTTTTAAAATTCTAGAACATGACAAATTTCTAAAATATTCATCAGCATCTCATCATGTATCTTGATATTAACAAAATCGATGTTAATAGTTTGACATGGTGCGTCATTCCTCGTTAAGATATTTCATACGTTGATGTTTTCGTAGGTAGAGACAAATCTTTATGAGGTGTCATTGTATAGGAACAACCAAAAGAAGAATCTATGTATCTTGAGAATATGTTTTATCCATGACGGTGAGTATGTAATTATCATTCGAACTACTGCCTTCCTAAGCCACGATGGTGATGGTAGCCTTGCTTTTCTTCTTCACAAAGTCCCTCTTCTAATGCATGGGTTTAACGCGGCAGTTGCAAACACGTGTTGGGTTGATTTTCTATTGCTTTTGATTCTGCCTTCTTATGATACTTCTACATGGCATAATAGCTCTTTCATGGGTCTTGAGCAACCCATGACTTGTGTAACCTTGTGGTTTTTTGAAGCCATGTGACGAAGTTCACGAGTAGGGAAACTTAACCGAACTTCTAGGATGGCATCTTCTATGTCTACTATGTATGGCTTGATAAAATTCTCAAATGAAAGTGGTAATGAAATCAATAAATTGAACGCTGGTATAATCATCCTCTATTTTAGTATCTATGTTTCTCAAGTCTAGAAGCAAAATGTTTAAACAATTTAAAAGTTATTTAAGAGGGTTATGTACTTTCTTCGTAAAGAACAAGAACTGATGTTACTTCAATAATAACTTGTTGGTTAGAGAATTTGTCATGTGAAAACTCTCCAGCTTCATCCACAAACTTGCGACAGTTTCTCATCAGCAAACTCTGTAATAATCTCATCTGCCAGATCCAGCATGAACATTAAGTGCACTTTTTCTTTCTTGCTCTGGCAATTCGGCAAACTCGAGTGTCTTCAATGTATCTTTGTTCAACGATGCTGAGATGCCATGCTACTTGAGAATGGAGTGCATTTTTATTTCCCAAAAACCAAAGATGTTCCTGGTGGTGAACTTTTCCATTTCCATATTGTGCGAGATGATCTCCTATTTGCTTCAGATGAACTCGGTAGCTCCGATATATACTAGTTTGTTGTGCATATCAGAAGTGGGGCATGGAAACAAACACCCGAATAAGCAAGCGTAAAAACAACCACAAGACAAGATTTACAAAGCTTAGCCATATCTGGACTATGTCCTTGATAGTGAACCGAAAACCTCTCTCAGTATAGTCGAGAAACTATAGTAAAGAAGATGATTCAAAACACTAACGATATAGGGATTATTTAGTACTCCATAAAAATGAAATCTCCATGAAAACTAGATTCTTTGATCTCATTAAATAAGCATGTTTCTCAAATCTCTCTAAATGAGAAAATTACATAATCTCTCTTAATGAAAAAAACTACATTTTGAGAAACAATCAGAATGCATATGGATCTTTTAATCAAACAGAATCCGATTAGGTTCACTAATCACCGATCGATTAGGATATGGACGGATCCCTAATCAATCAAAGATTCATTCAAGGCATATCAACAATGTCATTATCGATATTGGGTATCGTATGCTCTACATGTACAGAATAAATACAGGATAAAGGTATCAATGAGATGTAGGCCACCCGATGTAACGTCCATATCCTAACAAACCCGAACTCGTCCGATTTTGGGTTCAATGAACCCAAAAACATTGTTGGTCAATGTCAAACAACCTAAAATGGTCAATTTATCATGAATCAAAAGTCGTACGGGCGAAATCGATCGAAAAACGGTCGCATCGTAATACGTGCCGCGAAAAGTCGCGACGCAAATTCAGAAACCGCAAAACAAACCGAGACCGTCATTAGATCCGATTTGACGATACAAGACCAACAGAATCGACCGTTCGTCAATCGGAGGTCGTTTGATATTTTAAAACCGTAAAATTTAATCTTAAACAAAAGACCGTATCCGAAAATTTCGGGTATTCAAAACTCGACCGAAAGTATATCAACATTATACTCATTTTGACCGTCATTTTGAGACGATCGAATAGAGATATTGCGCGTCGAAATCCGACACTCGAGGTCCAAATTTGACTAACTTTAACTATAGCATATAAAGAGATATTTAAAATATGTATATAATGATATAAACTCAAAAATTTATTTTTAAAATGGTAACAGGCGCACAGCCTGTACTACTGTTCTGCCAGTTGTGGTTTATTTTTTTCCTACCTCTTTGGTTTTCTCCACTTGGTTTTGCTCTTTTAACACTTGGCACCTAAAGGACCTCTCCCTTGACTATAAATACATCAAACCCTTCCCTTTTTTTTCACAAAATTTCCCCAGCCGTGAGAAGGCTCCAGCCTTCTCTTTGGAGCTCTGCTGCGATCCTTCATTGGGAGGCATCAGCTGCATGTTTGTATCAGCCCATTTGTGATCTCTGAAAATTCAAGGTACCTCCTTTCCCCTCTTTGCTGTCATGCATGATCCATCCAACCTCTTCTTTTTACTGCCATGTATATGATTTTCTTCACACTAATCAGTTCATTATGATCCTAAGGATCTGTTTCTATGTGATTCTAATGTAAACAAATATATGTCTTCTTAGTTTTTCTCCAAAAAATCAAAGCAAAAATCTGTGTGGTGACAACTGGGATGTTAATCCTTTTCTACATACTTGTCATTTATGAAATCCAGTTCAGAGTTCTATTTCTATGGATTTTAATAGCAGATATAAGTTCAATTTAAGAATAAAATACAGAATCTCTTGAGTACAAAGTCTCTTTTGTATAATCCATAGCCTTCTTGCTGTCATGCATCTATATGTGATCTTTTGTACAATTCCCTTCCATTCTCTTTACTGCCATGCATGATTTCTATCCATTTTGATCCCAAATTAATGCAATTCTGGAAATTATATGATGAAAATTTGAAGGATAATTCTAGGGAGCATGAGGGAATTATATCTTAAAGCACTAAACCAAAATTTATAATTCAGTCTTCATGTTTTGTAAAATAAAAAGAATAATTAGCATTACCGTACTGAACAAATGCGAATATGTACTGTTGTCACACATGTTTTTAAACAACACCCCATCTTATCAACATGCATTTGCATTACACTATTTTGATTTCCAATTTGGTAAACCTAGAAGATAACAAGTAGTCTAAGAATGAGAAATTCTGGAGAAAGGATTTTGAATTGAGGGCCCAACGGGTATCTCAAGTTTAGAATAAACAGAATTCCTTAAAATAAATAACGAAGGAACTTAGTTCATATTAATTCCTATTATATCTTCTATATTAATTATGGTAGTTTTGGCAACTGTGGTAAGATACGATTTCTTTGATTTAAATGTAGGTTAAAATTTGTTGTTAAATGCATTTGAAAAAAAAAATTTATAAGATTTTATTTGCCACAGTCACAGGTTCAGAATAAACTTTGCATGATAACTCGATATGCAGTTTATACCTGAATTATAACTAGTTCATTATCTCTCAAGATCAAAATTCTGATTTGATATTCTGAAATAATACAGAGATTGGTCATTTCCAAATTTTAAATATCTTGAACTCTATTCTTAAATAATAGAGAGAGTGAGTGATCATTAAGGTTTCAATATCTTGATTTCTGTTATAAAATAATATAGAGAGAAATTTCTGGTTTTAATTTTTTTTTCTTTTCTCTACGATCCATATATGTCAAGTCTGTTAAGTCAATATTCAGCTTTAAATTTTAGACTTCAAATTCATAAGTATTTCTTTTAAATCATTTGGCCTCCTAAGTCTGTTAAGTCAATATTCAGCTTTAAATTTTAGACTTGAAATTCATAAGCATTCCTTTTAAATCATTTGGCCTCCTAGCAGTATCAAGAGGCCTAAGTATTATGGCATTGCTCATGAATCAGATCATATATATACGCAATTCTCTCTGTTCGTATACCGATTTCTAATAAAGGTCCTGTAATGTCCGGTTCAGTTTTTTTTAGGTGTAGGCAACATGATTATACAAAGACTCCTGTACAACTAGCTTTGTGTGACGGTCATTCTAAATCCAATGTACAGTTATTAGATGAATGATTGGTCTCTAAAATAATAGCATATGACCGCAAGGGTGAATTATCTCCATGAGTAATCCTTTAAGTATAATTTACTACCAGTAGACTATTATTAACCAGACAGTCAACCAAAGGGATTAGATCTATATGATTAACCATAGAAATAGTTGAGAAAGAGATGAGTTTGCAGGAAAGAAAGATGATCGTAAATCAGTAATGATTTATAAATAATCGTGCCGGTCACGGTGATCTTACCCTGACCGTGCGAGGGCGCGGTGACCCTCAGCTGGGCGGGAAATAGGAAGCTCAGTTTGGGCAGCGGCCGCCAAGTGCGCGGGTCTAGGATCCCAGTCCCCCTTCGGTTTTTAACGTGAGCTCATAGTGTTTTTACGCCTCGTTGGGATCCCGACTTTGGACCAGTTCCGCTGACCCTGTTTTTTTTAGGATACCCAGGCGGGGGATCCTGGTTTTTCAATTTTACGTACGAGCTCGGTTGCCCGTTACCGGTCGGGCTGTTTTTCTAGAGTGACTTTTCCGGGAAGTCCCTCTCACCCGTCTCAGTGGCGTAGTTGGGGAGTAGACCTATCCCTCTATTGGACCGGCCTTCCAACTAGAGGGCGAGACGGAAGAGCCTTTTGTTGGCTTCTTCACCGCTTGAGTTTTTCTTTCGCCAACAGACTTGGCGATTCTACATCCAGATCATCTATATCTACATCTAAAACATCGAGAGTTACATCTGAGAGAGTACAGTTAAGGTTTGGAGGAAATAATAATTAAGATTAAGTTGATTGGAGGTGACTTTAATCTGATTCGAAATCCCTATAAGTTAGTGGACGTGTTGGGAACTTAGTTAGGATGCATTATACAACACCGCATGCCTACGGAGGCACCCCAACCCTAAGGTACTTTTAAATACCTTAGAGTCATAGTGTGAGGTTACACACAGACCAAGACCACAGACTATCCACTAACTTAAAAGGAGTAAATAACATTAAGGATCAAATCCATCATCATCATATCAGTCCTATATCGAAAACCATGATATAATCTCAATGACAAGAAATTAGCAATTTCATGTGCCATCAAGTTCCACGACATGATCTCCAAGACCTAGAATCATGATCTTTATCTACATCATCTGGAGTTATATCTGAAACAATTGAAGTTAATAATTGCAGGAGTTACTAGACATAGGAATTAAAAATATTAATATATCTTCTCATCCCAAACTTTCCATCATCACTCATAAATATGATCTCTGGGTACTATGAGAATAAAATATACACTCAGTTACAAGAGAAATATGCTTAAGTGGGGAATGTGGGGATAATAACTAATCATAAGAGGTGGTTACTAGAAATCTAGAGGCCTTTTACATTGCAGGTAGAAATAAACTTTATTTGAGTTGCTCATGCCTCTCTACTTGCCTACTTTTAGTCACAATTAAATGCATGTTATTTTATATAAGTTTTTGGGAGGTACCAGCAACCACTGACTCCTCTTCTTTCCTAACATGTTTGGCAGGCAAACAGCCTGTAGTTCAGTAGCTATACATGGGTCCAAGAGATAAATTTTATACCCAACGATATGGTTTATTTTGTGCCAGTTTTTGTTCAATTTATAATGTATTATGTTTCTTTCTCTTCAGTCAGATTTTGGGATATACTGTATGTACTGTCAGACTTTGTACATGTAATTTATATGGAAGTTAATGAAATGAAATTTTGGTGACCATTGTTCTATGAGTTTGTGGTTATATATGTTGATGTAAATGTCAGATGAAATTATTTCATTCGCGAAAAATTTTTCCTCGTACTTTCAGTTACTTAATGCGATAGTAATGAATGTTGTAACGCGAAATGTGTGATTAACGGGTACCCGGATCCTTGGGGGTTCACAGTTTGGTATCAGAGCACTGGTACCCCGATACGCACATTCGCAATATTTCAATTCCGATGGCATTGAGTTCTCGATTAGCGGCAGTCTTCCGACTTGTCGTGAGTCCGAGAAGGGAAATATGACATTCAGATTCAATCACCACAACTGTCACCAATTTCATTAATTTTCATATTATATCCCAAGAAGAGAAAAACATATATCATATTATCTGCGAACCATTGATTGTATGACTAATAAATGGTTCTCATGCAGAGCCATGTCATCCCGACCAGACCAGGAGATGACTAACAAACTAGCACACATACTGACTACTCGTATCGACCTTTCCATAGTCTATTTGATTCTAGTGTGACACATTCTTTTCTTACTTCGAGGCTAATTGCTTCTTTAGGTAGAGTCGCAGAGACTCTCTTCTTCATATCACATTCAAGGGCCAGGTGGCCAACTGGTTGTCATTTCTCTGATAGTTAGGCACTTGCCCGTACTGATTGGCGGTCATGAGATGGTCGCAGATTGTCTACTTCTGCAGCTTAATGAGTTCGACTTGATTTTGGGCATGGATTGGCTATCTACTCATCATGCACTTGTTGATTGCTTTAGGAAGACGGTTATCTTTAGGATTCCTGATCTACCCGAGTTCACTTTTGAGGGTACTTTGCATGACTCCACCATGGAGTATATTTCAGTGTTGCGAGCTCAGCGACTTGTTGACCATGGTTGCGATTCATATCTTGCTTTTGTTCAGGAGGTATCTGATCAGGAGCCGATGACACATGACATTCGAGTAGTATCAGAATACCCTGACGTATTTCCTGATGAGCTACCAGGGCTACCTCCTGAGAAAGAGATCAAGTTCGAGATCACATTGTTGCCAGATACACAACCGATCTCTATGGCACCATATCGTATGGCACCAGCCGAGTTGAGGGAGCTGAAGGTACAGTTGCAGGAGTTACTTGATTTGGGATTCGTGAGGCCGAGCACTTCACCTTGGGGTACTCCGGTTCTAATTGTCAAAAAGAAGGATGGATCCTTGAGACTGTGCATCGATTACAGGCAGCTGAACAAGAGAACGGTGAAGAACCGTTATCCCTTGCCACGGATCGATGATTTGTTTGACCAGCTCCAGGGATCTTCGGTTTTCTCAAAGACCGATCTTCGCTCTACCATCAGCTGAGGATTCGCGAGTCGGATATTCCGAAGATAGCCTTCAGGACTAGCTATGGACACTACGAGTTTGTGGTGATGCCGTTTGGGCTCACCAATGCACCTGCGGCTTTCATGGATATGATGAACAGGATCTTCCATCCATACTTGGACAAGTTTGTAGTGGTATTCATCGATGATGTGCTCATCTACTCACGGAATGAATGAGATCATGCGAATGATATACGGATTGTTTTGGATACATTGCGGGAGCACAAGCTATATGCCAAGTTGAGCAAGTGTGAGTTCTGGTTATCCCAGGCCTCATTTTTGGGGCACATCATTTCTGGAGCAGGTATCGCGGTTGACCCTGCGAAGATAGATGCAGTTATGTCTTGAGAGCAGCCCAAGACAGTCACTCAGATTCGGAGCTTCCTCGGATTAGCGGGCTATTACAGACGCTTTGTCAGCGGATTTTCACGCATTGTTCCCCCTCTGACACGGTAGACGCAGAAAGGAGTTCCATTCAATTGGGATGATTCATGTAAGCAGGACTTCCAGATACTGAAGGAGAGATTGACTACAACACCTATTCTTGCTCTTCCTTCAGGCACTCAAGACTATGCAGTCTACACAGATGCATCTGCAGAAGATCTAGGAACAGTGTTGATACATAGAGAACAGGTGATTGCTTACGCAGTTGAGACCGCACGAGCGGAACTACCCCACACATGACTTAGAGTTGGCAGCAGTTGTCTTCGCCTTGAAGATCTGGCACCATTATCTTTATGGGGTGAATTTCAAGATTTTTTTCTGATCACAAGAGCGCATGCTAATGGTACGACGAACTGGCTATATGCGTGGGATACGCTTGCTGCTTTAACCGATTGGCATCCTCAGGAGAGCGCATCCATTTCTACTGCCGTGCCTCCACGACACAACAGTCTTTGGGATCGTATTGTCGAAGGTCGGAAGACAGATCCTTGGATCCGTGATAGATACATGCGCGTCGTCAAAGACGAGGTTGACGACTTTGTCGTAGCAGAGTCTATTTTATGGAAGGCAGGACGGGTCGTTATACCCAATGACGAGCAGCTTCGTAGAGACATTCTCGATGAGGCACACAGTTCACGGTTATCTATCCATCCAGGCAATACGAAGATGTACCGTGATCTGCGTCGACATTTCTGGTGGGATGGAATGAAGCGCGATGTGGCGCTACATGTTAGCAGATGCATGACCTGTCAGGTGGTCAAGGCCGAACACAGGAGACCGCCATGATTTCTACAGCCTCTCCCTATTCCCGAGTGGAAATGGGAGAGCATTTCTATGGATTTTGTCACAGATCTGCCGAAGACACCAAGTGGCCATGATTCTATTTAGATCGTTGTTGATAGGTTGACTAAGTCAGCCCATTTCATACCTGTCAACACGACTTACACTCCATCCAGGTTGGCCAAGCTCTATGTACAGAACATTATCAGGCTGCATGTTATACCACGAGAGGTGGTGTCTGACAGGGATTCGAGATTTACATCTCATTATTGGCACCAGTTTATGTCAGTACTACAGACAGAGCTGAGGATGAGTTCTGCATATCATCCGCAGACAGACGGGCAGAGTGAGCGCACCATTCAGACGCTTGAGGATCTACTTCGCGCATGCACTTTGGAGTGGAAAGGGTCCTGGAAGGACCATTTACCCTTGGTGGAATCCACGTACAACAACAGCTATCACTCCAGTATTGGCATGGCACCATTCGAAGTCCTATACGGGCGGAGATGCCTCATACCTCTCAGTTGGCGTGAGGTAGGTGATCATCCTATTTACTCCGTGGATCTCCTAGAGGAGACCGCGAGAGCTGTTGATCTTGTGAGATGAAGGCTTCTGATGGCACAAAGCCGCCAGAAGAGCTATGCAGGCCGTCGGAGGAGAGACTTAGAGTTTCAAGTAATCTAATTATTTTCTCCTCATCCACTCAATTATGATATATATGTGTTCAATATAATCTCATACTAATGACATTCCTATAAATTATAGGTTGGAGATTGGGTATTTCTCCGTATATCTCCCATGAAGGGAGTACAGAGATTTGGTGTTCGTGGCAAGCTCGCACCGCGATATGTAGGTCCGTTTGAGATTCTTGCGAGAGTGGGGAAAGTAGCATACCGAGTAGCCCTTCCTCCACATCTTTCAGCTATCCATGATGTCTTCCACGTATCCAACCTGAGAAAGTTTGTGCACGACCCTCGGCACATCATCAGTTACGAGAATCTCGACGTAGAGCCAGATCTGACTTATGAGGAGAAGCCAGTCCAGATACTTGACCATGTTGTGAAGAAGCTTCGCAGTAAGGAGATTCCATTGGTCAAGGTGTTGTGGCACCGACATGACGTCAAGGAAGCAACGTGGGAGACTGAAGCCGAAATGCGGACACAATACCCGCAACTTTTCTGATGTAATCATCAAAACAAGCATTTGTAAATAGATACATGGTAAATATATGGTGTGTTTTCTCTTTGAGATTTTTATGGGTTCAAAACCCTTTGAGGTTTTTATGGCCATATGAAATTCCAACAAGACACCTAATAGCCTTAACTCGAGTCTCGAGGACGAGACTCCCTTTGAGGTTTTTATATTTGTAACGTCCATATCCTAACAAACCCGAACTCGTCCGATTTTGGGTTCAATGAACCCAAAAACATTGTTGGTCAATGTCAAACAACCTAAAACGGTCAATTTATCATGAATCAAAAGTCGTACGGGCGAAATCGATCGAAAAACGGTCGCATCGTAATACGTGCCGCGAAAAGTCGCGACGCAAATTCAGAAACCGCAAAACAAACCGAGACCGTCATTAGATCCGATTTGACGATACAAGACCAACAGAATCGACCGTTCGTCAATCGGAGGTCGTTTGATATTTTAAAACCGTAAAATTTAATCTTAAACAAAAGACCGTATCCGAAAATTTCGGGTGTTCAAAACTCGACCGAAAGTATATCAACATTATACTCATTTTGACCGTCATTTTGAGACGATCGAATAGAGATATTGCGCGTCGAAATCCGACACTCGAGGTCCAAATTTGACTAACTTTAACTATAGCATATAAAGAGATATTTAAAATATATATAATGATATAAACTCAAAAATTTGTTTTTAAAATGGTAACAGGCGCACAGCCTGTACTACTGTTCTGCCAGTTGTGGTTTATTTTTTTCCTACCTCTTTGGTTTTCTCCACTTGGTTTTGCTCTTTTAACACTTGGCACCTAAAGGACCTCTCCCTTGACTATAAATACATCAAACCCTTCCCTTTTTTTTCACAAAATTTCCCCAGCCGTGAGAAGGCTCCAGCCTTCTCTTTGGAGCTCTGCTGCGATCCTTCATTGGGAGGCATCAGCTGCATGTTTGTATCAGCCCATTTGTGATCTCTGAAAATTCAAGGTACCTCCTTTCCCCTCTTTGCTGTCATGCATGATCCATCCAACCTCTTCTTTTTACTGCCATGTATATGATTTTCTTCACACTAATCAGTTCATTATGATCCTAAGGATCTGTTTCTATGTGATTCTAATGTAAACAAATATATGTCTTCTTAGTTTTTCTCCAAAAAATCAAAGCAAAAATCTGTGTGGTGACAACTGGGATGTTAATCCTTTTCTACATACTTGTCATTTATGAAATCCAGTTCAGAGTTCTATTTCTATGGATTTTAATAGCAGATATAAGTTCAATTTAAGAATAAAATACAGAATCTCTTGAGTACAAAGTCTCTTTTGTATAATCCATAGCCTTCTTGCTGTCATGCATCTATATGTGATCTTTTGTACAATTCCCTTCCATTCTCTTTACTGCCATGCATGATTTCTATCCATTTTGATCCCAAATTAATGCAATTCTGGAAATTATATGATGAAAATTTGAAGGATAATTCTAGGGAGCATGAGGGAATTATATCTTAAAGCACTAAACCAAAATTTATAATTCAGTCTTCATGTTTTGTAAAATAAAAAGAATAATTAGCATTACCGTACTGAACAAATGCGAATATGTACTGTTGTCACACATGTTTTTAAACAACACCCCGTCTTATCAACATGCATTTGCATTACACTATTTTGATTTCCAATTTGGTAAACCTAGAAGATAACAAGTAGTCTAAGAATGAGAAATTCTGGAGAAAGGATTTTGAATTGAGGGCCCAACGGGTATCTCAAGTTTAGAATAAACAGAATTCCTTAAAATAAATAACGAAGGAACTTAGTTCATATTAATTCCTATTATATCTTCTATATTAATTATGGTAGTTTTGGCAACTGTGGTAAGATACGATTTCTTTGATTTAAATGTAGGTTAAAATTTGTTGTTAAATGCATTTGAAAAAAAAATTATAAGATTTTATTTGCCACAGTCACAGGTTCAGAATAAACTTTGCATGATAACTCGATATGCAGTTTATACCTGAATTATAACTAGTTCATTATCTCTCAAGATCAAAATTCTGATTTGATATTCTGAAATAATACAGAGATTGGTCATTTCCAAATTTTAAATATCTTGAACTCTATTCTTAAATAATAGAGAGAGTGAGTGATCATTAAGGTTTCAATATCTTGATTTCTGTTATAAAATAATATAGAGAGAAATTTCTGGTTTTAATTTCTTTTCTTTTCTCTACGATCCATATATGTCAAGTCTGTTAAGTCAATATTCAGCTTTAAATTTTAGACTTGAAATTCATAAGTATTTCTTTTAAATCATTTGGCCTCCTAAGTCTGTTAAGTCAATATTCAGCTTTAAATTTTAGACTTGAAATTCATAAGCATTCCTTTTAAATCATTTGGCCTCCTAGCAGTATCAAGAGGCCTAAGTATTATGGCATTGCTCATGAATCAGATCATATATATACGCAATTCTCTCTGTTCGTATACCGATTTCTAATAAAGGTCTTGTAATGTCCGGTTCAGTTTTTTTTAGGTGTAGGCAACATGATTATACAAAGACTCCTGTACAACTAGCTTTGTGTGACGGTCATTCTAAATCCAATGTACAGTTATTAGATGAATGATTGGTCTCTAAAATAATAGCATATGACCGCAAGGGTGAATTATCTCCATGAGTAATCCTTTAAGTATAATTTACTACCAGTAGACTATTATTAACCAGACAGTCAACCAAAGGGATTAGATCTATATGATTAACCATAGAAATAGTTGAGAAAGAGATGAGTTTGCAGGAAAGAAAGATGATCGTAAATCAGTAATGATTTATAAATAATCGTGCCGGTCACGGTGATCTTACCCTGACCGTGCGAGGGCGCGGTGACCCTCAGCTAGGCGGGAAATAGGAAGCTCAGTTTGGGCAGCGGCCGCCAAGTGCGCGGGTCTAGGATCCCAGTCCCCCTTCGGTTTTTAACGTGAGCTCATAGTGTTTTTACGCCTCGTTGGGATCCCGACTTTGGACCAGTTCCGCTGACCCTGTTTTTTTTAGGATACCCAGGCGGGGGATCCTGGTTTTTCAATTTTACGTACGAGCTCGGTTGCCCGTTACCGGTCGGGCTGTTTTTCTAGAGTGACTTTTCCGGGAAGTCCCTCTCACCCGTCTCAGTGGCGTAGTTGGGGAGTACACCTATCCCTCTATTGGACCGGCCTTCCAACTAGAGGGCGAGACGGAAGAGCCTTTTGTTGGCTTCTTCACCGCTTGAGTTTTTCTTTCGCCAACAGACTTGGCGATTCTACATCCAGATCATCTATATCTACATCTAAAACATCGAGAGTTACATCTGAGAGAGTACAGTTAAGGTTTGGAGGAAATAATAATTAAGATTAAGTTGATTGGAGGTGACTTTAATCTGATTCGAAATCCCTATAAGTTAGTGGACGTGTTGGTAACTTAGTTAGGATGCATTATACAACACCGCATGCCTACGGAGGCACCCCAACCCTAAGGTACTTTTAAATACCTTAGAGTTATAGTGTGAGGTTACACACAGACCAAGACCACAGACTATCCACTAACTTAAAAGGAGTAAATAACATTAAGGATCAAATCCATCATCATCATATCAGTCCTATATCGAAAACCATGATATAATCTCAATGACAAGAAATTAGCAATTTCATGTGCCATCAAGTTCCACGACATGATCTCCAAGACCTAGAATCATGATCTTTATCTACATCATCTGGAGTTATATCTGAAACAATTGAAGTTAATAATTGCAGGAGTTACTAGACATAGGAATTAAAAATATTAATATATCTTCTCATCCCAAACTTTCCATCATCACTCATAAATATGATCTCTGGGTACTATGAGAATAAAATATACACTCAGTTACAAGAGAAATATGCTTAAGTGGGGAATGTGGGGATAATAACTAATCATAAGAGGTGGTTACTAGAAATCTAGAGGCCTTTTACATTGCAGGTAGAAATAAACTTTATTTGAGTTGCTCATGCCTCTCTACTTGCCTACTTTTGGTCACAATTAAATGCATGTTATTTTATATAAGTTTTTGGGAGTTACCAGCAACCACTGACTCCTCTTCTTTCCTAACATGTTTGGCAGGCAAACAGCCTGTAGTTCAGTAGCTATACATGGGTCCAAGAGATAAATTTTATACCCAACGGTATGGTTTATTTTGTGCCAGTTTTTGTTCAATTTATAATGTATTATGTTTCTTTCTCTTCAGTCAGATTTTGGGATATACTGTATGTACTGTCAGACTTTGTACATGTAATTTATATGGAAGTTAATGAAATGAAATTTTGGTGATCATTGTTCTATGAGTTTGTGGTTATATATGTTGATGTAAATGTCAGATGAAATTATTTCATTCGCGAAAAATTTTTCCTCGTACTTTCAGTTACTTAATGCGATAGTAATGAATGTTGTAACGCGAAATGTGTGATTAACGGGTACCCGGATCCTTGGGGGTTCACACCCGACATGATGGGCAAAGATAATTTTTGATTGGTTCATCGAGAGCGATTGAGTACTTTCTTTGGATTCCTTGAAAAATTCAGAAAAAAAAGTCTTTGCTCTGAAATTCAACAGAAACTGAGACCAATGGGATCGACCGGTCGAACCGGTGATGCCATCAGCAGTTCATAAAAACTGGAAAAGATCGAACCGTTGTATTGTTGGTTTGGTTCATATGGTTTAACCGGGTCGAATCGAGTTAGACAGGTAATATCATACAAGTAAATATGAAAAATGCTACATCATATCTTCAGAGGATCTATATACTCGTGTCCTTCCCAATTTTTCCAATAACAATTATACTCTCTTTTTTATACAAATGTATGTTCCCCTATATTTTTACAAAACGGATAGTAGTGACATTTTATTAGTACACGTGTGCTTTTATATTATACCAACATAAGGATAATATTGTTGATTTTTTTAAGAATATAGGAGCACAAAAGACATTGCTAAATGTTAGGGGTATAAATGTTATTAGAAAAACTCAAAAGGACATGCTAACCATATTTTGTAGAATTCATGTCTGTGTGTGTGTGATGTATAAAATTAACAATTTTAAAACTATTTAAACTTTAATTAATAACAAGTATTTTAAATTTATTACTTCTAGTACTATAACTATGACAACGTATTCTTCCTTTATTGATGTTGGAAGTAGACAAACACATATAATATTTGAGAAGAGAGGCAACGCTTGTATGGCAGGACAAGAGAGGTGATAATGGGTCATTGACACATGTAGAAGGAGAAGAGATAAAGGAGTACTATATTATGGGTTAGAATGGGAGTAGATTGTGAATAGTTTTTAAAAGTTTACAATTTATTAAATTATCAAAAATTATTTTTTTGTAAAAGATGGATGGTTGAATCAGTGATTTGGTTCAATTGGGTAAACCGGGTTTAAGCGGTACATCGGGTTTTGACCGATTTTGACTGCTTTTTATTTTCTGAATAAAAACCGGATGATTGGACCATTTTTTCTTCCGATTCTTGCTTTAACCTATCGGTCAGTTCGGTTCGATTTTTAAAACCCTGTTCAACCCGATTTACACGGTCTTTCTCTCTCTCTAAAGATGTCTTTCTCTATAAAGATTCTTGATTGTAGATCTTATCTCCACGTCTGTATTGACATTGCAGTCGGTGGAAGACGCAGCATTGTTGTTATTATTCTAATGGTCAACGAACCCAACGCCATTATCACCTCCCGATTCTCCACATCTCGTCCAATATAATCTTCTCTAAGGAAAAAAGGCAGCAGACAGACACAGAGTTGATGGAAAAAGAAATAATAATGGAGATGGATGATAATAAAATAGGAAACCCACAGGTGGGCAGGTGGGGGCTGAATGCGAAAGAATATCTTTACCACAGATTCGGTTCTATGTACGCGACGCCTCGAGCACGCCTGCGCTCCCCACCACCACTTCTGGTCGTATCACAGATCGAACGCCCACCACAGGAGATTTCGCCCACTACCCACCTTTCCAATCCCGCGTAGGACGCCGAAAGTTGACATCTTGATGGGTCTGGCGCCGTCTGAGAGAGCTCGGATGTGGAAGGAGTACGTGGCGGCGCTGGAGGAGGAGAGGAGGAAGATACAGGTCTTCAGCAAGGAGCTCCCCCTCTGCCTCGACCTTGTTGTTCAAAGTAGTCATCAATTATCATCCTCTTTGATTTGATTTATTGATCGATCTGGTATCTATCTCGACTAAATTATATTATTGCTCATTTCTTTGTGTTTTTGTAGCTATCGAGAGCTACCGGAAGCATCTGGAGGAAAGAGGTGATGCAGGATTGGAGCTGGAGGAGTTCATTCCAATGAACAGCACATCCGGATCCGATGAAGGGAAGGAGAAGAACTCCATGGAGAGCAGCAGTGAGATTTCCAAAGCAGATTGGTTGCGATCCGCGCAGCTATGGAGCTGCTCCGATCAACTTAAAGATGTAATCATCGTCTTCTTCTTCTTCTTGAAATCTTCCAATCGAATAATTATCAGATCGGTGACATTTATATGATTATGCTTTAGATTGGCGATGCTGATAAGGAGAAGAAGACAGCGGAGGACGGAGGGCAGAGCCTTCATCGTAAGGCACGTCGGAGTTGGCTGCCGGACCTCCACCAATCGTTCCTCCATGCACTTGATCAGCTCGGAGGCCCTGACGGTGTGCACTGATGCGACTTTCTGCATTAATTTTTCTTGTTAGGTTATCAATTAGTACTTAAACATGTATACTAAAATTTTAAGCAATCATGCAGTCGCGACCCCAAAGCAGATCAGGGAGAAGATGAACGTTGACGGCCTCACCAACGACGAGGTCAAGAGCCATTTGCAGGTGACCTTCTCCATCACTATCGTTTTATTTCTATATGCAACTGAGTAGGAAATATAGTACGTACCTATAGATTGACGTAAATTTTATGTGTATGATTAAACAGAAGTATCGACTGCATTCCAAAAGGCCGAGGAGTCCAGCAATTACAGGGAGCAGGCAAACGCCTCCGGTTGTTTTCGGTGTGTGGATGCCGCCACCGGGGTATGCGGCCATGGCCACGGCAGCGATGGCATCAGTCCCTTTGGATTTAAACCTGTTTGATCACAAGAACCATCCACAGCTGCACAGGAAGAAGAGACAACGAAGAACAGATGAGGGCGAGGGCAGCTTCTTCCTTCAATCACACGAGTAACGCCTTGTGGCCTTGTTAATTATTGACCTTTGACTGCAGCAGGAACAACAAGTTTTGATCTTTTTTTTTATTTTTTCCATGAATTCTCGATGCCATCTTTGATTGTACAAGAAATTTAAGGAGCATTGCAATTACAGAGAGGCTCTGTTGTATATGTGCCTGCATCTGCACGAGGTATAAATATGTATTCCTGTACTTTACTTATCGGCAAAGAAGAACAGTGCTGTAGATATGCAGATGAAGGATATATGTACCCATACATTCGCATGATTCAGATTGTGGGTTTAAATATTTATACAGATTATATATCTATTCGTGAATCTAAATAAATCGTATGATAATTGATAACCTCCTCCCAATACTATCTGATTAATTGGAACCGTCTTCTGGTGGACTGGTGTGACAGATTGGTCACCAAGAACTGTCACTTTTTGGGAATTCAAGCTATCGTGAATCAGATGGATCCCAACAAGACCCTCTCCTTATTTATATACATGTAGAAAGTGGTAAATTTTTTACATGTAAATGTCTTCATGGGTTTGGATGGGGAAGTGGATCATATGCTCTTACAACTGCTGCTGTAACGCAGGGGAGTCGCTCGATGAAGATCGGGTGGTGCTCACAGGTGTTCGGATGTGATTTGTGCGCATCCCAATACTCACATATGGCTCCCGTGCATTACAGCCTCTGTTGTAAGATTAGCGATCCGCTCTCTTTGGATGGTGTCAAATTGTCAATAGATGTTAAATATTTATTGAGATTGATTTGTCTTGAGGGATGTTTCTTCCCGATATAGGCCTGTCATCTACTAGAATGTGTACATTTGCCGATGATAATACTTAATCGGAAGATCCTATCCCATAACACTGATTACTACAAGCATGAGTTTGATACATTAGTAGCCTCGATCAACAAGTATATACTGTGTTGAGAATGGATTCTCCGTATATTAGATCGAATCGCGGAAAAATGCCAAAGTTGATGAGCAGATCATGCGCAATATATCAATTACAACTAAGTATAAAGATTTTAATCACAGAAAAATCAACCTCAGATGTACATAGGCTAATTAACATAGAAAACCTTCAATGTGAAGGGAAAAACCACATGGTTGATTACAACCCAAAATCAAGCACTATAATCAAATCAATCTCTCGTGATAGGCTTATACAAAGCCAACCCTCTATACATTGATACAAATCAACCAACATTGAAAAATAGTAGAGAGGAGAAATATTACCAAAATGATAAATCTGTTGCGAAACTGTAGGGAATAATGTTGGAGAAGAACCGCTCCAAAGATCATTCCCTTCGAATTTTGTTGCAGCCACAAAACTTGTTTTTCTCTCCATCTCTTATTTCTTTCTTGTGCTATGACAACTTGTGTTGGGATGTGTTGATGTGCACTCCATGCCCTTGATTTATACTCCATTGATATGAGAAAATGAGGAGGTATAAAGTCATGCTTCTCACAATAATAGGAAAAGATGACTCCTGTTCTTAAAAGGTAATTGATTTCCTTCTACAATTAGGACTTGATTTTTCCTTTTTCAATTAGGACTATCAATGTTTTGTATAAGAGTTAGGTTCCCACGAGGGGGCGAACCCACCCAACAAATCTCCCCATCACCGACAATGTGAGAACTGCTCCTCCTGCATCGGAACATCATCTCTCGAACTTTCCAAGTGGCAAAATCTTTGTCGTCGTATAAGCATTATCGGCATATGTGTGGATCTTGTCAAGTACAAGCTACTTCGATTCTGACACATCGCATATCTAGATATCTATCATCGACGTAATTTGACATTGCGTGAAAAGTAGAGTTCTTGCTAAGGTGAATCATGCTCTAACTGTCAGGATAAAGGATATGCGTGTCTTGTACAAAGTTAAGCTCCTACATGAATTTCTTCATCCACAAGAGTTTTTTGTTGGCTTCTGTAGCAGTAATGAATTATACCTATGTAGTATATAATACCACACACTTCTGTGACCTTGATTGCCATGAAACAACAATGCATATGTATGTCATCAAGTAACCGGATATATATCGTCTATCATCAACATCACCTACCATATATAGTTTGTGTAGCCTAGTAAGAATGCCTTCACTGCTCTAAAATAAAGAAAAGTGTTGCTAGTGCCTCGAAGATATCTTAAGATCCATTTAACAGCATTATAGTGATCTTTTATTGGATTTGAGATAAACCTGCTGACAACTCCGACTAAATAAGAAATATCAGTTCTTGTACATATCATAATGTGCATCAAACTTCTTACGATCGAAACATAAATAATCATCTCCATATCCTTATTTTCATCTTCTATTCGTGGATCGTGCTTGTCATTTAACCTGAAGTGTGCTTCAAGAGGGGTACTCATGGGGTTGGCTTTGTGCTTGTTGAATCTCTAAGTACTTTTTTATAACCAAAGTGTCTTTGACTTTCTATCGCAAGTAATCTCCATACCTAAAATGTGATTTATAGATCATGAGTTCTTCGTATCAAAGGACTTGCTAAATTCATCTTTCAGACTTGAAATTCTCAAAGTATTATTGCCAATTATGAGCATATCATCAACATAAATCAACAAAATGATGATATCATCATTTGAAAATATATTGAGGAAAACAAAGTGATATGAAGTAGTCTTTATATTACCATGCTCCGCCATAAATGATTCAACTTTTTATACCATTGTCTAGGAGCATGCTTTAGTTCATGCAAGAAATTCATTAACATGCAAACATGATCTTTTCCGTTAACTACAAATCTCTTTGGTTGTGTCATGCATATGTCATCCTCAAGATCACCATGGAGGAAGCGGTCTTCACATCCATATGCTCAATCTTCAAGTCTTGATTGGATGCTAAACTGACAATAATTCTAAAGAGTGGCATTTTCATCGGAAAAAATTTATCTCATCAAAGTCGACTCCCTTCTTTTTGTTGAAGTCTTTCAAAACCAACCAAGCTTTGTATTTTGAATTTAAAGATTTCTCACTATACTTCACTCTGTAACCCCGCTTATTTTTCAAAACTCTTTTTCCTTTAGAAAATTTAATGAGATCATAGGTATGGTTGTCATGTAACAACTGCATCTCATCTTGCATAGCTTCAATCCATTTGTCTTTCTGCACATCCAGCATGACCTCTTCACAGTATTTTAGCTTGACATTATCCTTCAAAAGCATAGTCATGTACAAGTATCTTGAAGAAGTATGTCTCCCTCTAGTGATCTCTCTCTCCCGAACTATGAGGTGGATATGCATTAGAGGAAGAGCATTCCTCTTGATTGGCGGTAGGAACATATGCTATGCCGGCATCATCTTCCTCGGGGTCAGGAGCCACCTCATGGATATATGAATCAGCATCGGGTACATGCCGCAAAGGAATGGAATCTACATCAATTGGATTGTAGTTGTTATGAGATGGTTCCTTGGATGCCTCCTGAATATCTTCAATATTCTGATCTTCAACAAAGATACACCTCGAAATCTCATAAGCTTCTTCTCTCACATAACATGTAGCCAAACTCGTATTGTTCGTATCCCACGAAGATGTGTTGTATGGTCTTTGATTCCAACTTTGACTTATCATCTGTTGGAACATGCACAGAGACTCTACAACCAAACACATGTAAATGATCCAATGAAACACATTTCCATACCATACTTTATTAGGAATATCTCCGTCCAAAGTAGCATTTGGAGATAGTTTGATCACACAAGGAGCAATGCTTAAGGATTCACCTCAAGAAAAGCTAGGTAGCTTTTCCTCAGAAAGTAGGCTCCTGACCCTTTCCACGAGGAGCATATGCATCCTCTCAATAACACCATTCAACTAAGGAGTCTTGGTCGAGTCTTTTTACATATAATTCCTTGATATCAACAATACATGCCAGAGGATCTCATGTAGTCTCCACCATTGTCGATGCAAGTGCACTTCAGCTTCTTTCATGTTTGCCACCCTATGAGTGTGTGAAAATCCTTGAACACACTAAGGTCTTGACCCTTCCTCTTTAGGGTATAGAGCCATAGCTTCCCAGTAAAATCATCGATACATGTAAAAAAAATAAAATGCACCACTTAGGGAGTTAACCTTTAGAGGACCACATTAATATTTGTGAAACAACTACAGTAATTGTGCCTTCCTGGAGGGTGAGTTACTTTTGAATGAACTCATGGATGATTTCTAACAATGCAATGAGTACATAGCTTTATCTTAGGCGTGAAAGAAATATTCCTCCTGATCAATGTGTGCAATCCTTTCTCCCTCATATGTTGAGTCTTCTATGTCATAACTCAAGTGAACGGTCATCATGAGTCATATTCACTCTAAACTTAGAAACGGATGCTCGTACAATATAGAACACTTCCCCTGAGGCACAAGGGAAGCACCATTGGTAGATTCCATGTCTGTCCTCCACCTGTGTTGTAATAGCCTTCATAGTCAAGCTTTTCCATGGACATCAAGTTCAAATGAATACCATGAGCTTGCCTCACATATTCTAGCTTCAAAAGAACCATGCTATCATTCTAAAAAATAACTTCACCCTTGCAAATAACTTTAGACAAGGAACCCTTACCCACTATAAGAGTGAAAATTTATCAGAAGTATGAGATGCAAAAAAACTCTTTGTTGGAATTCATGTGAAGAGCTGAACAACTATCGACAAGCCAACAAGTATAATCTTTACCGAAATTCACCATGTCCATGTCAGACACTGTGAGAAAATCATGTTCAGCAACAATGGCAACAATATTTTCATCATTATAATTCTTATATTTCTTCCCCTATCTTTTTTCTCTTAATTTAGTAGCAATATTTCTTGATGTGGCCTTTCTTACCACAATATTGGCGCTCGAGATCTTTGTATTTTAATCTGGACTGACTGGTTCATGGTGGAAGCTAAGATGTCATCGGGATCGTACTATCCTAGGGATCAAACAGTACATGTAACTCGTATCCTTTTCCCACACCATCATCGTGAGACGGCGATGGATGTACTCCGGTGAAGCCTCCCTTGCTCCTCCAGTGTCAGCTGCCTCGTTGAAGGTCAGATCACGTCCGCGAGGTGAACGTGAAGGATGTTGTGACTCGGTAAGCGGAAAGGAGTATTATGACTCGGGCGTGACTCGACCACGTACGTGAGGTGACCGCGAATGCCATCGTGACTTGGTCAAGGATGTCATGGAGATGATGGAGGATCATCGGTGGAGCTTCTCTAGAACAGAGAGTGTTGAGGAGCTCCGACCAGTGAAGAATGCAGTACATGCAGATGTTAGGGATAAGTGAAGCGGTGTGTATGTGCGAAGAGTGAGTGAGATGGAGGAATGATCGGTGAGAAGAAGGTGGAGGCCTGATCAATCCTCTATCATGGTGGCGGAGGAATGGGGGGGAGTGGTCTGGTGCATAGGAGAAGGGAGGAGTCGAGATAGGCCCCACGCAAGGGTCAGTGACCATCGAGGAAGGTGGGTAATCGGTTAGAGATGGGAGAATGTAGTTGTGCGTGGATGGAAAATAAAAAGAAACTCAAACAGAAAGAGACGAGAAGCTTACCTGAAGGCTTGAAGATGAAATCACGATGGAGCAGGGCTTGGGATGAGGTCGAGGTTGACCTCCGGTCTTCGTTTCACCCTACCAGCACCCGTAACATGGTCAAAGATCACGGGTCTCACCGGGACCGAATCCCCATTATTTTTCCATCGAACCTCTGCCTCCCTATCACGGAGAAGAGACGAGGGCTGGGGGTTACTCCATGCAAGGGTGGACGACCGTTGAAGTAGTCGGAGGCAGTGGTTTTGTGGAGGTGGAGTTGGTGATTGTGGGTTGAGGGGATCATGCGTTCAGCCGCTTCGTGGTTGCCCTAGCGTTTAGTTCATGAAAGGAGGAGGGCACCGTGTGAGAGACTGAGGAGTGGTCGACGTCGAGAAGGTGGAATGAGGTGGAGAGGCCTTGTGAAGTGGTTGAGGGAACGTGGAGAAGAAGTGGGCTTGGTGAGGGGTGTCGTGGAAGAGGGGTGGTTACATGAGGAAGAAGATGGGGCTTGGGTCGTTGGATCAAGAGATCCAACGGCCCTGACGGAGGCAGGGTTGTGCGGTTAGGATCAGATCGATTGGGTGGAGATTGCTGGTGGAAAAGGTGGCCTGGTGGCAAAATGAGAATGAGCCACGTAGGTGATGGAGGGAGTGCCACGTCGTCCAGTAGAAAAAATAGAAAAGAAGGAAAATAAAGGAAAGGGATATTTACCCAGCATACCCTGAAATCTTTCAAAATTACCTCTACGACCTTTGAAACATCATAATTCCTCCCACGACCCTGTAATCTTGCTCCGTCTTACCCCACAGATCCTGCCGTCAATTTTAACTTTACTGGAGTCAATTTCTTGAGTTAACCTTGAGTTAATATCATCTCCCTCTCTCTCTCTCCTTCCTTCTCCTCCCCCTCTGGGACTGCTTCAAGGTCGGAAGTTCGAGACTTGCCTCCATCGCCACATACTGCCGCCCCCTCGAGAGATTCGACATCTCCAACTCGCCCATGATCGAGGTTGACGGGCTCATATCCATCGCCAGGAACTGCCCGAACCTCTCGGCCCTCACGCTTGAGTCGTGGCCGCTCGTGGGGGACCAGTCCCTCCTGGCCTTACAGAAGTGCTCCTCCCACCTGGAGTCCATCTCCATCTCACAGTGCCCGCAGATCGGTGACGCGAGGGTGGTGTCCATGCTCTCACGTCTGTCGAAGCTTACCCGCGCGCACCTCTTGCGGCTGAGGCTCGGGAACGCCACGCTCAGGCCATCAGGCGGCACCACGGTGGATCCATGAGGTTGTGCGGGTCCTCGCACTGGAGGGCATCGACACCCCTGAGGTTGTGCGGGTCCTCGCACTCGCAGAGGGGAGGTCGGGTAGAGGCAGGATCACGCAGAGGGGAGGAGGGAGGTCGAGCGGAGGGGAGGTCAGGGAAGGGAGGTCGGACATAGGCGAGGTCGGTCGGATGGGAGGTCGGGCAGAGGGAGGTTGGGCGGTGGGAAGGTCGGGTAGAGGCGGGATCGCGCAGAGGGGAGGAGGGAGGTCGAGCGGAGGGGAGGTCAGGGAAGGGAGGTCGGACATAGGCGAGGTCGGGCGGAGGGGAGGTCGGGCAGAGGGAGGTTGGGCGGAGGGAAGGTCGGGCAGAGGGAGGTTGGCCGGAGGGGGTCGTGGAGGAAGCTCGGAAGCGTGAGGGAGAAGGGGCATTTTCTGTAAGGGGCATTTTCTGTAATTTTGAGAAACAAAATGGGTATTATGAAACTGAAATTCACGGAATCGGGTTACTTTTAACGGGTAAATGAATGGGGGTTAACCACAGGGTCTGTGGGGTAAGGGTTAGTAAGATTACGGGGTCGTGGGAGGAATTATGATGTTTCAAAGGTCGTAGAGGTAATTTCGAAAGATTTCAGGGTCTGCTGGGTAAATATCCCTAAAGGAAAATAAGAAAGAAATAGTTAGGGGTTGAATTCAAAAAAGTGTTCAACATAAAAGTTGTAGATCTTGATGAAATTTATAATTTGCATATTGAACAACAAGTTAAAATAGGTCATATATACAAAGATGTATTTTTTAAAGTATTTTTAAGTCATTAAAAACACTTATTTTATTTCTTTTGCCATTTTTTTGTATTTTTAATTTATATGTAATGTCAAAATAGATATATATATATATATAATAATTATATATTTTTCGGAATTTTTATTAAGAATAAAAGAAAAGAAAATAAAATAAGGTTATATGTGCAATAATTAGGGTTAGTTATGAATAAGAGTTCATATCTTAATTTTTGTTAATTGAGGTTAGATTTTATTGAGAAGCCTGAGAAAGGAGGATAATAAATGGTAAATGTAATGATAAATAAGAGATTCATCACCGACTTCTACCTTGATCTCTTCTTTTGTCATCCTGGATTTATTTCTTCCCCTTATTTTCCACGACCAAAACTTCTGATTATGATGAAGAATCTTGAGATTTTCTTCTCATATATTCATTCAGAATACAAACCTTGATAGTCTCAAGGGAAACAACTCCATTCCATGTGGAGTTTGTGAGAGAAATTAAAAAATTTTCCAACTATCTGGAAGAGAAGCAAGTAGCAGCAGACCTAGAACCTCGTCTTCGAATTTTATTCTCATAGTGAAAAGTTGACTGGTAATTCCTTGAAATTCATTTACATGATATGAAATAGACGTGTCATCCCTGAATTCTCAGTGCATCAACATTCTAAGTAGAAACAACTCATTGTTCCATGTCTTTGAAGCATGCAAATTCTCCAACTTCGGCCAAAATGTACGTGCATGCATCTCATTCTGGATATCATCGTACACATTCTTGTCCACAAACTTCCAAATAAACTCGCATACTTGTTAATTCTAAAAGTCTCATTCTATCACTCTTGGCTTTAGGCTTCCGGGTGGCAAATCTAGAAGTTACATGATAGTCAGTATCTTTTCATAAAATTGTAGTTGGTACCATTCGGGTTGATTATCCTAGTGATGTTATTTTCCATCTTACTAACCATAAAGACATTAATACCAATTGTTGGGAATGGAATCTACGTATAGTGTGAATTGTATAAAAAATACCAAAGTTGATAAGCAGATCCTACATAATATATCAATTATTATTAAGGATAAAAATCACAACCACGAAAAAATCAACCATTAATACATAAAGAACTTTTAACATGAAAAATCCTTAATGTGAAGAAAATCCATGGAGTTGATCGCAATACAAAATCAAGCGTTGTGATCAAATCAATCTCATGTAAGGGGTTTCACAAAGCTAACCCTATGTATGGGGGCTACAAATCACCAAAAGATGGAGAATAACATGGAGGAGAAATATCGTCAAGTTTATAAATCTGCCGCCAAATTGTAGGGAAGAATGCTGGAAAAGAATCGCTCCTGAGACCACTCCCTATAAACTCTGTTGCATAACAAACTTTCTTTCTTATCCCTCTCTTATTTGTTTATTGTGCTATGAAAACTTAACTTGGGATGTGTTTATGTGCACCCCATGCCCTCTATTTATACTCCATGGATATGAGAAAATAGGGAAGTATAAACTCATGCTTCCCACAGTAATAGGTAAAGGTGACTCGTATTCCTAAAGGGTAATTGATTTCCTTCTCCAATTAGGATTTGATTTTCTCTTTTTCATCTAGGACTATTGTTCCATATATATATAAGGGTTAGGTTCCCACAAGATTTGTCCTTCCAATGCAAATCCACCTCGCAGATCAAAGTGTTGTTCCATGGCAATCAAAGTTAAAGAAAGTGTGCTACTAAAGCGACGGAATTCATTTTCGTTGCAGAAGCCAACAAAGAACTCTTATGGATGAAGAAATTCATGCATGAAATTAACTTTTTTCAAGACAAGTATAGTCTTTGTTGCACCAGTCAGAGTGAAATTCACCTTGGGAAGAACTCTACGTTTCACGCAAGGTCAAAGTACATCGATGTCAGATATCATTGGATATATGATGTGTTCAAATCGAAACAACTTGTACTTGACAAGATCCGCATATATGATAATGGTGTTGATATGGTGACAGAGACTTTGTTGCTTGGATAGTTCAGGAGATGTTCCATTGTATATTTGCAGCAATTTCCACATCATCTGTGAGTAGGGGTGTCAAAAAATCTCAGGTTTGATATTCATTCAGGTTGATTCATTAAAGGTTCGACTCAAATTCGGTTCGAAAATAAACGGTTTGAACCTTGATATAGGTTTGGGCTCATTTATTTAAACTACCCGAACCTTGAAATGGTAGGTTCTTTCAGGTTCGGTTCGTTAAAAGTTCGATATACACTATATATTATATGTATTTATATATGTATTTTTCCTCAAAATAATATATGAGAGATGAGGAATTTGTGCCATGATACAAATAAGGTATGTGCATAAAATTTCATGACCCTTGATTAAAACATATCGAAGGGTTGTGATCATTCCATATTCCTAAAATATTCATATTCCAAGGAGTTTCACTGCTAATCGAACCTTAAATGAACGAAACCGAACCTTCACAAATCAGGATCGAGCCCAACTGAATATGAACACCATTTTCACCCTATCAAACCAAACCGAACCCGAACCTCTAAAAATGCTAAATGAACTGAATCGAACCTGGGTAGATTCGCTCATCTTCGGTTCGTTTACAACCCTCTCTTGAGGGAGATATTTTCCTGGTGTGTTCTCCTCCTTGTGGGAGCCTAACCCTTATATAGGACATTAGTAGTCCTAATTAAAAGAATAAAAATCAAGTCCTACCAGGAGAAGGAAATCTATTACCTTTTGAAAATGGGAGTCATCTTTTCCTATTCTACTGGGAAGTGTGACTTTATACTTCCTTATATTCTCATCTTCATGGTGTATAAATAGAGGGAAAGGGGTGCACACCAACACATTCCAATACAAGTTCTCATAGCATGGGAAAGAAATAAGAGAGAGAGGTGGAGAAGAAAAAGGTTCATGGTTGCAACAAAGTTTGGAGGGATTGATCTTCAGAGTGGTCCTTCTCTAACATTCTTCCTTACAACTTAGCGGCAGACTCATTAGATCCGCCTATCAACTTTGGTATTTTTTGTGATTCGATCAATACGAGAAATCTGTTCCCAACTTAGTACAACAATGCAAGGAAATGGTCATGTTTTGTTGAAGATTCTACAAAGAGTTGAATGATATGAGTTGTAAACCTCATCGAGGACGGTATTTTTTATGGTGTCTAGTGGGTGTAATTCATCTTTTTACATGGTAACGGAGCCACCATCCTGTCGATAATCACTTTCCATTTCGGCAACCATCCTGCCCATAATCACTTTCCCCCTTCATGGCCCACCATCCCTCTTCTCTAGTGCCATGATCCATCTCCCCCATCCCCTCACTCCCACGAGCACTTTTCGCATTCACATCATGATAGCCATCTTGTGGTCGTGATAACAACATCAACCACTATGTGTCTGTTGTCCGATGGCATTGCTAGTGCTTCAAGTAGTTGTCGGTGTCATCCGCAACTGATTGCCCTCGTATGATGACTTGTGAACTTTTGATGTCCTTCTCCCATACATGAGTTATGATCGTCTAACCAATGTGTCTTCTTCTATATAAATCAATTCAGAACTCATCTTTATGGTGCCATACAAAACTATGTGTTAAACAATTTAAAGAGCGTGTGGTAGTTTTTTTGCTATAAATGTTGGTCAATTAAGTCATGTTGTGGAGATGTTTCCTTTTTAAATGAACATGTCGTGGATGCCACCCAGACTCTTCTTGTTCGTAGCCATGCTCATGGGTCATACTAAAAATATGTTGCACTTTCTACATGCTGCTTAATTAATATTATGACCTCATTAAGTATCAATGAACAAGTCCCCCGTGCAGGTTATCTTTCTTGACAATAATATATTAATATACATCATCATATTTTTTATATGTGTTTGGTGTGTCCATGTTTTAGACACGACAAACTCTCACCCATGGTTGTCAATTGTATATTTGTTGGATATTTCTGAACACAAAAAAGCTACTGGTGTTAGATCATGTTAGTATGAGATATTGATGAATCCGTTGAGATGCCTTGTTTAATCGTGTGTAAAATTGTTGTAGTCAGGCAATCATGGAGAAAGTGGAGGAGTGGTGGAGGACGTGGAGGAGTGGTGGAGTAGAGAACAAGTAAAAGCAGAAGAGAAAAAATAAAATAAGTAGAGTAGAATAAGTAGGCTACTAAAAATATGAAAGGAAAAGAAATAAAAGTAAATAAATGAATATAAATAAATAATTAAATAAATTAAAATAAAAAATATGAATAAATAAAATAAATAATTAAAAGCTAAAATAAAATAAATTATGAAACTAATAAATTAAAATGGGGTGACACATGGTGGCTCCAGGAACTGCCACGTGTCGATCCCAGAAAAAATCGAGAAATTAAATATAAAGAAAAATAAAAAAGAAATAACAAAAGGGATCAAATCAAAAAGTGGTCAATATAAAAGTTGCTCACCTCGGTGAGATCTACAACTTTTGTAAAGGATTGAAAATAAAAAAAATCATCTATGCAAAAAGTATTTTTGGGGTATCTTGTAGATATAAAATATCGTATTTTTATCTTTTGCATCTTTTTTGTCATTTTAAACAAGAGAAAAATCAAAATCAAAATATAAAAAATATGAAAGGAATATTTACAACTTTATCTAATTTTTTGAAATGTTAATAATAAATAAAAGATAAAATAAAGGATATTTTAGTCAATATGTACAATATATAATAGGACCCTGAAACCCAAGTTTCACGTACTATCATCGATTTTTATGAAATTGATCTTGTTTTGAAGGTCTTTGAATCTTTAAAAGTGAGTAGAGCTAAATCAGACACTGTATAAGAGAGATATTCACATTTTAAGGTTCACAGTCTCAAACTTGAATTTGGGTTTTGTTGGACAATTTTACGAGTATTTTTTTGATATTTTTCCTTTATTAGGGTTAGTAATATACACACTATAGAATTAATTTTATTGGATTTGGAGTTAGTATAAAACAGGTACAAATAGGTGATTTTAGCTAATATACATGTGAATATGTACACGCGAACTTGGCTTCTTACTTAATGCAAGTATGAATGCTAAAATGCGAACATTGATTGTAGATGCATGAATGTGAATAATGCATAATAAATGAAATATGCAGCTAATTGCTCAGGAACGAAGCTCTATTTTCAACTTTTATATTGATGAATCACATATTCATCAGATATTATGTGAGTGTTGACTTTACTTTTTTTGAATCCATTGGCTTCTTCACACTTGTATAATCTATGATGTTGAGTTCAAATTCATCCAAAAGATGAATCGTGCACCTCTTGTTACTATTCATGTGCATGTAGAATCTATTATCAGTTTGATAGTACCTATACCATGAGACATAAGCCTATAGAGATTGACCCCCCAGCCTTACTACCTAACATATCTATTGAAGTCGTAGTAAAATAGTTAACACTTGGTATCTACTGATAACATAGGTAGGGATGTTTTGCTACATGAGTCCATTATCTCAACAAGAATTATAAATATGTGTGTGATTCTTTAACTTTCTTTGGCAGAACCGCTAATAATGCAAACAACTATTGAAAAGGATGATGAAATGGTGGCCTACAAATTATATAAATTAGGTTGTGGGGAAACATAACAATTGAATTGCTTATTCATGAGGTACTAGTAGGGCTTCTAATTGAAATGATCATGTTCGTATTTGATTAGAGTTCGTACGATAATCGTTCGAAAAATGTTTGTTTGTTTCTAAACGACTTTAACAAGAACTTCAAAATTTAGTTCGATAGATTAACAAATCGAACATGAACATAACATATGTTCGTTCGATAAAAGTTCAAGTTCGGTCTACACATGCACATGCTTATGCATTTCTTTGTGTATCTTCGTATTTATACACAAGATAACATTTGAGTTAAAGAAATTGCGATGTTTATTAAGTTTTGTACCACTTTACTTTGAGTACTTTATTATTTTTACCGCTTATCGAATCTTATTACCAAACTATAATTTTGAACTTGTTTGTATAAACAAGTTTGAGCTAAGTTAAATCGTTAATGGCCATTATAGATCCGAACTCGAACGTTCGATTTTTAAATGAACTCGAGCATATCCTATTGAGCATTTATCGAACCGAACTTGAACTCTAACTTTTGAACTTTCTTATTGAAGTGAGCTCGGACATAGTTTCATTCGTTACATTTCAGTTTGATTAGTAGCCCTAGGTCTTATAGACGAAAGAAAAGAGAAGTACATAAATTGTGGAAAGATAAAATAGCTCTCAACACTCCCCCTCAAGATGGAGCATAGATGCTAATCATGATTAACTTGAAACAACATCTCTGAAATGAACCTCTAGATAGAGCCTTGGTGAAAACATCTATTGTTTGTTCCCTCAAGTTGAAGTGGGAAGCAGAGATAAAAACCTTCTGAATCATGTCACGAGTGTAGTGACAATCTACCTCAATGTGCTTGGTCTTATGATGGAAAGTACGAATGTTAGCAATGAAAAGAGCATCATGGTTGTCGCATTGTAGGTGCATGGGAAGAGGAGTGTAAATAGCTAGGCCAGTCAAAATTGTTCTGACTCACATCAACTTATTGCTCACATGCGCCATGGCTCTGTACTTTGATTTTGCACTAGATCTAGCAACCACAATCTACATCTTGCTCTTCCGCGATTCCAGTGAACACTACAAATCATGGGGTGGAATTCATGTCGTTGGGACATCCTACATAATCCGCATTTGCATGCAGTGTAATGGTGACAGATATCCCTTCGCTAAAGAGCAATTCTATACTTGGATATGTCTTCAGATATATCGGAATCATGTGAACCACATCCATATGCGCATGTATCGATTGCTATATGAACTGGATAACTTTGCTCATGACAAAGATGTGTGGCCTATTAATGATCACGTAGAGGAGTTTCCCTATGAGCTCCATATATCTTATCTTGTCCACCTCCTATGTATCATCATCATATACTTCATGCTAGGATCCATGGTAGCAGTGTCAAGTCTTCAATCTGCCATGCATGTCTCGAAGAGGAGATCAGTAACGTACTTCTTATGGGTCATCACAAGACCTCGTTGATTCCTGGCGAACTCAAACCCTATGAATATTATAAATCACCAAGGTCCTTGGTGATAACCTATCATCCAAAGAACTCCTTAGCCACACAATGACATGCACATCCTCTCTTTTAATGATGATATCATCAACATAGACTAGTATAACAACTATACCTCTCCAAGTCCTCCGAACAAACAATGAATGATTTGCGGTCAATCCGGTGAAGCCATGCTGCTCTATCAAGTATAAGAGCTTATGGGATTTGCTTAAGTCCATAGATAGAGTTATGAAGGCTGCCAACCTTATGACACCCCCGCACGATGCTCTTTTCTTATATTTGAGATAAACATATCGATAACTCCAAGTGAGTGAGCAATAACATTTCCTTCACATACCATAGCATACAACAGACTTCCTATGACCGAAGCATAATTAATCATCTATGTATCCTTCTTTTCATTTTCTATTCGTGATTCGTGCTTGGAGTTTAACATGAAGTGTGCTTCAGGAGGGGTACTCCCGGGCTTGGCCTTGTGCATGTTGAACCTCGAAGTACTTTCTCAATGTACTTCTCTTGAGATAACCAAAGTTTCTTCGACTTTCTATCACAAGTAATCTTCATACCTAAAATATGATTTTATCATGAGTTCTACGTAGTAAATGACTTGCTCAATTCATCTTTCAGACTTGAATTTCTCGAAGTATTATGGTCAATTATGAGCATGTCATCAACACTAAATCGGCAAAATGATTAAATCGTCGCTTGAAAATATGTGGAGGAAAACACAATGATATGAAAGTACTTTCTGCATAGCCACGCTCTGCCATAAGATGATTTGAGTTCTTTATGTCGAGGAAAACACAATGATCGAAAAGCCGCCCGGTGACGGTGTGGGGTGAGATGTGACGTAGTGGCAGCGAGATGCGAGGAGCATGCGATTGCACCAAAAATGAGGAGGAGACCGACATGTAGGGTCGAGTCAAGGATAATGGAACTCTGATCTAGGACCGTCTTTCTGATAGGGATGTGGAAAGATAATAATGTATTGCTTATTCGTGAGGCAATAGGGTTCTCTTGTATAAAGAGGATACACCCTATTGGAAAAGCTAAACGCTAGAGACAGAAGAAAATATAAACACAAAAAATGTGGAAAGATAAAATAACTCTCTAACATGCTTGAATGATAACAATACCGATCTTGAGCAGTCAAGCGAGGAAGTTTCTCAATATATTTTAAAGATTTTAAAGTACTTATTAAACCATGTTCCACTCACCAAAAATATGAAAAAGGATTTCTATTCCTCTAATATATGAAAACTTGGTATATGTACAAAACATTACAAATCATTGAAGATTATATTGTATACATATGGGTACACATATACATCCGAAGTTCTATTTTTTGTGTCATCTCTAGGTTCCATATTTTTGTTTGTTGACATGAACATGTTGCCCAGGTCTTTGAGGTTAGGGGTTATTTTCAATCAGTATATAGAGTACATGCTTTCGGATTTTTTAGTTTTGTAATTTCAATGATTTGGTATTGTTTTAATTATGGATTAACAATCCTCGTGCTAGTGATAAAAATAGGAAATTAGATGAAAATGTAGGTGCTTTTACGAGGATTGAAGCTCACTTTGCAGTATTTAGGTGAGTGAATGTTAGATCCATCATTGCCGAATTTGTTGGAGCTAGAGGGTGGAGTCATAAACGCTTTGCTTCCTGGTCAGACACGCCAGAGTCGCATACAACATAGATGTGGTGGAGTAGCTTGAGGTTAAGGAGGGGGTTATGGTGCCAAGCGACAATAAGGTTGCCATGGTACCATGCAACAACTGGGCGATGGTGCCGACGTTGGGTTTCTAGAAGGAAGAGGACGAGGAAGAAGAAGGGGGACATGAGAAGGGGAGAGAGGTGGGGGAAATTCACCGTTGAATTGTTGTGGTTTGATTTAATTAAGATTTACTCGAGCAAATAACCCCAAAATAGTCAAATTGATGGCAGGGGGTGTGGCATAAACAAAGCAAGTTTATAAGAGTTCCGGGATACATACGGTGGATACATGGGGCGAGCAAACATCTGACAAAGTTTAAAGGTTTCATGGTGTAAAAATCTCTTAAAATAATGCAATCTAAAATATTCCAAGAAGAAGATTATTCCAAAAGGGTCTAGAACTCAAGACAATAATATTAGTTCTTTTCACTAGGTATAAAATACCTTCATTTATGACCTTGCTATATTTTCTTTGGTTTTCTTGTTAATGATAACAATATGTTATATAACAATATATATTATAAGACTAATACAAAGGAAGAAGAAGGTTGAATTCTTTCTAGCTACATTTCTATAAAGCTAGCATCCATCTAAGAGGAGAATGAAGGACAACTAATCTGAAGGACGTAATTGTTGATCACTCTGGAAAGGTAGGAGCACAAGTGCTATTATAGAAAAGGTAGAGTCAAAACAGTAGTCACAAAATCTCCCAGGACAAGAAACCCTGTATTAAATCCTATTTCATCCTTTGGTACAAGGGTGCATTTGGTTGCCGGGTTACCCTGCGGTATACTGGGGGAGTGTAACCTGTTTTTGTGTTTGGATAGAGGGTTTTGAGTTGAGAGGATTTGTTGTGATGTAATTGTATTGAAGTTTGAAAAAGTGAGTAGTTGTTATGATGCAATTGTATAGTTGTTTGAAAAAGTGGTAGAAGTCGAGTATTTATAATTTTTAGATGATATGAGGGTATAATATGTTATTTTTGTTGGGATTGATAAAAGAGAAATGATTTATTTAATATATTATAAAAGGGATCCGCATGATAGATAAGATATGATATTTGAGGGGTAACCCCCTTCAAATGGGGTAACCTCCATGCCAATGCCGAACAACCTCTAAGGGCCTGTTTGATAACTGGGTTGGGCTAGATTGGGGTATCCTCTGATGAATAGTAGCTGTTTGGAGGGTTGGGAGGGTTGTATACTCTGCTGTGGCATTGATTGTGTATCATATTAACTTTTTTAATGATTATAATATATATTTTTTATGTTAATAATTTTATCTGAACGCAATTAAAAAATATTATAGCAAAGAAATTGCATGGTCAATACAAGTAATCCCAACCAATGAATACATGGTTGAAGTTAGGGTATACCAGGGTGTTTAATATTCCTAAAAAAACAAGGCCACTAAATCACACATGCATCACCATCGGATCCAAATCCAAGGAACCATGGATTTTCCAACCATTCGGCTGGGAGAAAATCTCAACCGTCAATTTCCAAATAGTCAAATTTGTGGATCATATTACCCGTCACGTCCAGCGCAAAGTAAAAGGCAGTGTAGAAAAACCGATCAGGAGAAAAGAGGTGCGGACCAACCTCCAATTTCCGAATCCCAAATTCCAAAACGAAATTACCCAAAAAAATCGAGTTGCCGCCACTGCCATCACTCTTCCCTCCACCTGCAGCTCCCGCGCTCCTCTCCTTTTAAACCTCGAGCTCATCACGTCAGATCTCCCCCTTCTCATCTGGATCGATCTCAGCGATGGCGATCCCTTCCAGCACCACCGCATCCGAAGCAGCCGCCGCCGTCCCCGAACTCGATCCCCGCAAGCGATGCCATCAGGTCCGCTGCTTCCATTTTGTTATTGTTCTCTGTCCAGTGTCCGTGTGTCTGACCATGGGATCGATCGATCGTGGGTTGCAGTGCCGGCAGATGAAGAAGATCGGCCACATCGCCTGCTGCAAGAACAACAGCCTCCTCCGCGGTGGTAGGAAGACTAAGCCTTGCTCATTGGTCTACTGCAGCAACTGCCTCAACAACAGATATGGGGAGAAGGTCGAGGAGGTGTCCAATGCTCCAGATTGGCAGTGCCCCAAGTGCAGAGGCGTTTGCAACTGCAGTATCTGCATGTCCGCCCTTCCACCTCAATGATTTTTAATAAAAGATCGATTTTTTCTCTAATTACAGGGTTTTGCAGGAAGAAAAAGGGCCATTTGCCAACTGGTGCTCTTTATCAGACAGCGAAGGCGACTGGGTTTGTGTCCGTGCTTGATCTTCTGCAAAAGAATTGGTCGCAGACTTGTGAACCTAAGTCTAAGGGTGCTGGAGAAGATCATGTTGCTTCTACTGAAAAACTACCCGTTTTGACAAAGGTACATTTGACATCTGTTTTTAGTCGTTGTAAGTTGGATCCTGCAGAAGAATGCAAACGTTATTTTTTTTTTTTGCAAAATGTTTATAACATCCGCCATCCGTGGAGCTATTTTATGCAGAAAAGTGTTGTCAATTGAGTCCAAAACGATACAATCACATTTCATTGATTATGACTCATATAATAATGTTAGATTAGTGGGACTGAAGTATGCATATAGAGTGACAGTCTTTCTTCACCACAACTGTCTTACGAGGTCCTGTGTTTTTACTTTTAACAGTCTCTCAAGAGAAAGAAACCTGATAAGAATGAAGGTCTTCAGAAAGGGAACGCGGTGAATAAGGAAGCTGGTTCCAGTCTTCAGGAAGGGGAGGTTGTAAATAAGAAAGCTGGTCGCAAGAGAAAGAAGCCTGATATGAATGTGGGTCTTCAAGAAGGGGAAACGGCAAATAAGAAAGCTGCATCTAGTCTTCAGGAAGGAGAGGGTGTGAATAAAAAAGCATGGGCAAATAAGAAAGCTGGTTCCAGTCTTCAGGAAGGGGAGGGTGTTAATACAAAAGCAGGGACCTCCGCAGATGGAAATGATAATAAAGAGAACCGGCATCCTGGAAAGGGGAGAGTGTGGTCTTGTGAAAGTTTAACGTGGTTGGATAGGGATTGCAATGACAATTGTAGTGGCATAGGTCATTTCCATGCTGAAACGAATAAAGATTGCTCTAAAAAGACAGGAAAGATGGGATTACAGATATCTGCTGAAAATAAGGTGAAACAAGATTTTATTAACTTTAAATTGAAAAATGGGCATGGCAAGAAGGAAAATGATTGTGGTGCTATGCTGCCAAAGGTCGATGCTGATCCATTTCCGAAGGTCATCAAACCCACGAAGCGTATAACTGGGAATAAATATGTTACTAAGAAGAGACCATTGCCTTCGGGCAATCAGTTAACAACAGTAGCCGGACTTGAGTTGTGGCCTGATGAAGTAGGGCCTGCATTGCAATTCCTGGAGTTCTGTACTGCTTTTGGAAATGTAAGTTGATTCTAAAATCACATGATTCGTTCACCCAAACAATCTCTTCATGTTTTTATGATACTGATTTGCTCATGCACTCAGACCATCACATCCAGCAATTTGGCTTCACTCTTAATATTCTTATTTGCTAAATGTTTAACATGCATTCAAAGTTGTCAGTGTGTTCTCCCATCATTCGTGGCATATTGCCATGATTGCATACGCTCTTCATGTTTTTTGTTACTAATTGATTCAGAAAGAAATTAGAAGGGTTCTTGCACATTGCAGATAAGTGTAAAGCAGTTGATCGGGCTAATTGTGGTTCTTTTGGGTGTTATTTGGAAGTTGATTATAACTAGTTGTTGGCATTTTATGCGCTCTTTCATGTAGGTTCTCAGCCTAACAAAAGACCAGCCTGGACTGATCCTTCGAGAGCTGCTGTGTGGCCGAGCTGTTCGTGCAGCCAAAAATTCTTTAGTTGCTCAATTTCATACAAGGTTGCTGTCACTGCTTCATAAAGATTCCAGAGAAAGGTTATACAATAACAGCTTTCATTTTAAAAATTGCTTGTGTCATTTGCATTTTGTTTGCTGACTGTTTTGCATTGCTTGTGATTCTCAGATCACAGAACAATGCAAAATCATGGCTTCAAGACTTGAAAGGGTATATCATCAGATCACAAGTTTCTTTAGATTTTTCTGATGATAGTGCATCTGGATATGAAAATATGGAATCCTCTATGAAATTGAGATTACTAAATTTTATCTGCGACGAGATCCTTGGAACAAAGTAAGTTTTCTAAGGTTACTCAGTACTTATTAACTATCATTTTCGGAATTTAAGCAACACAATTTTGGTTGTTTTTTCAGACGCATCAGGAATTTTATCGATGAGGATCATGCAAAATTTGTTGAGAGAAAGAAGGAAGAGAGGGGAAAATGTCTCTTGGAAAAGGAGGTTTCCCCTCTCTCAGATAAAGAGGTTTGTTTTTAGGAAATTGCAGGATTGTTGTAGGTTTTCTTTGATCTAATTTAATTGGTGATGTTTGCATAGGAACAACCTCATAACCAGCAATCTGATACACTTCCTCCAAATAACGTTTCAATGGAGTCCTCAAACAAGAGTGAGTTTTCAATACTCTATAATACTGTTGCCTTGCTTGGTTTAAGTTTTTTAGAGTTCCATCTCTGGATACAAATCACACTTACTCAATTGGAGCAATACAATCAACTAAAACAATACGCTTCCCTATTTAGAACATATTCTTGAAAAGGCGCAGCATGCTGCTAATTGATAATTGTGCAGTTCTAAAGGGGTCAGTTCACTTTGTTAGTTCATATGCTAATTGTAGACGTTCTACCAAATTTTCAATGTAATTTTTGAACAACTCAATGATATTCTGGTGCCAGCAAAGATATGCTTGCAGGATTAGGATGCATGCATTTTTTTGAATGAAAGTTATTGAGAATATAATTTGACTTAATGAAAGTCTTGAAAAGGACATTATGAAATATAATCATTAGATGTTGAATTGGGGATATGTGATTAGTTATGACCTTATTTGGTTCAACACTGATGAAACAATGCCAAATATGCTATAGATATATAATGTATCACAAACGACTACATATGCCTTTTTTTAGGGCGAGGCATTTGCTTTGAAGTGTTTTTCTGTGAAAAATGATGTGATGCCCTGTACTTGGGTAACCTAAGTGAGGCATGTGCCTTGTAGAACTGAGGCTTGGCTGCTTGTGTTGTTGGGCGTGGGTCTGTTTCCTCTCTTTCCTTTGTTGCTTATTCTACTCTTGTAGCAAGCCTCGGCTCGACTTATGTGATGCAAAGAGGAAGGCTTCCTCGCTCGTCTACGAGGACAACTGTCGAAAGCACCCGATAGGGGGAGTACTCGATCCTCTACAAATGGGCGATGGCTTGGGGAAAGATATAAATTCACATTGAGATCTTCCGCTTCTTGATCTTTCAGTCGTCTCACTGAAAAGGTGAGGGGATGAATTGGACCAACTTTCTTTCGCCCGACCTGCTCTATGTATATCAGTTTGCTCCGTCCGACCAGGGGAAGATAGCAGTAATGGCAAGCTTCCTTGCTTTTTTTAGCAGCCGTATGGAGCCGAAGGCGAAGGTTTCCGCTCGACATTTGATTTCAAACTACATATTTGATTATAGGCCAGGGGTCTGCTTTATTGACCAAAGTACAAGGTCAGCCTCGGGTTTGCAGCGAAGGGAGAGGCCAGATAGTATAGTAGGAAAGATCAGATGTTCGCATGTAAGCATAGTTAGCCTTTCACCTTTGACTGGCTTTAGCGCTTCCTCGGGCCTATAGGCTAATCACGAGAACCCCGTACCCTTCCCTAGCTCCCCGCGCACGGCTACTATGTTGGTTCCGGGCTGATCAGAAGAGACAGGAGCAGGTAGCTTGACGGCCTTACCTGTCATTGAAACACAAGCTGGAGACGTATCGGAGGCGAATTACCCTCTTTTCATGCCCATCCCTCTCCCGTAGGTTCAGAATTCATAGTTGTCCCGATAATGGAAGAGTCCGATTGCCTAGTAGCCCAGTGGAAATGCTTGTGCCTTCGAGGCCGGTCACCGGGGCGTAAAGACTCCAGTTATCTCTTCATTAGCTCCTATTTGTGGTGCACAATTTCGTGGAATATAGGTAATGGTTATGATCGATTCGATATGTTGAGTTTGCATCTTCCGGAGTGATGATTTCTATACAACCGACAAGCCGACATTTGCCTCAACAATTATCTCGCGATTTGAGTTAGTTTCTTTATTAGTAATATACTGATAAATATAAATAGTGCTAATTATCAAAATCTATGCTAATCGCGAATTCGATTTTCTAGAATTTGATAATTATTATAACTATACTATCGCGAACAGTTATCAAATTGCAGATTATATAAAAGATGAGAGAAGAGTCATAGGGGCAAGCATGGATGATTTCCGGTTAAGGAGTGGTACGACACGAAGGGGACCGTAGTGGAGTGAGTGAGAAAGTCTAGTTCAAAAACAAAAGAAAGACTTTTGCGAACACTTAGTCTGATTCTGAAAGTTGGTTCTTTTTCGGGGTTTTCAAACCTCAGGATCCTCCCCCGAGCTTTCTATTGCTCAGTCTCCTTTAAGGGGCCAGCGCTTAGCCGCTTGCAGGTGCGAGCGAAAGTGCTGTAGGTGCTATAGTCCAGTCAGAAAGTCAAGAACCCGCCATCTATCGCGATAGAAGTTTTGACAAGGGCCCTGTCTCCGTCCCACACAAGGGCCCTGTCTCAGAAAGTCAAGAACCCGCCATCTAAGAATGTCTTTCGGCATTCTTAGCAATTAATCTATTGTGATGGAAAACCATCTCGTTTCTAGCTAACCACAACACTCATACAAGGGATAACACCATCTGAGATGGTTCGGTTAGGATCAATTGTATCCTAAAAGCGCTGTGAGCTAGAAATGTCTGTTCTGATGTATGCAGCTTCACCCAGATAGATCTTGACCCATCGCAGTGGCGAAACATGTGATCCACATCCATGTTCTTGCCAGGGTGTCTCAAACAAACATCGCAAGTGAGGTGGGACGGAGCATACAAAAAAACTCTATTACTGCTGTTAGATCCTGAGAGGAACCAATTTCACACCTGTTGAATATTTATCTCTAACATTATCTTCCCAAGCAAACATCTTTTGTAATACATTGTCGAACATCTGGCAGCATTATTGTGTAGCCTACTATTGTTTTTGGCATTTGGACTGCTTTGACGTTCCTCAATAATGTGTTGCTCATTTTGTGTAATACACGAACACCTGGCAGTGTTTTGGCTGCATTGATGTTTCTTAGGTTCAAATGTACCTGTTAATCATTTTGTCTGCTTTGATGTTCCTTGGACAGCAATAACATGTAGCTCATTTTTTTCTTTTTGCTGTATTAATGAATAATGTATGGATCGATATCATATTTTGTACTCTAAGCCAAGGCTTTCTCGTTGACTATTTTTTAAATTTTTGTTCAGAAAAGAAAAGATCAGATGCTGTTCGAACTCAGTCGCTTTCATTTGATGAAAATGGTCATGTGTTTTGGAAACTGAACGGCTATGACAATGGTTCACACATTATACTTCAAGGTTGGAAATGGGTATTACATTTGGCAAAACAGATCTTAGCTCCACGCTTTTGAAGTTTGGGTCTCATATTGTTGATTTGTCAGATATCAAGAATCTGGACAGAGCTTCATCTGAAGACAATTGGTTTTTCTATGATGACAAACAAGAAAAAGTTATAGAAAAACACATTTCTTCTAGAAAGTATGTATGATCCTTTTTTTATCTAATATTTTCCTCAGCCTGGTGAAGTGCATGAAGCTCACGGAAGGTTTTGTTTCATTTTGTCTGTTTAAACAGGAATTGGAGATGGAGAAAGCACAGAGAATGGATGAGGAATGATTATATAGAAGAGTAATGTTGCATGTAGAAAGGATTAATCGTTACTTATGTAGCTTGACACAGTGGAATGAGGTATTGCAACCTTCATTAATTTTTCCATTAATTACCTCAGTCATCTGCCTTTGCTCATATGCTGCACTGTTGGGCATTAAGCTTAACTTTTTGACGTTTCACGAGTTCCATCGCATAGTTATCAGTATGCCATTACTGCTCCAGATATATTGTTCGTATATTGTTCTCTTACCTTGGGTGCAATTGAAATTTGTTTGCTTTTAATCTTTAGGATTATCATATGGTCAGCATTTTTTATATTTCCTTTGATAACGAGTCACTGACGTGAATCCCCCCTCCTCCTTGCTGCCCCTTGAAACACACTACGTTTAAATATCCTACCTCTACCGAAAGGAGAAAACTCACTGCGAGTCGAAGCATCGAGCCTGACCTCTTCCCCTTCCACCGACTACTAATCTCTTTTCCTCCCCCTCGCTCTCTTCCATTGAGTCCAGAAGGGAAGTGAACATCTTTCGATATACTCCCCAAGACCTAGTCTTGAACATTTGCCCCGACAGAGCATAGTGTCGTGAAGGTGTAACGTCTCGGGCTTAGGTCCCCGGTCCGTTATCGAGGAAAACTGACCCTGACAACTTGTTGGGTATGGGCCCAAATAGATCCGTTGACAACTACCCAAAATGTTTAAGCCCAAGTTGACTAGTAGTAATCCCCATCACTTATAAACCACACCTACACAGCTACACTTCGTGAGTTTTAGGTATGGCACTATGTTTTTGGGGTATGAGTGTTACAACCTCTCTCACTTATATTCGCAACGTCCTCGTTGCGACATGGCCCATTCACGTATTCCCAGTGATAGTGGCGACTGCACGCTCCCGGCTTAGTTCCCTTCGGGTAGCCCTTTCCACTATCAGAGGGAACCCGCTCTGATACCATTTATAACGTCTCGGGCTTAGGTCTCCGGTCCGTTATCGAGGAAAACTGACCATGACAACTTGTTGGATATGGGCCCAAATGGACCCGTTGACAACTACCCAAAATGCTTAAGCCCAAGTTACTCGTAGTAATTCCCATCACTTATAAACCACACCTACACTTCGTGAGTTTTAGGTATGGCACTATGTTTTTGGGGTATGGGTTGTAACACCCATACCTCCAAACATAGTGCCACATCTAAAACTCACGAAGTGTGGGTGTAGTTTATAAGTGGTGGGAATTACTACTTGACAACTTAGGCTTAAGCATTTTGGGTGGTTGTCATCGGGTCCAATTGGGCCCGAACCCAACAAGTTGTCAGAGCTAGTTTTCCTCGATAACGGACCGGGGACCTAAGCCCGGGACGTGTTGTAACACCTATACCCTCAAACATAGTGCCACATCTAAAACTCACGAAGTGTGGGTGTGGTTTATAAGTGGTGGGGATTACTACTTGACAACTTGGGCTTAAGCATTTTGGGTGGTTGTCAACGGGTCCATTTGTGCCCGTACCCAACAAGTTGTCAGGGTCAGTTTTCCTCGATAATGGACCGGGGACCTAAGCCCGGGACCTTACAGAAGGGGTGTCAGGGTGACAATGTGGTATTATTATCTATAATGTTAACAATGTTTCGTCTATGTCGCCATGAAAATTTTATTTGTGGACGTGTCTGCCTTAAACTTTGCATCTTGATCCTGAGAACTATTGTGCTATCTGATTGTGTAATTAGCCTACTGAACTGGCTCTTTGCTTTTGCAGATTAGGGTGTTTGCTATCCTGGAGATTTTGGATGTATGTTTTGGCAGCTCGCCTTTTAAACCTATGGCAGCGATTCCTTCATAGCAACTGTCATCAACTTCACCTGCTTGTCGGTATACTAGTTCTTCGGTTGTAGGCTTCGGTTATTGTAATTTAGATCGCCGGTCTTATCGACCTCAATGAATGTTTAAAATCGATAGATAGTTTGTTTGGTGATGTGCCCATTTTGTGGGTTGCATCTGCCATATCATGATGTGAATGGTGATGCCTTGTTGATACCTATGGTGTGCAAGTAATGATAGAAAGTTACAAGTGATGAGATTGTCATTCTCTAGTATAAATTTATCATATTGAATTCATACGTGATTCCATTTTCAGGTTCGCTAAAAGGAAATGATGTGGAAAAATACCTTTCTGGTAATATGTTGGGTTATTTAGAATGAATTAAAATTTCAGGGTTTGGTCCTTTCTCAAAAAAAAAACGTTACAATGAACTTGATCTATGATAACGAATGAATTCATAACCTTTGTCGTTTCTTCCAATATCGAATTATTACAACAATACAACAAAATACTTTTGTGACGAATAAGTTATAGCTATGGTGATGGGATTCTCTCGCAACTAATCATCTGCAAAAATTCCGTTGCCAAAACATTCGCACTGAAGTTACAGTCACGTCTCATAGTAAAACAATCTATTGCCACAGCTTGCAGCAGCGGATTTCTATCACTATGGTTACCAAACATTTGGCAATGGATACTAAGATCTTGTTTGGTTCCTGGGTTAACCCTCCTTGGGGGAGTTTACCCCTCTCCCAAACCTACCTTTTCTCACTTGTGGGATCCATTCCCCTTTTTTATACATTAAATAAATAATTTATCTTTCATTTATTCTATTAAAAAATAATATATTATATCATCGTATCATCTAAATTATAAATTATTCAATTTTTACTCACTTTGCCAAATTTTAATACAATCACACCACAATAATTACTCATTTTCTCAAATTTCAATGCAATTACATCATAACAAATCCATTCAACCCTTAACTCTCAATTCAAATATCAAAACACAAAAATGGTTTACCTTCCCTCAGTTTAACCTGGGCTAATTTGACAATCAAACCCACCATATAGGTGCGTTTGGTTCGTGGGTTATCTGGGAGAGGATAACTCGTTCTTTGTTTTGGTGTTTGGTGTAGGTAATAAAAATAAATATAAGGATATATAAGGAGAGTTAGAGATGGACTACCAACTTGCAGAGGTGTGCAAAAGCACTGACCTTAAGAATAGATTCACACCCCCACAGAGATTTCGATGGTGCAATCAGTATTGGTACGGCTACTCTCCAGGATACAACGACGAGATCTCAATGGGCGTGCACGCGCCAACATCAAGATCGTTGAGCAACAATAGACTGTTCCTTCAATCTCACGACACGAGAATAACACACGAGACTCAAAGAGAGAATAAATCGATGAACTTTCTCTCGAAATATGATGGCAATACTCTATATAAGATTTTATTTTTTCCGGCAAGAGAAGTCTCCAAATATATAGAGATGATTTGTCGTTAAAAAAAATAAAATCCCAATAAAATCTGCCTTTAATCATCATATTAAAAGTAATCAAATAATAATATACATTATGCATTAATGTATACAAAGGTTAAAGCAAATCTGACGTGTAAGGGATTTGAATAACAAAAAAACCGTTGAACTTCAAATACAAGAAACGATTCACTTAAATATATTAATAATAAAGCATGCATTAACCTTAAGGGCCCGTTCGGTAGGAGAATAAGTAGGAATAAGGATGGGGAATAAGGGGAATAAGGGTCTATTCTCCGTTCGGCTGGAGGATAAGAATAAGGAGAATAAGGTGAAATAAAGGTAGATAAGATGGGATAAAGATAGGAATAAGAGTGAAATAAGATAAAATAATGGGGAATAGTCGTACCACGGGGAAGCGTGTTGGGGGCTTATTCTCCTTATTCCATTCCTCCTTATACCTCAAACGAACAGGGCCGTATTCGACAATAAATCATATGTAGAGGCGTTAGAAAGCATGACCGTGATATAATATCACTAATAACTTCTCATACAAAAAACATAGGCTAAGAGTCACATGCTCATTGATGCTTACCAAATAAAGTCCATGCACCAATAAGTATAAATAAATTCACCTTTATATAACTAACATAATAATAAAAGTATTTGAAATATAAAATACAACATTTGGTTGGTGGATTTAGAGTTGGGAGTGTTTGTACTATATGTTTGTATTGAAATTTGTAAAGGTGGATAGTTATTATGATATGATTGTATTGAATTTTGAAAAAAATTGTTAGTTGTTGTGTTGTGGTTGAATTGAAGTTTGGAATAGTGAGTAAAAGTTGAGTATTTTATAATTTTTAGATGATATGATGATATAATATAATTTTTTTGATGGAGAGAGAGTGAACCCACTAGAGGATTAGAGATATGGATTTTGGGGGTAACCCCTCAAAGTGGAGGGTAATCTCCTAAACGAATGCCTCCTAAATGATGTTAATGTTTGAATTTGAAACTATAAGTCAAATTTTTATCACTAGATTTCCTTACCACGTGTATTTTTATTGTAGTGCAAATATAATTCATCAAAAAATATTTTGATTTATTAAATTAGCAATGAATATTATAATTGTTGCTATATTGCTGATAATAAATCATACAGCTAAAATATTTGTTGTTTTTTCTCCTTCCAATCACTTCCAAATCAGGAACAATTGGTACATTTTTTTTGAAAAACAAAACCATGGATAACCGTCGTTAATTATATGAAACTTTATTAATGAATACGATATTAATTAGTTGCAAATTTCAAGAACAAAAGACAATTTTGTAACGAATACTATTTGTTTTATAAATTTTACATTGAAAGATAAGATCGCAAATATTCAATTTATTATTTTTAATCAAAATCCATTTTTGTTGTAGTGACGAAACAAATATCCTTTGTTGAAACATGTGGTTTTCTTGTTTTGTTATTAAGTTTGTAAAGCACTATAACACCCAATACAGATTTCTATCGCTTGAGCAATCGAAACATCTCCTAATTGTTTTCTCTGTTAGTAGATGTAACGTCCCATTATTAGATCTCCGAATCATAATCCATGAAAAGTGACACTAAGCGACATTAGAAATCAAGGAGGCTAAGCGATCGAGAACGCACTATAAGAGAACGAACCACATTGATGTGAAATCCCATTTCATTCGTGATCACAATGATTGGTCGAGGCAACCGTGAAGAAGATTTAGACAACATAAAATCCTGCAAATATGATGACCTATGTCTTGACTACCCTCTTCACCTTCATGTCGCCTTGAACTAATCACTGTGATTTCTTGTTGTCGTCTCTCTCATCATCATCAAACTCCGAAGCCAGAAATTTTCCTACATCGGGATCATATCCCACCGAGTAGAAGTACTCCCTCCTGCATCAAAATCAATGTTGTTTCGATATTGATTACGTCCAACTTAATTTAACCTCACAATTTACCTTAGGAAGTAAGAAATCAACCATAATATTGTGGTGAAGATCAAAGAGAAGAGAATGCCATCAATGGATGGGGTTACCATTGCTCGAGTTGATGGAGGCTCATATGCAAGGTGTCGTAGGGCACGCCCCTCTTATCCATCTCGTCCTTCCATGTCGCGTTGATCTCCGCCATCCGCCACTCCTTCGCCGACGGCCACCACGTATAGCATTCCTTGTTCGCAGCATCGGGATGAGTACTAGGTCTTCGCGTAATCTCGCGTCCAGTACTCTGTAATGGTAATGGTAAGGCTTCAATCTCGATTTCTCGTTGATATTGCCATTAATTGTTCAACCATCAGACTATTAATTATAACAAGATTTTGACTTTGATCATGATTAACATAGAATCTAATTACCATTGCTGGAGCTCTTGGAGGCTCCTGTTCTTGGTCATGATCACCATCCTCCTCCTCCTCCTCCTCTTGGTCATGATCACCATCCTCCACTGCGGCATCCTCCTCCTCCTCCAACTCCTCCTCCTCCTCCTCTTCTTCTTGAAGAGCTCTATCTGAGATTGGCTGAATTGTGTTCTCTACGATGCCTTTCATCTTCGCGGGGGTTGGGGGTGGCGATGTGGCAGGTGATTCTCGCGGCCTTTTGGAAGCAACCACACGTGCTAGTGCCTTGAGGGAGCGTCGAGGCGGATGATGAATGGTGCGGTGCGGTCGAACTTCTTCTCCGCCGTCGATCTGGGGCAACGGTAGGCAGCGACACTTCTCCACAACGGAAGAGGCTTCATCCACCTCTCCTCGGAGGGATTTGGATCTCTCCATGACGGAAGCAAGAAGCGGGTAGGTAGTTATTACAGTTTATCTTCCTCTTGCTTCTCTGATTTGTATATGCATGTCACCGTAGGATTGTAAAACCCTAATATATAGGAACCTTTGGAATGGATTCAGCACTCGGGTAAGCTTCAGTGCACGTGTTATATATAGATTAAATCCGATTTTGTTATCAATATCAAGCATTCCAATGCGAAGCACTAATTTGCTTTTCGTACTTGTACTCGTATTTGCTTTGCTACATCTGCATTTATATATACCTCTCAATATCCGATATTGTTTTTTAATTCGCACACACTCACGCACGCACACGCGCGATAAAGTTTGCTCCAGAATAGAACAAGTAAATGAATTAAGTTATAATTAAGATAATTATCAAATTGTAATTATATTTTTATTGTAGTCCCGTTCAACAAGCAAATTCTACAAAGAATAATAAAAAAATATCACTTATGGAAATAAAAATGGGTTTTGTTCTTGCTTCAATAACAAGTATTTGTTATTTCATAATGCATATAAAAATGGAAAATGAGAGAGCCAAAATAATGAGAAAATGACTTGTCACTGTGAAGCTATAGGATATCATATCCTGCGGATTACGAAATAACGAAAAAGTCAAAGTGACCGAGATGCGAGGGGAAAACTTTTGTTTTACATTTCCTGAAAGACCACCTATTTGTTCGTTTACCGGGTTCAGCACGAAATCATGAATAAGCTCTACCAAGGATTGCCAAGCATTTGGCACTGACTTTCCCCCTCCCTTTTTCGTAACAAAATCAAGCATCAGTAAGACCAAACTGGGAGTGAGCAGCATAGAGAAGGATGGATTTGTGAATGAGAAATAGAGATTCCCCATCGACAAGAGAAAGGCCAGGTGGGCTCCTGAGACTCTTCCGGGACAGTGACACCCCCGAACACGTGAAGGCTTGGTGTGGCCTTTCCCCTGCTTGCTGGTCAACCCACCTGCACCCCCACGAGTAGAAAGAAGAGCTGAGGCCTAGGGTACTTTTGCTCCTAGCACCTGAGCCTCCCAAAATAGAGGATCGAGGATGAAAAGATAGGGATCAACGATGAACTAAATAAGAAGAACCCGGGAGCGACAAACTTTTGTTACACGGACTACAACAGTTCCGACAGGCTGGTCTTTTTTCTTGTGGGGACTCTAGCATTCCAACTGGGTCATCTTCTTCCCTGAGTTTCTAAGACTAGAAGAAATGGTGGAATGACCCTATCAATAGTGAAAGGTTACTTGCTCCGAGGAGCAAAACAACTCGCACTTTTCTACAAAAGACTAGGCTTCGCGACGCCACTATCAGCTCCGTCAGCTGGATCAGAAGCTAGCTATCTCCTCTGAGACTTTTCACTAACGTAGAAAAGGCGAGTGAAGAAGAGGCGAGATTAGACCTACAAAGTAGACCCCTTTAATGACGCACATTGCGCCTGAAGACTCTTTCACCCACACTAGTTATTAATTCACCGCTGGTTTTCACCTACTGCACACCTTTCATCTGAAGAGTGGAACTATCAAAAAGCACTCTAAGATATGTATGAGCCATAAAATATACTCAAAAATGGCTAACTTCAATGTGAATAGTTAAGATCCATATTGAATAATACTTCCCTTTTGGGGGATGAAACTATTAATGCATATTCATATCCATGGAATATAAAAGGATATTCTCATATAAAAAAGCTATTTATTACATCCATCTTTGAAACTTAATTGCGTTTGTGATAAACCAAACGAGCACACACACGCACACGCACACACACGCGCGCACAAATATATACGGGGAAAAGGAGTATGTGCACACCCACGCACGCACACGCATGCACACGCACCTACCCACCCACGCACGCACGTGCGCGCGCGCACATACACTCATGCGCGTGCGTGCACACACACACACACATAGGGGAAAAAGAAGTATGCTGGTTGTAGCTAACTTACATGATTCTACCCCTTTTCGCCCATTTTTGTATTTTTCTGAAATGAAACCTATTGGAATTTAGATCACAATATGTCATCATGAAATCATTAAAAATTCAACTTAATTTGAGACTTCTATCCCCTCCATCAAGACTATCAAAGTTTATCGATTTCAGAATTGCTGAAATTGACTCCCTTCAGATGGAGGGCACAGGTGTCTCAGAATTTATAATATACATGGATAATTGGATAGTGTTATCCACATTATCCATATCTACAATAATTAAATCACATTTAATTACACTAGATAATCATTCTTATGCATTCATATAATGTGAATCAAAATCACATTATTCATAATAATTAAATCACATTTAATTATTCATTTCTCAATGCTTAGATATAATTCAACTTTGGAATTATTCTTGAACCCTTTCAAGAATAATGCGCTTTCTCCGCAGATACTTGGAGATAAGGACATGGCGATTATATTGTTCCATGTATAGTGACTTGGATATTGAGATCACATCTCAAATCCAGATCTCACGGACCTCTCAGAGATGCTTGATTTAATCAAGGTCGCAAATCTAATCTTTTCATTGCATATGAATCTCATTCAGATCAATGTCCAACACTTGGACCAATATTAGATTACTTCTCTACTGAGAGGAGTCACTAAAATCCAGATCTGTTTTATCACTCTCTCGGAATGGAAGCGTCATGGTTATACGATCGATTATGATCACCCTCAGGTATTCCTAATACATGTACATCCTGCATATTGGAAGACCGGTGATCAACCCAGAGATATAGATCAATTTTACACTATCATCTTCAGGGTTTCATCATCAAGTTTCTGTTGTATTAAAATTGTATATATAGGTTTTAATTGTAAAATCTATTGGTTACAAATGACATTCAATTTGGTTTCAATTGGGAAACCAAATGGTTTGGAGGGAAAGTGGGAATTCCCAAATTTGAAACATGGTTGAGTTTGGGTGGAAGTTTAGTACCATACCTTGGAGATCTAAACTTTTGGTGGACTTATATATGAGTCCACACCCCAAGCTCTTGTAGCAATAGTAGAGAGGAGGAATGGAGGACCACACACGCGCGCGCGCGCTCCGGCTCCGGCTCCGGCTCCGGAGAGTCAATTCGGATCTCGGATCTCGATACTTTTGCTGTGGGTTTCATTTGGTAAGTCGATTAAATTAATCACACGATTAATTTGGTAAGTCGACTTAAATGGGAATTCAACTCGCCATTATGGGCGCGTTTTTTGGGATCCGAAAGGATGCGTTTTCGGGACGCATTTTTGGAAACCAAAGGTCACGTTTTTAGGACGCGAGTCCCTCTATTTATATCCCTCACTCGACTCGGGTTTTCTTCACTCGCAAGAAAAACCTCTCTCACGCCGTCTCTCTCTGGTTCTTCCTCTCGCGGACGAACGTCTTCTTCTTCCTCTCTCGGCTGCAGTTCTCTGAGGTACAATCGAGGACGATCCCGTTGGTGTGCGCCGACGACGATCGTGAACCGTCGTATCCTGGGAGCGGATCGCCAGTACCCTACGCACCGGTATTGTGGGGGCGATATCTTCTCTAAGGACAGTCCATTACATGGACGCTTCGGTGACTTCTAATCTGATCTCTGTTTTATTTTGCTTGCCGCAATATGTTTATTGCTTTACCCTTTCTGGATCATGCCCGTATTATTTATGTTTCCGTTCTTTAAATTGGTTCCTGTTTACATTGATTAATCGGATAATGATTGGGAAACATATGATTAATATGACTTTAATCTGTATCGTTTCTCTGTTAATTCATTTGGATCCGATTTTATACTGTTTAATGTATGAACTGGTAATCTTATTATTAACAACAGTTTCTCAATCTTGATCATTGGGAATTGGTATCGATCATATGCTTTTCAAAAGCATATATCATACCTTCAAACTTGTCATGCTTCTAAAGCATGACGACCATGCATGGAATTTGATCGGTCCCAATACCTCATGAGTGAGATCATGTCTTCCGGTTCAGAATTGAACATGTATGATCCCTTCGAGAGATCGTATCACTCATATGCCCTTACATGCACACCAGCTCGTCGGTGTATAGACCTTGGTTAGGTCATCAACCTATTGGTATGCCAAATGTACATACTCAAACATATAGCAACACATCTGTCTCCGGTCATGGTTATGATTATATTTTGTTTTTATTTATCACTATTATATCAAATATGAATGGAGGCATAAAAATCCATGATGACGACCTATTTAATGTGGTATGAGGTTTTTATTGTTGTTTTCATATTTTAGATTATATTAAAAATTTAGATTTAAAAAGAAACAACAAAAAAAATAAAAATCAACTAAAATATCAAAAACCCAAAACACTAACAACTCATGGCATCTACCCTCTCTTGTGATGTTCTAGATTGAGTACATGACATATACATCCGATTTGTGTGTTGCCACCTTGAGTTCAACCCTAGAGCTTGCTTATATTCAATAAACATCACCCATTGTGCTCGAATTTTGTTGCATATATATATATATATATATATATATATATATATATATATAGGAAATATTTCAGATGAGGTACACCTTTCCTTGCTATAAGGAAAGCCACGAATTACGGCCGTAGGATCTTTATCTACGGCTAGCATCTGTCTACATTCACACATGCGAAACCATGCGAAACCACCTCCATAAACCACTCCCGGTTTTCTATTTATAGTAAATTAATTTATTTAAGACGCAATCAAATAAGTTAAATTCGCTCTTTTGTTAATATTTATTATACTTCCTATATTTAGATTGTTCACGCGTTAATTAATTTACTTAATTATCCCTTATATGACGGTAAATGGTTTTGTCTAAATAATTTTATTTCATTTTATTTACGTTTAATCTTTTGTATTCGATCTTCGTTATGGACAATCCGTCTTCTTCATCAGACGACGATTCTGCGTCTGAGTTTATGTCTAACTATTATGAAGAAAGATTCCAGGTTTATACATTATATTCGTTTATTGTTGTAATTATTTCGTTTTGATGTATATACTAATTTTTTTAACAGGACAATAGCACCAAAGATACAGGTCATGTCAATTCTGATATCGTTTCTCTCCACACAGGTGTTGTTCTTATTATACAAATTTGTCATTTTAATATTAATTATATGATTTTTATGTATTCATTTCATTCGTTCTTTAATGTGTTCCCAAGTTTATCTTATATTGTACTATATTTAACAATATGTTACATAACCGTGTTTTTAATGAACATGTTATTTTGACATATAATTGATAATATAAAACAATACATATCTATATTTTACTATAGTTCTACATATTTTAAATAAATTCATTATATATAATATCTGTAATTTCATAATCCATTGTAACTTGTGAGTACGTATTTTACATTTTCTTTCTTTGTAATACTATTTCCTAGGATAGTATACATAATTTCACGTTATTAATATTTTGCCAGGACATCTTTCGGGTACCATATATTCCAAAGATATTTCAGAAGAATGTCTTCCAAATATTGAGGTAATGAGATACCAGATAATGTTTTTTTATTATTTTTTTAGTAAATTTATGTCTCTGCATTTTTTATATTAGGATTCTGGTGCAAGAAATATATATTCAGAGTGCGTAGAAACTGATGCATCCTTTTCAGGTAACAATATTAGTGCGTAAATTTAATAATGATGCAAACAATATATCTTCTGAGTTCGTAATTATATTAATGATATTATTTTTGATGCTTGATCGATTTATTCGTAAAAAAACATTATTAGATTTTAACATGTTCTTCGATTATATTTAAAATAATGCAGTTGATCCAAGTTCCCCTACCGCAAATTGTCATAATTATCAGCATATACCCACTGTTGGTATGGTTTTTGGTTCCGTTGAACACGCATATAATTTTTATGAAGTTTACGCTACAAAAGAGGGTTTCAATGTACGCAAAAGTAGCACAAGACACAGAGTTGATAGATTAACTATAAATAAGACACTGGTGTTTAAGAGTTGTGTATGTTGGAAAGAAGGAAAATCAAGAGCTTCTTCATCATCAAGAGATGCTTACTCAGTTGACAGTGATTGCAGCGATGAAAGTATGTTTGAAAGATCGGAGAGAGCTGTTGGTGTTGTTCGAACTGGTTGTAAGGCCATGATGTCGGTTAAATATAGGTTTGATGATCATGATTGGATAGTGTTTTCTTTCAATGAAGAGTACAGTCATAACCTTGTATCCCCCAGCAAACAGTTATATCTTCATGCCAATAGAAAGTTTTCTAAAGCTGCTAAAATGCTTATCAAGTCCATGACTGATGTTAATATTCCTGCCTCAAAACAATCAGCATTTTTGAATAACGGTTTCATTACAAACAACAAAGTTGGTGGCATTGTACGTGATATATACAACCTTAATAGGGATGAGAGAAGACATCGTGATGGTTTGGACGTAAAACTTGTGTTAGATCTTTTTGATGACTGCAAAAAGTTGACGCCTGAATTTTTTTACTCGTATCGAACTGATGATGAAAATAGGCTCACACATTTATTCTGGGCTGACAGTGTATCCATTGAAGATTACAAGGTTTTTGGCGATACAATTTCTTTTGATACGACATATAAAACCAATGAATACAAATTAATATTTGCCTCTTTCTGTGGAGTTAACCACCATGGTTGCTCATTTTTTTGGTAATGCATTTATCAACGGAGAAACAACAGAAAGTTTTACTTGGTTATTTAATCAGTTCCTTGAAGCTGTTAGAAAACACCCCATCTCTATAATTACTGATAAAGATCCAGCAATATGTGCAGCAATCCGCCTTTCATTTCCTAACATTGTTCACAAGTTTTGTACATGGCATATTATGACAAAGCTGAAACTTAAAGTGGGTAGAATGAAGGAAATTGTCAAGGCTCTTAAAACATTCAGCAGACTTGTTTGGCGGAGTGAGTCTATTGATCAATTTGAAGTTGGTTGGTCAGCAGCCATATCTGAGTTTGGATTGCTAGAGAATAAATGGTTAGCAGAGAAGTATGAAATAAGACACAAATGGATAGATGTATATACAAATGACACATTCTTTGCTGAGATGTGTAGCACTCAAAGGAGTGAAAGTATGAACTCATTTTTACAAAATTCTATTACTAAACAGAACACTCTCATAGAGTTTGTTTCGAGATTCCAGACAGCCATCCAGAGGTTAAGAGAACGTGAGAATGACATGGACCATGATTCAAAGACTAGAAGGCCTAAGTTAAGAACCAAATAGACTTTGGAAGAACAAATGGTTGATGTTTATCCGAAAAGGATTTTTCACAAGTTTTAGAAAGAGTTGAAGGAGTTAATGATGTTAAATGTTCGTGTTTCTGAAATAAAAGATGGATTGTCTTCTTACAATGTTTCTTCAATTGATAAGTCTGTTAGAGATAGAATAGTTACCGAAATTCCTCAGTCTGATTATCTATATTGTGAATGCAACAAAATGAGATTTCAAGGAATACCATGCAGGCATTTACTTGATGTTATCAAGTTCAGAGGATATTCATTTCTTTCAAGTTCTTTTATTATGCCCAGATGGACCAGGAATATTAAGAGGTCTGGTAGTTATCCAATCTACAACCAAAATCCGCAACATGAAAGGTATGGACAGTTAAATAATATATGCTCTCAGATTGTGGCTGAAAGTAGCGTAGAATATGATGACATTTTTTTCTCGTAAAAGCAAAGCTTCTAAGATTGCTCGAAGAAGTTCAAAGTTTAAATTCAAAAAAAAAGATTATCAAATGTATCACAGGATCAATCTCATTTGGAAAATCATGATAATAATAATCATGTGCTTGTTCCGGTTACTGCAAAAATAAAAGGTAGTGGAAGAGGACGAAGACCAAAAGGTTCAGACAGTCGTCGAATATCTCAACAAGAATTAAAAAGAAATAGAGGCAGACAGTGCAAAGCTTGCATGAAGTACAATGTTGGGCATGATTCTAGGAATTGCCCTTCAAACAAGATTCAATCAACTTCAGACTGGCATGCAGTGTTAAACATTATATATTTTTTATATCTGTTCATTGTTATTAAAAACTGAAATTTTTTCTCTGCAGTGATGATTCAGGACAGTCAAACTCACAATAATTATAATGCAAATTACTTACATGCGATATGGTATATATTTTTCTAACATTTTTGTTCATTTATAAATTTTCATTCCTCTATTTAGCTATCATATTTTGTTAATACAGATTCTAATCAGGAGAACATATTTCAGATATCACATACACAATTTTTTTAAACAGTATGGTTAGTTTCTCATTAGAATGGTATATTCTTTCAATTTACTATATTCAATCAAGTTTACTGATGTAGTGTGCTTTTTCTTTGCAGGATCTTATTGATCAAGATGGAAGAGTACATAGTTGCAGCAGTTAAAAAATATAGACTAATGTTTAAAGATAATTTTTATTTGTATTCATAAAACAGGGTGTTGACTGATTCATATTGATTGTATGATCTGTTGTTACTCAGATGATTGATAGTCATTATTGATTTACTGTTATAGGTTTTTTAAATTTGTGGAAACATTTGATTCTAATTTATATGAACGTATTAGTCAGACATTGTATGTCTCAATTTGGGTATGGATCAGTATTAATATTTGACAAAAGTTTTGTGGTCGTTAAACGACACAACGTTTTTCATGAAAAACAAGATTAACTAAATAAATAGCATTCGGAGATTTCTTCGTTGGTAATGATTAAGAATCCTTTTCATAATACAATACTATTTCACAATATATTCGTATTAAGAATTTCATCATTACGTTGTAGAATGTTCTCAAGTTAATGTAAAATGAAGGAATATAATGTACAATATGATACATTATATTACGTCGCAAAAAACTATTGTAATATAGTGTTAAAATATATGATGTCTGATTTATGTGTAATGTTTTCTTCATATTGTTAACGCTATCTGATCACTTGCTGTTATTTTTCAACTTTTCAGCAATATATTATTTACTAAAAGTTCCATATCTTAATTAAGTTAATGCTACAAATTAGACCCATATATCTTTACATTCGAATTCAAAAGTTCTTCATTATATCGGAGTATGTAATCAAATTCATTTAATATATAATGGTCTCTGTATAATGTTAATACAAGAGAGAATATCAAACGTACTATTAAATGATTATAGTTACATAATCTTACTTTTTATGATGAACGAAATGAATTAGATATAATGGAAAAATATGAAATCTTAATGTATTACATTGATGTGTAAAACAATCAATTTCAGTATTGCAGTCATGTTACAGTTATTGTAAAATAAAGTGTCATATAGTAAAATATATCATATTATTTTAATTTTTACAGTTGTAAATGTAAGGCCAATATAATAAATTTAAGCATTATAAGGAAAATTGGAATAATGATATTTTTTACCAACATTTTATACAGTTAAATTATAATGATATTTCATATGATTTTACAGTTATCTGCATATTACAATCATAAGAACATCACACAATACAATTCATTTAAAATAGACTTAATAAAAGACGTAACAAGGATGAATTTTGTAAGGTAAATAAATTAAACTAACCAACATTTTTCAACATTCCAGGAAATACTTCTAAATACAAACCAAAGTCATCGTTCTAGAAAATACTTCTAAATACAAACTACTAAATATTGTTTTAGAAAAGTAAATGTCAACACTCTTAAACATCTATGAAATATTTCTTGATGTTGTCATGAAAACAACATGCACCATCATCTCTCATTTAATGTCCAGCTTCGTTATCAACGTGTCCGCATGTCAAAAGAGTACATGCTATTTCCGCCCTGAATCTTGGAATGTCTTCATAGCTGAAGTCCAAAGCCCTTCCTTCACACAAGTATTCCATTGTCTTCATCATGTAAACATCGCACTCCAAGCCGTGAGGAGGTTGTTGCGGGCTGTCAACCACATATTTTATCTCCCAATCATTCATTGATTCGTCCACCAAGTTCATGCCAAAGCATTCGCACATCCAGCCATGCTAAAAAAATAACTTGTTAAATTTCTTTATAACCACAAGATGTTTTCAATAAAAAAAATATTGAAAATACACATACCCATTTTTGAGCATCTTTTTTGTGAAATTTTGACCCTCTCATCGAGTTATATGCATAGAATTTCCTCGCTGTGAAGTCTGTGACCAAGAGATGCCAGTGATTCTTGGTATGGATAACTGTGAAAACCTTAGATAATCCAATCAGCCTTTCATCTTCCAATTCATGAAGGTTGTCCAGATGATTGATCTCTTCCTTTGTAGCTCTATCAACCGTCTTTACAAAATATTGTTGCATGTTGAAGATGTAAGTACTATGATATTGTAACGGAACGGATCGTGACAATCATCGGAAGCTCGCGACGGTTGATCGCACGACCGACCCGTTACCAAATTATCAACAAATGGCACATAATGAGCATAGATAAATATCATTCCATAAAATGTCTACTCAAACTAGAGTTCCATTATTACAACTCTAAACTGGGAAAAACTATTCTAGAAATTGAAAAAGATAACAACTAGATAGTTCCTGTGGGCATATAGATATCCACTAGATCTTCACACGCTAAATCGTACCACGTCAGAAATCTCAATGAGCCTGAAACACGGTCCAGAAAATGAAATCAACATCGTTCTTCACCTGAAAAACAACATAATTTGGATGAGCCTAATGCCCAGTATGCATCGGGGTCCATGCATGGGTATTCTAACGGTCCTTGGTCCGTAAAAAAAAATTATATACTTGGATTTTCATGCATACACAACATTTCGTGCCTAGATAATTCCCATGCATGTCTAAGTTCGATCCCTATCATTTTTAGTTTGGCTTCTTTCATAAACAAGGGTATACATGTAAAGTAGGTAAATTGCAAAAGTAGGCATGACAATATTTATTTCTTCTTGTGGGCATAATTCATAAAATACTCGGCAATTTACATACTTATAAAATATATAAGCCAATTTACATATTAGCTCCCATGACTTTGATGGTTTAACTTTCTTAAACCAATTTTAGCAAAACATGTGATGGTTCATTTTCCTATTAAACCATTCTTTGCATTTTTCATGATGGTTTTCCTTTATAAACCATTTTATTGCACAACATTCACTTACGTATCTTGTTATACGTTTTCAACCGCTGGCACTTGCGGTCCATGGCATGACATGACAGTGTAGCTACGACTGTAGAGGACTTAGCTTTTGCCTCTATGGTTCCTTGCAACCATACGCCCCTTGCGGCGTTGCCCCTTGCGGCAAATACGACCCCTTGCGGTCGACCATGTGACTCCTTATGAGTCTGTGCCTTAAATCTTGTTTAGAGGGTTTCAAGATTTATTCTCTTATCAAGCACGCATCCCAATATCTTATAGCACGTACAATAGTAACTTCATATTTATTTCACCTGAACATCAATATTCTATCATTCTCGAACCTAAAGTTACTGTTTAACAGTACTTTGTAAGATCCTTTCTCAAATCCTGATATGTAGCATATTTTTCTTACATATGATATATGCAATGGTTTAAACCTTTTGGTGCAACATTCCCTTTACATGACAATGTGCAACCTACGATGCTATCAAGATCTCAGTTCACAGATGTGCATTTTTATCCCAAATATACCATGAGTTTAAGATCAGTGTCTATATCATTAGATGTCTCATGACTCCATTTATGTATAAAATACTTCCCTGTAGTTAGTTATTGCTATCAAGTTTGTAGGTTGGATTTTTCTTTTAAAAAAAATATTATAGAAATACTTGCATCGATTTAAAAGGTATGAATGGTTCGTTTTTGCAACCTATGCGTAATTGCATCCCAATTTAAAGTGATCCCCACGGTAGTTCTTTGTTTTCTCTTTGTAAAAGCAAGGACTCTTGATTTCCTTATTTAGATTAGTCTTTCTCTGTTCATGTAAAACCATCCGTGAGTTAGCCTTGTGTTTCCAACCTTATAATTAATATCGATGTCTAAGCAGTAACATTTATAAAACTACGCATATTACATATGATAATCCTATGAAACGGGTGCATATATTTATAGCTTGGATCATTATTTGATCTTTGTTTATAAGTAATCCTAAAACCGATATATGCCTTTAGATGTCGTATCTCAAATCAAATGGTTACGCATATGAAAATCCTACACCGGTTCATACAATAGATCTATTTTAACACAATCAATCTTTGTATGAAAACCTAGACCGATACATTCATTTAGAAATCGAAATCCTAAAGCCGATACATACCTCGAATCCAACGCTTAACTCTACTCGTCGAGATCTTCGCGCCTTCTTTTCGTCACGAATCCGTGTTCTCCTCCTCTTCGGATTCGATGCCGCCTTCTCCTACGACGAAGATGGAGGCCGGTAAGATAGCCTTTCTCTCTCTCTCTCTCTAACTCTCTCTCTAAAACAAGGAAGGTGCCGTGAGGGGAGAGGGGGCCCTTGGGGTTTTATAGTTGATAATGGGAGGATTTAACATATTAATTAAATCCCTTTAATCCAAGATAATGGATTTGAATTATTATTTTTTTTTGAAAAGGTCAAAGCCGTTACAGATATATTCGGAGAATTATATGTGATTGTAGTGACTAACCATCTTGTAAATAGGCATGAATAGGAATGGGATCGTGTCACCGGTACAATATCTATGTCGCAGAACATCCATGAACATTTCCAAAATCTGTATTCCAAGTAAATATATCATCACAGTATTTTATTGTTTATTTAAAGAATCTGAATTAAAATTATGTGATTACGCTATCTTCAATCATTTTTTCATATAAAAAATGATGTATCTCTTTTCCCTTGCAAAAAATTCCAAGAGGTGTGAAGTATGTGGCGTTAAATCTGCATTTTTGAGCAAGAAAAGATTAAATTGTAATTACATATTTCTATAAAAACATAAGATTTTATCTTAAATCACAACTTACTTGTCCGTCGGGTCTCGTAGAAAGTCCTGAATCAATCTCCTTTGATCCTCGCTTATGTAATCATATCCGATAAAGTCAGTTGTAGGATCACAGAGATACTGAAATTTGTATTTATATATCAGATTTAAACAATTAATCATTAAATCTGTAATTATGTCATATATATTCTCAAGAAGAACTATAAAGCATTGTATGATTAAGAATTAAGTTCAAATACACACCTCGTGGTCTGTTTCATTGGTAATAGTTTCTCTTGTTTCCCTTACATCTCTTTTTGCTGCATTCCTCTCTTTAACTCTTTTTGTCAATGAGCTAGGATGCACTTCTGATCTCTCCTTTCTTTTCTTCCTTGATGCGATCTTATTTTGCTCTGTGACAATGGACTCATGCTCCCCAATTCCAAGATCAAAACATGGAATAGACTCTTTTTTGGATAAATTAATTTCACCTTCTTGTTCTGTATCCATCTTGGCGACAACTTCAGAAATATTTTCCACCACAAGTGTATTTTTTTGATCATCAACATCAGTCAGATTCTTCTCTCCTTCCATTATCACATTCTCATGGATTTCTTTGTCCACTTCAGCTGGTGTTGCTTTTTGCAGTTTGCCTCTCAGTTCATCATTCTCTACTTCCAACCTTCTTAACTGAATTTCATAAGATGTAATTTTGGCATCCTTATCTTGTTGCATATCATTCAGCTCTTCTACTAGCTTCTGCAACATGTCAATTTCTTTTGAAAATCCGTCACACATGCATTGCTTGTCAATCCCTTTTCCAGCACGGATGTTAGTTTCTTGATTTAGACTTTTTACAATTTGAAATTCTCCCCTCTTGTATCTCCCTCTCCTTGCAGGTCCATCTTCAGGAACTTTTATTCAGGCTTGGAGGTTTATCTGTGGTCTTCTCAATGAGAACCCGTATAGAATGAATCTTTCATACGGGAAAACATATTCATCTGCTCCTATTTTAAATATCTCATTTTTTGTGGATTTAAACCTCCTACAATCTGATATAGTTGCAGTTTATTAAAAATGTATGTGGTCTTTAAATTACTATTATTTACAACAATATTCAATATATAGTATTATTTATGGGCATATACTATTGCATACTTGTTCATTGGTGAGTGAAGCGATTCTCCTTGTTAAACCTTTTATTGAGCCTGCCCATTTCCGTATCCTTGGACGTAGATCTCTGTTGACGACAAGATCTTTGCAACAGTATTCTAACATCCAGACCTGGTATAATTTAAAAAAATCTCTGATTAGTTACAATTTACATAAATATTTATACAATAAAATGTTTACTTACGTATAGGTAGGCTACACATCCTGTAAGATATCCAAATGTTGTTCTTGATGATTCTTGCCTCCTCTGATTTATTCTATGCAGTACATCTTCCATGTTGAACAAAATCATTTTTGCTACAACATCTGACCAGTTAAAAAATCAGGTATCTTCCAAAGATTCAACGTAATGGAGTAAATCTCCTGGGAAAGAGTATCCACAATCCGGGAACAAGAACGTGGAAAACATGAACAATATCAAGCAAGTCACATAAACAGCTATCGAGTCATCATCATCTCTATCGTAGAAATCTATCAAAATATTGACTAATTTCTTCCGATTGAAAATCATTCCAGAATCAAATATCTCTTCTGAAATATAGCTCTTCCACTGTAGGTGTGCCTCTCACAGTCACTGCAAAGCCTGTGCTTGGAATTCCTAATATTGCTCCTATGTCTTCGTCGGTGAAGTTTAGAACCCTGTTCCCAAATTTAAATTGTCGTCCTCCTTGATATTGTTCTATAATCCATTGAAGATTTCTCCTTTGGATATCAACCTTTCCAATGTTTATTAATTTCGAGAATGCTGTCTTATTAATCAGACTTTGTTGCTTCGCTGTTGGTCTATGTGCATCTATGAATTGAACAAAATGCTCTACAAAGCATCTGTGCTGGATGTAGCCCTTACCTTTAAAGAAGTAAACATATTCTTATAGTAATTTCATATAAAATACATAAAACAGATGAAACACTAATAATTTACAAAATTTTGTAAAGGGATATATGATTTGTATCTTACTGCCATAGTTCTCAGTCATGCACTCTTCAATAGCCTCATCTTCCTTGTCAGGTATTTTACTCATGCCTTTACCCTTCACTGTAATTCACAAATAACAAATACATTATATGTTTAGAAGACATGTATTGATATAGTTTTAAATTACATTCATTTAGCTTTCATCACCAATGAAATTATGCGGTTTGAATCAGCCGCTTCATTCACTTTCTCCTCATCGGAAGAATTTCCGGTTAAGTTTTCATCCATTTTTCTTGGGCCCCTTATTTCATCGAAATCTGATTCACTGCAGCTCATCTCTATATTTTTTTCATTAAAAGTTCTTATATGTTAACACAGCATAAATAAACGTTTAATATATGCATCTTTAATTATAATATTATACAGCAGACATGAATGTTGTTGTTAACATTTTTTCTTTTGCTTTCACCCAGCAGTGTAGCTAACTTTTATTGTTTACATGATTTTTTTACTGTCATAGTTTCTCAAAGAATATTGTAACCATTTATGAATAAACCGATGATTTAAAAATCTATTATTTGCAATTAAAAGATAAACAGATGGTATAAAAATCTACACTGTTCATATTCATTTTCTACGTTCTCCAATTTTCTTTTTAAAACCAAATACTAAGATTTCTAATCAATGTAGCATTTTAGAGCGATGTCTGACCTGGATGTCGTCTTCTCAATACCATCTTCTTCGTGCCTTTGCCGTCGTCGATCGAAGATGACAAGCCCCCTAAGGTTCTTGAGTCGCTTTTGCCTTTCGTAGAGGGAGGGAACTATGTTTCGGTCTCCTTGTAACCGATGGCGGAAATCACGGTGTTAAAGTCTTCCTATTTATTACTTTAAGTTATTTAAGTAATTTTATTTATGTTGTTGTATAAGCAATATTTAATAGTTAATTATATTAGCTAAAAATAGAAACATATTATTCCCAAATAATCCTATAATCTCAAAATTCAAAATTTTTTCCGCCATTGTTCATTCGACAACGTCTGCAGCGTCTTCACGGTTCCAGGTATGAATACTTTCATCATTCTTCAACTTTTTTCAATGCTATTTTTATAAAAAAAAAATTTGAAGATCTTTCTTATTTACATCGTTGTTAATACATAGTATACATTGATTCATTCAAAAAAAATATTAGTTAAATTTCGTAAGATCAATTTCTATTATATCATGCTAATTGAATGTATTTCAAAAGTTCTTGTTTATCAAAAGCTCTTATATATTAAATCGAACCCCTCGTAAGCGATCTTTTTTGTATATTATATAATGTAATATGTATAATAAATAATGAAACTTTATAATGTAATACATTTATTTATCAAGTGCGTGATTTATTATATAGTATAATTCATCCTCTAAGTAATTTAAGATTCATAACATTAAGATTAAATTGGTTATAGTATTTGTTACGTTTTAAAATGTATTTAATTGATTAATATTGTATTTTATCGTTAAGAATTGTAATATACGTGTTATAATTTACATGTTGGTTGTGTATTAGTTTATATTGTTTTGAACTCTAATTTATTTTAATGTTTCAATTTTTAAATCTATGTAAATTAAAGTAAACACAATGCTCTTATCACTTGCGAATTCAAACTTTTTCTCAAGTTTGATTTATAGTGTTAAGTGTTTTTTAAGAAATATTTATTTGATCGAAGTAGAAAAAGTTTCAGTTTTGGTATGCATATATTGTATTATGCCTTGACATATTGTAATTGAGAGATACATATTTCATATAATTGATAAATATTACAATACAAATTGCACCAATCTCATAAAAAGCATTGATTTTTTTGTATTCCTTTGCATTGTATTGTATTGTGTGTTATTTTTTTGTAAAGTTTACTAATTTAATCTATACATACCTACAATAACATTTCATAAAAAGTATGCTCTTTTCGAGATTTTCATATATTTCCAACCTTAAATACAGTAGTTATGTTTCCAGTTTATTGTGTTATACAACAAATTATATTAAATTATAGAAACATAAATCAATTTCTTGATATAAAATGCAATTCAATTGACAATTATTGCAAATATGTAATAGATTATTTTGTATTCCTTTGCATCGTATTGTATTGTAGTCCTTTTTATTGTAATTATTAGTAATTTAAAGTAACACCTCGATCTTATAAATTTACAGGTCCTACGTTTAAGTTAAGTTTGTATTATAGTGTAAAGTTTTGTTATAGGAATTTTTCCCTTTCGTTATGGTTGTAAAAGTTAAATTTTTAGTATGAAGATATTGTGTTGTAATTTGTAATATAGTAATTGGGATCGTTATATATCATAAAATTGTTTAACATTTTGATTTAACTGGCAACAATTTCACAAAGTCATGGATTTCTTTTGTATTATTTTGCATTGTATTGTATTGTGTGTTATTAATTTGTAAATCATAGTAATTTAATATATACAGACCGACAATTACAGTTGCAAATATGTATGCTCTATTCGAGATTGACTTATAATTCCAACCTGTAATACATTTGGTGTGTTTTCATTATATTGTGTTATACAACAAACATATATTATATTCTGAAGATATTTCTCATTATAATGATAGCAATTGTATATCAAATAACAATTTTTCAATGTATGTCAACATTTATTTTGTATTTCTTCGCATTGTATTGTATTTTAGTCATTATTTTTGTAATTTTTAGTAATTTTAAGTAACCCAGCGACCTTAACAGTTTTCAGGCTGTACGTTACCGGTAAGTTTTTAATATTTTTTAGGAATGTTTTTACTAGTAATTCGAATTAATCATAAAACTTTTGAAATATTCGAATAATTCTAAAATCTTTCATTTCCGTGTTAAACGCTCAATCTCCTCCTTAAACTTAGCTAATTAGTTATTTCGAATACCACTCTTAGCTTTTCTTTGGTGGTTTTAATCTCATCCATTAGATCATCATCATACGGTCTTTATGAGTGGCTTTCCTAGCACCCAGGAAAGGTGCACCTCATTGGAAGGGCCCTATATATATATTGACTTGGATATTTACATGATACACCTACAAGATAATATTTTTTTATACGGGGAAATTATTCATTCCTCTTCTTCGCGATGACTCGTGGCTTAGTACAACTAAAAGGAGACACAATTATGAATTAATAATGTAAGGTATCTCCACCATATCCACTTTGTCTTCCTTTGACACGCCAAGGGAGGGACATCCAAGTATAGGTCATTGGAGTGAGTAGATTTTTTCAAGCCAATAGATGCTCCTCGCTACATTGTTATGATAAACAATATAATGTAATTTATAATTTTACTAGAACACCATTGTTCACATGCAGTTTTTATAACGGAACGGGTCGCGATGACCGGCGGAAGCATGCAATATTGGGTCATGCGATCGAACCGTTACATAAACGTGCATGGTAATAAATGAGCAGATATAATTTCAAATAAAAAGTCCATTCAATCAAGAGTTCCATAAGTGTCCCCTTATTACAATTCCAATTGGGGTAATCTTGCAAAAAAACTAAGCTAAGAATTAAACAACAACTCAACAGTTCCTGTAGGCATATAGATATCCTTCAAGCTTCACCAGCTAAATCATACCACGTCAGGATCTCGTGGGATCTGTAGCACAATCCGAGATATGTAATCAATCATGTTCTTCACCTGAAATTGACAAACATAAATTTCCACGAGCCTAATGCCCAGTATGCATCGGGGTCCATGCATGAGTATTCTAATGGCCCTTGATCCGTTATAAATCATGTACTTAGATTTTCATGTATGCACATCATCCCGTGCCTAGATAATTCTCATGCATGGCTATGTTCGATCCCTATCATGTATAATTTGACTTCTTTCAAAAACATGGATATGCATGTAAACTGCACAAGTAGCTATTACAACCATTACTTTCAACTTGTGGGGCCTATTTCATAAAATACATGGCAAATTACATACTTCTTAAATCATATAAATCATGTTGGATAATAACCCCCGTGACTTTGGTGGTTTAACTTTCTTAAACCACTTCTTGTATAACATGTAATGGTTTACTCCTTTTAAATCATTTTCTTGCATAACTCAAAATAGTTTACCTTATAAACCAACTTTCTTGTATAACTTTCATATACGTATCTTGTTATACGTTTTCAACCGCTGACACTTGCGGTCCATGATAGTGTAGCTACAACTGTAGAGGACTTAGCTTTTGCCTCTGTGGTTCCTTGCAACCATACGCCCCTTGCGGCGTTGCCCCTTGCGGCATTAACATGACAGTGTAGATACAACTGTAGAGGACTTAGCTTTTGCCTCGATGGTTCCTTGCAACCATACGCCCCTTGCGGCGTTGCCCCTTGCGGCTAACATGACCCCTTGCGGTCATCAGGTGACTCTTATGAGTATGTGCCTTATAATTCATATTTAATGTTATTCATCATGCTCCTTGATAATGTACAAAATGCTTTCTCTCTTTTTTTTAAATGCATCCGTTATGGGTGAATCTTAAAAAGTTAGGGGTGCACATGGATCGGATAAAATCCGTAATCCGATCCAATCCGTTGTCATTGGATTGGATCGGTTTGGATTTATAAGTTTAATGGATCGGATCGGATTGGAATTTTACAAATCCGTTCATTTATGGATTGGATCGGATTACTGTCAAAATCCAATCCGATCCAATCCGTTAATCAGTTAATAAATAATATTATATACTACTTTATTTATTCTCAATAAAGCATATTATATAGTACATTTTATTTGAAAGTTATGTGTAAATATCCAAGCAACCTATTCTAATTCAAGTTTTACCACACACAACTTGCTGGAAAACCCCTTATCTCACCCTACTAGTTGGTGTAGAAAAAAGTAATACCTACCCGCAATGTCCTCCATGCCCTTCTAATTTTTCAAACGAAACATACTTCTAAAAATAATAATACATAAACTTGAACCCACTCGGGACCCATTACTAACAAAATACTCACCTGCGCCACACACATCTCCACCCTCAGGTGCACACATATCTCCGCTGGATGTCATCCTGCGCGCATGCACGGCCAGATCTTCCTTGCACATTCGTAGTTAGCTAGTTGTAGTTACTATTTGATATATACAAACGCGCAATTTTATTCAAAGTCAATATGATTCTTTTATGATTTCTACGGATCACAAGTATGTTATTTTATTTAGTTATACAATGATCAGTTGTAATAAATTCATAACAAGTATATATATTTTTGTTTTTAAAAAAATATGTCAAATTGCTTTCCAAAAATTAACTATTCTTTTCTTTATATTTATCCATAATTCAATTTTAGAACCATGATTTGAACGTCGAGTTCGATTATGCTACAAACTTAATCATAGATCAGGTGAGCATTAAAAATCCGAACCAATCCGATCCAATCCGTAATCCGGTGGATTGGATTGGATTGGATATGCATGTTTAATGGATTGGATTGGACCGAAAAAATCAAAAATCCGTTATGTCTGGATTGGACACGGATTAAGCCAAAATCCGATCCAATCCGATCCATGTGCACCCCTATTAAAAACTCTAGTCACGTATTTCCAAACTATTCTGAGAAACGACAGACATAGTAAGATTTTTTTATTATTCAATTACTCCTAATTAGGAGGTCATTCATAGTCCAATTATAGAAAACTCCATGCTTATTGCTGGCACTTAATATACATGTGAACTCTCCTTTTTTTGGAATATATGTCTTTGTCTTAATTGAGAACAACAATTTCAATATCTTAACATTTATACCTCGTATAACTTGGTTGCATATTTAAATACAAGATTATTACGGTAAATATTTAGTTGTAAGAGATAAATTATACATCATAATGCACCATGTTAGATGTTATATAAGCACGTTGTGATCATCTATAATCTAAAAAAATAAATATGTTCATTTTAGAAAGCTATATGTTCAGACTCGATTCTATAAGCGGCATGCACGTGATGCCAGTATTTAAATGTTAGAGTGTAACAATATAACATCTTTTATAGGTACTTGCAAATTACAAAACAATCAATAATGGAAAGAGAACTCCAAACATGTAACGTCGAAGCCTCTAACATGCAGCACATCGGGAATTATAAAAACAAGGAATACCATGATTCCTGATAGACTATAAATTTAGGATTTTTATGTCAGCGTTATGTGAAAGAGATATTCAAGGTATTTTTTCAAACCAGTTACTTGGTGTACATAATGCAAAATGTCCCATCCTCTTTTTACATACTTTACACGTACTAGGAGATTATGGCTTTGGAATATAAACAAAGTAATATTTTCATTACTAGGTTCTTTGAAAAGCCAACAGTAAGTGACAATGCTATAGATTAGGTCTTCTTGTCTTGTCAATGCCATTAACAGAAATTGTTACCATAAATTGAGTATTCAGATTCCGAGATCAGTGATGGAGAGGGCATTGACATGCTTTAAAAAGTGGCTCATGACCTCAAGTAATATGAGTCGTCATTTATACCTAAATATGTGCATTCAAACTTCAAAGGTTACCTTCGATGTAAGGTGATATCTCATAAATCGATCCTAAGAAGTGTGGTACTCGTTTTTTAAAGATATTATTACAAATATACTCATTCATTATGTATTACATACGAATCCGACACATCCTTCTATATGTCTTATCTTAAAACAAACAGTTATATACGTGTATTATTCTACAAATTGATCTTTCTTCATATACATTCTTAATCCGAAACATACATTACAGATCGTATTTTCTCATATCACCAAAGTTCTTACGAAATCTTAAACCGATACATACCTTAGGTCCAACGCACGACTCCCTCTATAGTGGTTGTCGCGCCTCCTTCCGGTCACAGATCCGCGCTCCTCTCCTTCTCCGATTCGACGTCGCCTTCTCCTGCTACGATGAAGGATGCCGATAAGATCGTTCTTCTCTCTCTCTTCTCCTCTCCTTTCCTCTCTCTCAAAAAAAAGGAGCAAGTGACGTTGGGGAGTGAGAAGGCCCTTATGAATTTAATCCTCTCATTGGAGAGGTTAATGGCCATTACAACCTCTTAATTTGGAATCAAATCAAACTTATTTAATGAGAAAAAATAAAAGGTAACTTGGCTGGAATTTTCCAGCCGTTACAATCTACCACCCTTAAAAAATTTTGTCCTCGATATTTATATAATAAAGAGACATACAAAAAAGTTGCGGGTACTTCTCTAGCATTTCACTCTCTAGCTCCCAAGTGGCCTCTTCCTTCTGATGATGATGCCAGAGGACCTTGACCATGGGAACTATACGTCGTCGAGGTTGATGATCTCTACGATCAACTATGCGGATAAGTTTCTCCTCAAAGGTCAAGTTTGGTTGAATGTCGATGACCTCGTGCTCGATCACATGTGAAGGATCAGGAGTGTACTTCCTCAACATAGACACGTGAAATACATCGTGTAGTTTTGAGTATTGAGGTGGTAATGCAATACGATATGCCACATCTCCTATCCGCTGCAGAATCTCAAAAGGTCTTATGTATCTGGGAGTGAGCTTCCCCTTTATGCCAAATCGTAAGACACCTTTGGTTGGAGAGATCTTTAGGAACACTTGCTCCCCAACTGTGAAACTCAACTCTCTTATGTGATGATCAGTGTAAGACTTTTGTCTACTTTGAGCTGCCAACAATCTCTTCCTGATTAGTTCTACACCATGTTTACTTGTTTGAACAAGTTCTGGTCCCAGAATATGTTTCTCACCAACATCACTCCAACATGAGGGTGATCTGCATGGTCTCCCATAAAGCGCTTCATTAGGATCCATCTTGATGCTCGAATGATAACTATTATTGTAAGCAAACTCCACCAATGGTAGGTGTCTATCCCAGCTGCCCACAAAATCTAAAGCACAAGCTATCAACATATCTTCTAGTGTCTGGATGGTCCTTTCTGATTGACCATCAGTCTGCGGATGAAATGAAGTGCTAAACTTCAATTGAGTGCCCATAGCATCCTGAAAACTCTTCCATAAACGAGAGGTAAATCGTGTATCCCGATCAGATACAATTGATGCAGGAACACCATGTAAGCTGACGATTTCATTCACATATAATTCAGCTAAACTGTCTGTCGACTGATCCAAGCGGATTGGTAGAAAATGTGCCGATTTGGTCAATCGATCAACAATCACCCATATGGTGTCATAACGATGTTTTGTGGTCTTGGGCAGAACGGTGACAAAGTCCATCGTTATGTGCTCCCACTTCCATTCAGGTATCTCCAAGGGTTGAACAGGTCCTGCTGGACGTTGATGTTCAATCTTGATCTGCTGACATACCAAGCATCTAGCAACAAATTCTGCGATGTCATTCTTCATCCTTGGCCACCAAAAGTTCCATTGCAGATCCTTGTACATTTTCGTTGTACCTGGGTGAATAGTGTACATCGATCTGTGTGCTTCGTCCAGAATCTCCTGCCTCAACTCAGTATCACTTGGAATCCATAATCTGTTGCGGTACCTTATATCTCCATCCGTTCCGATGGTGAAATCAGAACCTTCCTTTTTAGATGCTTCTATGAATTTTGGAAGGTCAGCATATAATTTTTGTGCAGTCAAGATCTTCCCAATTATCTCTGGTTGAATCTTGAGTGTTGCAAAAGATATCTTTCTCGATTCGCTCAAGAAAGGCTTCCAATCTTCAAAATCCGTCATCATCTTCCACTGAAGTTTTAAACTAGCCAGTTTACCTTCCCATTTTCTACTTAATGCATCTGCTACGACATTTTCTTTCCCCGGATGGTAATTGATGGCGAAGTCATAATCTTTTAGGAACTCTAGCCAGCGTCGCTGCCTCAAATTAAGTTCCTTCTGAGAGAAAATATATTTGAGGCTCTTATGGTCACTGAGCACCTCAAATTGTTCACTGTAAAGGTAATGCCGCCAAATTTTAAGAGCAAAAACTACCGCTGCTAACTATAAATCATGAGTTGGGTAGTTCCTCTCTTGCGGTTTTAGCTGTCGTGAGGTATAAGCAATGACTTTCTCATTTTGCATAAGAACACACCCAAGTCCGGTGCCTGATGCATCTGTATACACCACAAAACCTCCAGTACCTGACGGTAAAGCCAAGATTGGAGCTGTAGTCAATCTCTGCTTCAATTCTTGAAAACTCTGCTTGCACTTTTTGGACCATACAAACTTCACATCCTTTCGAGTGAGCTTCGTTAATGGTAGTGAGATCCTTGAGAAATTCTGAATAAATCGCCGATAGTATCCAGCCAGGCCAAGAAAACTACGGATCTCGGAAACATTCTTGGGTTGCCTCCAATTCATCACAGCTTCTACCTTGGTTGGATCTACCTCAATGCCGTTTTTTGATACCACATGGCCAAGGAATGCCACTCTATCCAGCCAAAAATCACATTTGGAAAATTTTGCATAAAGCTGGTGTTGCTTCAGAGTTTCGAATACAATCTGTAAATGTACTTGATGCTGCTCCGGATCAGATGAATATATCAGTATATCATCCACAAACATGATGACAAACTTATCAAGGTATTCTCGGAATACCCTATTCATTAGCTCCATAAAGGTTGCAGGAGCGTTAGTAAGACCAAACGCCATGGCCAAGAATTTATAATGACCATACCTTGTCCTGAAAGCCGTCTTTGGTATATCCTCATCTTTTATTCTGAGTTGATGATAACCTGTACGCAGATCAATTTTTTAGAAAACAGTTACTCTTTGCAACTGGTCGAATAAGTCATCGATGCGAGGTAATGGGTATCTATTCTTCACGGTCACTTTATTTAGGCCTCGATAATCAATGCAAAGCCTAAGAGACCCATCTTTCTTTTTCACAAAAAGAACGGGCGCTCCCCATGGGGAAACACTGGGACGCAAAAATCCCTTATCCAGTTGTTCTTGTAACTGTTTCTTTAGCTCCTTGAGTTCTGCAGGTGCCAATCGGTAAGGAGCCTTGGAAATAGGTGACGTTCCTGGAATAATATCAATTGAGAAATCGACTTCTCTATGAGGCGGTAATCCAGGAAGGTCGTCTGGAAAGACATCGACAAAATCTCGGACCACATCTAAGTCTTCAAGACGAATTTGTGACAATTCAGTGCTAATTATACTGGCGAGATAGGCGATGCAACCTTCGGCTAGCAGTCTGCTTGCATGCAGAGATGAGATAACCATCTCCCACCCTTACGGGTGCCTCGAATAACTATCTCCTCAAGATTCAGTCTACTCAGGACCACCTTCTTTTCTCGACAATAAACCGCTGCATGATTCTCCCATAACCAATCCATGCCCAAGATGACATCATAGGTCGTGATGGGTAATAAGATCATATTAGCGGTGACTGTATCTTCTCTTATCAGAATGGGTACATCCTTTAAGTATATACCCGTGGCACTAATATCACCAATTGGTGAAGAAACAGTGAGTGTGCATGGAAGCTCAACGGCTTCCAAGCTTAGTCTTCTAGCAAAAGCATTTGAAATAAAGGAATGCGTAGCGCCAGAATAAAAAAGAACATGACATAAATGGTTTGCAATTAAGAGGGTACCTTCCACTGTCGTGTTGGCATCTTCAGCATCTTCATGGGTAATAGCAAATACTCTTCCTGTTGTCCTCTTCTTTTGCTCAAACGGTTTCTTTTGGTCTTTGAAATCCTTTCTACGATCCTTCATGAAGTGGCCCTTTTCGCCGCACTTAAAGCAAGTAGTTGTCAGCTTGTAGCATTCCCCTGGATGCCTTCTATCACAATGTGGACATACTTCATAAGTGTACTTCTTGTGCTTTGGAGCATCTTCTGTCCTGGTCTTCTTGGCATTAATTGTAGTGTGACGCCTCTTATCATTGTAGCTGGGCTTGTGAGGACGCTTATGAGGGTTCTCTTGTTGCATCCTACGATATGCTAGATCAATTTCTACACCCGCTGCAACTGCCTCAGATAAGGTCGTGGGACCCCTAGTGAGTACTCTGAGACTCAAACCAGCATTCAAACCTTCAATGAACTTCCTAGCTCGCTGCTTTTCATTTGTGCATATGCCCTTGCCATATTTTTCTAGTTCGTGGAACCTTGCAGCATACTCTTGGACCGTCATACTGCCTTGACGAAGGTATATGAACTCCTGACGTTTGGCATCCTTAGCATGCTCGGGGATGTAACGTTCAGAAAAGCGCTCCATAAAGTCACCCCAGTTAATGACCGGAGTCTCTGCAAAGTGAATTCCCTTGCAAGATGTCCACCACTCCTTTGCACTGTCTCGCAAACGGAATGTCCCGAAAATCACTTTCTTATCCTCGGGACATTCACTTGCCTCGAATGCCATTTCTATCTCTCGCAGCCGATGTTTAGCTTTTTCCGACTCATGCTCCCCCTTGAATGTAGGTGGATCATGCTGGATGAAGGTCTTTAGTGTCAGCTCGCCAGAGCTAGATGTTTGACTCTTCTGTTGTTGGGCCATTAATGTCATTAACTCCAACATCTGCTTTTGCATATCCATAACAACCTCTTGGCTCGCCGATGATTCGCGGTCTCCATTGGCTTCAATTGCACGACGAGGAGCCATCTGATTGAAATAAAATACAAGGTCAATGAGTTGTGACACTAACTATCTCTACAAATAACTAGATCCTTGGTCACTAAAGAGTGTGGATATCTTATGCCCAGAGGAACTCTCGCTCTGATACCATTTGTAACGGAACGGGTCTCGATGACCGGCGGAAGCATGCAATATTGGGTCATGCGATCGAACCATTACATAAACATGCATGGTAATAAATGAGCAGATATAATTTCAAATAAAAAGTCCATTCAATCAAGAGTTCCATAAGTGTCCCCTTATTGCAATTCTAATTGGGGTAATCTTGCAAAAAAAACTAAGCTAAGAATTAAACAACAACTCAACAGTTCCTGTAGGCATATAGATATCCTTCAAGCTTCACCAGCTAAATCATACCACGTCAGGATCTCGTGGGATCTGTAGCACAATCCGAGATATGTAATCAATCCTGTTCTTCACCTGAAATTGACAAACATAAATTTCCATGAGCCTAATGCCCAGTATGCATCGGGGTCCATGCATGAGTATTCTAATGGCCCTTGATCCGTTATAAATCATGTACTTAGATTTTCATGTATGCACATCATCCCGTGCCTAGATAATTCTCATGCATGGCTATGTTCGATCCCTATCATGTATAATTTGACTTCTTTCAAAAACATGGATATGCATGTAAACTGCACAAGTAGCTATTACAACCATTACTTTCAACTTGTGGGGCCTATTTCATAAAATACATGGCAAATTACATACTTCTTAAATCATATAAATCATGTTGTATAATAACCCCCATGAATTTGGTGGTTTAACTTTCTTAAACCACTTCTTGTATAACATGTAATGGTTTACTCCTTTTAAACCATTTTCTTGCATAACTCAAAATAGTTTACCTTATAAACCAACTTTCTTGTATAACTTTCATATACGTAGCTTGTTATACGTTTTCAACCGCTGGCACTTGCGGTCCATGACAGTGTAGCTACAACTGTAGAGGACTTAGCTTTTGCCTCTGTGGTTCCTTGCAACCATACGCCCCTTGAGGCGTTGCCCCTTGCGGCATTAACATGACAGTGTAGGTACAACTGTAGAGGATTTAACTTTTGCCTCTGTGGTTCCTTGCAACCATACGCCCCTTGCGGCGTTGCCCCTTGCGACTAACATGACCCCTTGCGGTCATCAGGTGACTCTTTATGAGTCTGTGTCTTATAATTTATATTTAATGTTATTCCTCATGCTCCTTGATAATGTACAAAATGCTTTCTCTTTTTTTTTTAAATGCATCCGTTATGGGTGAATCTTAAAAACTCTAGTCACGTATTTCCAAACTATTCTGAGAAACGACAGACATAGTAAGATTTTTTTTATTATTTAATTACTCCTAATTAGGAGGTCATTCATACTCCAATTATAGAAAACTCCATGCTTATTGCTGGCACTTAATATACATGTGAACTCTCCTTTTTTTGGGAATATATGTCTTTGTCTTAATTGAGAACAACAATTTCAATATCTTAACATTTATACCTCGTATAGCTTGGTTGCATATTTAAATACAAGATTATTACGGTAAATATTTAGTTGTAAGAGATAAATTATACATCATAATGCACCATGTTAGATATTATATAAGCACGTTGTGATCATCTATCATCTAAAAAAATAAATATGTTCATTTTGGATAGCTATATGTTCAGACTCAATTCTATAAGCGGCATGCACGTGATGCCAGGATTTAAATGTTAGAGTGTAACAATATAACATCTTTTATAGGCACTTCCAAATTACAAAACAATCAATAATGGAAAGAGAACTCCAAACATGTAACATCGAAGCCTCTAACATGCAACGCATTGGGAATTATAAAAACAAGGAATACCATGATTCCTGATAGACTATAAATTTAGGATTTTTATGTCAGCATTATGTGAAAGAGATATTCAAGGTATTTTATTCAAATCAGTTACTTGATGTACATAATGTAAAATGTCCCATCCTCTTTTTACATACTTTACACGTACTAGGAGATTATGGCTTTGGAATATAAACAAAGTAATATTTTCATTACTAGGTTCTTTGAAAAGCCAACAGTAAGTGACAATGCTATAGATTAGGTCTTCTTGTCTCGTCAATGCCATTAACAGAAATTGTTACCATAAATTGAGTATTCAGATTCCAAGATCAGTGATGGAGAGGGCATTGACATGTTTTAAAAAGTGACTCAGGACCTCAAGTAATATGAGTCGTCATTTACACCTAAATATGTGCATTCAAACTTCAAAGGCTGCCTTCGATGTAAGGTGATATCTCATAAATCGATCCTAAGAAGTGTGGTACTCATTTTTTTAAAGATATTATTACAAATATACTCATTCATTATGTATTACATACGAATCCGACACATCCTTCTATATGTCTTATCTTAAAACAAACAGTTATGTACGCGTATTATTCTACAAATTGATCTTTCTTCATATACATTCTTAATCCGAAACATACATTACAGATCGTATTTTCTCATATCACCAAAGTTCTTACGAAATCTTAAACCGATACATACCTTAGGTCCAACGCACGACTCCCTCTATAGTGGTTGTCGCGCCTCCTTCCGGTCACGGATCCACGCTCCTCTCCTTCTCCGATTCGACGTCGCCTTCTCCTGCGACGATGAAGGACGCCGATAAGATCGTTCTTCTCTCTCTCTCTCTTCTCCTCTCCTTTCCTCTCTCTCGAAAAAAAAGGAGCAAGTGACGTTGGGGGAGAGAGAAGGCCCTTAAAAATTTAAACCTCTCATTGGAGAGGGTAATGGCCATTACAACCTCTTAATTTGGAATCAAATCAAACTTATTTAATGAGAACAAATAAAAGGTAACTTGGCTGGAATTTTCCAGCCGTTACAGTTTTACGATGAATAATAGTAGTAAAGTGAGTTACCCCTTCAAGCTAATTACGTAAAGTAGGATTTGCAATTTCAATATGAATTGGAATGCCTGAGGGATGATTTGCTAATTGCAGAGTAAGAAGAAAATTTAAATGGACATTATAAATGTACTTATTATAAGTGGCAATACATGATAAGGGCTAGTTCTAATCACTTGGTAAAACTCATATCAGTACTACACCTAAGCCCTCCATCCTCTAAAGAATCACATTCCCGTTTGAGCGCCTCAACAACATGCACTAGGCATGTGCCTGCCTTGGGTAATTTGCATGCAAGTCTCACCAAGTCTCGACATTTTTACATATAAATCCTTTTAGGATTCGATTGCCTTTATTTTTATTTAGAATTTGCAGAATTACCATTGAACTTTAATTATATTGTGACCCATTTCTCCTTTTTGAATGCATTTTTTTGATTGACATGCTAGTTTTACAATGTTTGACTTGATGTATTGTGAAAAGGTTTTGAGTCCAATTGAATTATTTACCATTTTTATTGAAAAATCCATCCCGAGCTTGAAATCTGAATATAAATTCACATACATTATGATTGTGGCTCGATTTTGGATGTAACACAAATCACTTCATTAGTGAATTTTGATTGGAATGGGAAATCTTTTGTATTTTTCTCTCTATAGAAATTAATTAATGAACAACTTGGTTTCTTTTTATCGGATACATATTGCATCTTTTTTCCAAAATAATTTTGTCAATGGCAAAAACATGAAAAATCCAAAAAAATGTCTTATTTTATTTTATTATATTTTTATCACTTTATCATATAATTAAAGATCGTCTTTCGTTCACAATATATATATATATATATCATTCTATTTTCTTTTAATTTATCATTAAAATTTGATTAAAAGTTTACAAATTTATAATTTTATTTTTTTTAAAAATCAGGGAAAAAAGAAATTGGAAAAGTTGAAAAAAATATCCATACACTATAAATATACATTTAGCTGAATATAATGAATCAAAACTCAATTAACCTTTCTATTAGCTTCACTACATCCTTGTCTTTTACCTTGGAACCGCACCAACTAAAATAAACACATTCCATATACTCTTCACTGCATATATGCATTAATGTGAATTTTTTATTAACCGATCTTTACCGATACTACAATTGACACAAATCAACACAAGTAGAAGAGTATTTTTTAGTATGCCATAACTTACCCTCACTACATTTGTACAACACCTAATCCATCCCTAGATGCATCAGTGTATACTGTGAATTCTAATGTACCACGTTGAAGGGTAAGAACCAGAGCGATAGACAATTGCCACTCCAATGCGTGAAAACACATATCAAACTTGTCATCGTATAAAAAGGTATGTCATTTTGCGCAAACTGGGTAAGATATATGGCTAACAGAAAAAACCCTCTCACAAATCGTCCGTGATATCAGATGAGGCCAATAAAGCTAAGAATCTTCGTAATGGAATTGAGTTGCTCCCAAGGAATAACTACCTTGACCTTAACAGAGTTAACTACCACATCGACCCCTGAAATCACGTGATTAAATATGGCTACCTCTGTAAGCCATAATTCACATTTTTTGTTCTTCACATACAACTAGTGCTCCCTGAGTGTATCCAACGTGACAAGAAGTTGGAGTCATGTTTATGCTTGTCTTGAGAGCATGCCAACACATCATCAATGGATACCGCTACGAGCTCAACCATGTATGGATGAAAAATCCTATCCATCAAATCTATGAATGTAACAAGTACATTTATGAACACAATTGGCAATGCCACGAGCTCCCGGTGACTGTATATTGTGTGAAGTATGGATTTCAATACATCCGAATCCTTGGTCTGCAAATTGATGATAACTTGATCGCACATCGATCTTGAAATCAATAAGAGGACAGTTGATGTGTCCACTCAAGCAATGTTAATCCTAATCCTCTACTTAGTTTGGATAAAATCACATATTACTGCAATAAAAGAAAGGGAGAAATAGAGAGGAAAATATCCGTTGGAGATCAACCCTTGCCATATCTAAGTGAATAAGTAGCATAATTAAGAATAATATCATGAACATTGACTTTGCAATGCCCTTATATACAAAGTCATACAAAGATAAGGATACACATTAACTTAGTTTATACATGTAACATAGCACAATTTAATCATTATTTTTAAGGATTTTTATCAGTTGTGTCCCTCTGAGATCTTGCAATTTCAGTTATGCCCCTCTCCTTTTGAGAATATTAGTAGTGCCCCTGACTTCTTGGCGTTCTATCACTTGTGCCCCTTGAGTTAGTGGTCGTCCATACCCACGTAAACATGCGCTAACTTTGGGGACACAAGATGGATTTAATTTTTAAAAAAGGGCTGGAAAGTCATCCCACCATCTTCCTCCTCCTCCCCATCATCTTCATCTTCCTCTCATTCTCTTCCTCCTCCAAAACCTCCTACTCCTCCTCCACCGCCTCCTCCCCTCACCCCCAGCTCCTCCCTCAACCCCCAGCTCCTTCCCCTGCCCCCACACCTCCGTCATGAGCTCCTCCCCCTCATTCTCACTGCCCCCTGCCGTCGACCACCTCCTCCTCCATGTCCTACCACCTCCTTCCCAGCCCGCCCTTGCAACTCCTCCCCAGCCCGCCCCTCCATTCGCCCCCTCCTCCCCAGCCCGACCCCCTCCTTCTCGAGCTCCTTCCTTTGTCGGTCAAACCTCCTTCATCCCTCCCCCTCTGTCCCCTGATCTTCCATCACCTATTGTCTCTGTTCTCCTCCTCCTCCTCCTCTGCTCGCACCTTCTCTGTCCTCCACCTCCTCTAGCCTCATTCTCCTCCTCCGCCACCTCCTCCTCCCGCAACTGCTTTGGCCCCCACTTCCTCCGGCTCTTCCTCCTCCTCGTAGTCTTGCGACCTCCTCCCCAGCCCGCCCCCGCACCTCCTTCCCCGCCCCCTCCTCCCCAGCCTGCCCTCTCCATTCCATCGTCACATCCCCTTCTCCCCAGTCCGCCCCTCGCTCCGCCCCTCCTCCCCAGCCCGCCATTCCAGCCATTCCTTGTACCCTTCCTCCCCAACCCGACCCCCACCAGCCCCTCCATCCACCCCTCCTCCCCAACCTAACCCCTGGACATCCTCCTCCACCCCTCCTCACCAACACGATCCCTCCTCCGCCCCTCATCCACAACCTGCCCCCATTCAGCCCCTCTACCGATCACCTCCCAGTCCTGCCGCCCTCCCTCCGCAACCGTCCCCTCCCTGATCTAGAGGAAAGAAGCGATTCAGGCGGAAGAAAAGGATGATGGGGTGGGGGAAGATGGGTGGACGGTTATACCCCTCTTAACAATACCATGGTTTGAAGAAACCGTGGTTAAGTTCGACTCAGTGACGATTCAAGTAACAGAGGGGCACAAGTGATAGAACGCAAAGAAGTCGAGGGCACTACTTACTGATATTCTCAAAAAGAGAGGGGCATAACTGAGATTGCAATATCTCATAGAGACACAACGGATAAAAACACTATTTTTAATTGCTAAATAGCTTTTAAAATTGATAGCCGGAGGGTTGGGTGGACATGACATCATCGTAGGAAAGTTTAAGGAGTGTCGATTCTTTTCCTTGTACGAATAGACACGGTCGCCTCTTCCATCATAATCACAGAACCCTCGAAACCGTCCTCCCGCTCCTACACCTCGGGTTGCTGCAATCGGAAGGTCGAGACAGCGAAAGGGGCGGGCGATGGCGACGGAGAAGCAGGTGGTGGTGGCGGTGGAGGGCACCGCCGCCATGGGGCCATTCTGGCACACCATCCTCTCCGACTACATCGACAAGATCATCAGGTTCCTCACCTTCCTCATCGTTTGCCTGTGATCGCCCATATCAGTCCCTTTGTTCTCACTTCTATGTGTTTATTTGAATCAGGAGCTTCTCCGGAAGCGAGGGGATGCCAACACAGGTATTCCTCCACACCCAAAGCTTTAGTTTTTTTGTCAATTTGATTCAGACAAGTCCACCGAGACTGTTCGCCTTTTTTAATGTATATGCTTGGTAGGCAAAACGTTCCCCCTCCTGAGCCTCCTCTGTTCGCAAGAGCGCACGTCTCACTTTACGAGTAGATCAAGAAGGCCCTTCACCCTTGCTAGCTAGACCTGCCCTCTCTGCCTTGTTTTGTTGCCATGTAGGACGAGACCCTGATTCGAAGTTTCCATATTAACCAAATGGCCGTGAATCTGATCGGACATGAACGAGGCAAGGATGAAGTCTTGTAAGGGGAGTTTAGATTGGGAAATTTTGGGAGGAGGACCTCAAGCATGGCAACCTTGGGTTATGAGTACGGTATAATGTGGTAGACAAGTTCGTGTTGAGTACCAAATGACAATTTCCTTACGGAAGTTTATAGTCAACTTCATTAACTGGATTGAGATATCATGCTATAGGCTGCTATGTCAGTCGATAAATCTTATCGGTGGTGTATCATGTATTGATACGATATTTTTCATGGATACCAGCCTACAAATCATGATGTATCGGGTTCGAGTCGACGATATCACCAAAATTCAAGAAGTAGTACATATTTGGTCGATATCATCAGTGTGAGGTATTTTATACTCCATATGACTATATGAGTATGATAATGTTTTTTTGCCGTGGAGGAGGCTTAGGATTCTTTAGAAAGTTTTTATTATGTTTTTCCAAGATATGTGAAATTATTTAATTTCTTTTTTATCAACAGTAATTGTCGATGTTAATCTGCATATTTTTCACTGACAGAAAATTTCAGAGCCAAATCCTGCCTTTGCGTTGGTTGTTTTCAATGCACATGGTCCTTACAGTGGTAATATATGTACTCTATGCATATACACATCTCAGAATATCACATTTTTAGCTGAAAAACACCAAAACTAATCTGTCTTCGATGTAAATGGTATTAGATACATTGGTTTGTTCCCATCAGAAGCACAAAAAAAAAATTTCAGTATGTAAATTATGGATTAGTTTTGCCTCAGATAATAGATGTGCAAAATGACAAGGAAATAATAGAAAGAATTTATAAAGTTAGGAAGGAGAGTTGCGAAATGAGAAAATGTACATAAAAAAGGCAACAGATGCCTGCACTGGTGGCTATGCATACACTCTCTGTCCCTGCTCATCCAAAAACGGGTTAGCGGCCCCTCGCCATGCAGAAAAGTTCCCTAGAAGCTTTAAATGAAGACATGTGCTTGTAGTACGGATTGAAAGTGAGATAAGATGCCATAATCCCTATGAAAAGATCCTCCCTTAAGAAAATGTTGCCAAGAAGCTTCCTACTCCAAATGGAGAGTTGCATGTAGTGCAAAGAGATGGAGATGCAAGTAAGACCCTTCCCTTGACTGTTCTACATGAAGAAGGTGCTATCGAGCTTAAATGTTTTTAATGAGCTCCCTTTCCCCCTCACTCTAGCTCACTAAGGAAGTGCAAGATATTAATTGACTGCAACTATATTTGAAAAGGTTCTAGGACACAGGAAAAGATGATTTAGTTGATGACACATCAATTACTTGAGAAGGTACTAGGGTAGGGCATAAATGATGAATTGCAATATTTAAAGAATCACTTTTCTACATTTGAAAACATTAACTTTTGTATTATCACCAAATGTGCTATCACCGGTTCACGAGTAAGGGATTTTAATAACAACTGCCATTGAGTCATGATTAACGTCTTTCTTTGAGTGGGATGCCTCTTCAATGAAAATCACATAAAAACATCTAGTATGTAACACATTTTCTTCTTCGACAATGTTAATGTATATAATTTTTAGGTGGGCATCTCCTCGATGTCACATCCTTCTTCCTTTCAAAGAAAATGTGACACATTTCGTGGGGTGGGGTGGGGGGTTGCAAAATGAATGCTGATACCTTTCTGAGAACAACCAATTTTACGTTACTTTAAAATGTAGTGTCTGAAAGGGCAAATCTATTTACATTAGTTCATTTTTTTGTCCAATGCAAGAACTGTCATTATCATCCGGTATCCGGTTTCGTACACTTATGAAAAGAATACATTGGAAAAGGCAACACATACAAGAACTTTAATACCTTTTTTATAAGTGTCATGTAAAGTTGCTTACACTGCACTTTTTGCCAAAAAGCACATCATTTTTACTTAACACATTATGTATTGACGTAATAAACATTAAACATCGAGTTTAATATGAAATAAGTTATGAAGATAACAATTACAGAAAGACAAAACACTTGTCCGCTTCCGGCCCCATAAAAGTTATCTTATCATATGGAATTAGATGCTATAAACAGCTAAGGGTTAGTCCAGTGGAGATTTGGATTTGACTTAATCAACACTGTCCTTGTTACTTTTGGATATAACTTAACTAATAGAATGTTGGTTTTCACCATATATCAAAAGATGTGGTATACCTTCATACATCATGTTTCACACTGAACCCTTTTTGAAATGTACATCACTTAAGCTTTTATTTTTTAAACTACAGGTTGCCTAGTCCAACGAAGTGGTTGGACGAAAGATGTTGATATCTTCTTTCAGTGGCTATTTTCTGTACCTTTCATCGGTGGGGGTTTTAGTGAAGCAGCTGTTGCCGATGGACTTTCTGAAGCATTACTCGTATGTTGATTCATTCCATCAGTCTGTTTTATTTTGGGGAAGTTTTGAGTCATAGCTTTTCAATGACATAACTTCTTGCTTATCTTGATGTTTTTTACTGCTACAAATCCTTGAGTGGCATATAATCATGTGGATGGGCATTACTTAAAATGCACACACCCCTTTTCCTAAAAAAGCCTTATAAGCATGTGGTATATATTAGCTATCAGGCACATTTCGACCTCTAGAAAAGGAAAGAAAGAAGTAGGCCACGGGGTCTCGAATAAGGACGAAATAGAGATCTGGGATTGTGGGACGGAAAAAGCGGAAGAACAAGGAAATGGTGAGGCGAGAAAGTAGTACTTACTGGGAGAGAAATAAAGATCTCAGCGAGAGGTTGGACCAAGGGAATCTCGAATATGGATACAACTTTTCTATTTTTTGTCATCTCCACCATTGACGTTACTTTTTATTGGTAACTAGGATATAACCCGCGCTTCGCGGCGGAGAATAAATTGCTTATATAATGTAAATTTAAATATAAATATGTAATGTTTAAACTATAATAAAAAATGAATAAAATGAAAAAGAGCAAAGAGAATAAATATGATGTACGAAATTAGGTAAATTCTCTTAATATATAATTTCCATTCAAAAAAACTGTAGATTTTTAATAAAGATGAGGAAGAGTGCATTTTATAAAGAGATGGATCACATAGATAATGATCTCCTTGTATATTTGATTAACAATGTAATTCTTTTATGATGATCTAAATGAAATATGCAGTGATTTTTCAAAATGTATCTTCTATGTGCACCCTTTCATATTATATGGCATACATTCTCATATGTGCACCCAAAGGTGCAAAATACAACTAAAAAACAAATATTCAAATACATATGTTGTTCCCAAATCCTAAACTCGAATACAAAATCTAAAATAAATGGGTTTTGGATAATGAAACAAAATTCAAGATAATAGGTGAAATTTGCAATGCAATAGAAAGTGCTGAATTATACATATTTTTTAAAAAATAAATGAAACTTTCTGCCATTTATTTTATTGGAAGTTATCTAATAAATATATATATTTTTAAAAAGTCTCACATCTAAAGATACGAAAAAGCAATTTTTGATGGTTATTAACCAATAGAAATCTTGTATAGGATTTTAACATGAAATATTAGAATGATTTGATTTGTTATTCTAACAAATTATATTATATTAGAAAAATTTAAATATGTAAAATAACAGTTTGGACCGAATCATTGTCAAAAGTATATATGAGCATCCATACATTGCATATACATGTGATTTTTTTTAAATGTCATGTGCCGTTTAATATATTCGTATGTGATACCATGGATTGTATTTAAAAAAATGTGAAAGAGATGAAATATTAAAATTGATAACTCCTTTTCTTATTCCGTTGTACTTATTTCATTCACGGACACTTTACTCATGTTTTTTTTAATTGTTGCTTTAACATACAACGAGATAAGAAAGATGAATTTAGGATTAAAATATACAAAACACAATATCCATTTTAACAAATATTCCTTTCTTCAAATTTAACACAACAATCAAACTACAATATGAATGTCTAGGGACATGAACACGAGAATATGTTATTTTAAGGGAACATGTAAGTATAAAAAACTACTATGTTTTGAAATGTAGTGAATTATACGGGCATCAATGCAAATGTTTGATAGATTGGATTTAAAAAAATAACATTCACTAAAATTGAATAGGACTCGATTAAGCCAAAATCTAATCCATTCAAATTCATGTGAACCCATGTTTATTAGAATTCACATGAATATTGCATGTTATTAGTGATCGGTGATCAGAAGCTGGTGATAGTTATAAATAATTACTTTCACAAAATGGTGAAAAGTGGCGGCCATGGAGAGCTCCTTTCGTAGGGTCATGATCTCACTTCCTCAACTTATCAGTTTTAATTGTAATATTTCATATATAAACATGCAGATATATACATGCACACATAAATACATATATATAGTGATAGTGATTTGAGTACAATTTTTATGATATATTGCAACATGTATTCTTCAAATATCAAAAAATACATGGATTGATTAAATATCCAATATTATTTGCATAACATATTATTTAACCTTCAATTGATTATTATTGTCACGACGTATCTACGAAGTACCTATCAAAGAATACATTAATTACATTATAGATGAAGGGTAAAAGGAGTTGTTTTTGAATATTTAAATTTTATGTTTCAAAAAATAGTATTTGTAGATAGAAAAATCTAATATACATTTTTCAAATATTAGTACATCAGTATACAATCACTAAACAAATATTTAAAAAATTATAAATAATTAATTAGTGAGTAAAACATGAATTAAAATATCAAATGAATACTATAAAGTGGATATTTTAAAAAAACCTTAACAATACTTTTCCTAGATAATAAATCATCAAAAGATTACAATAATAAACTAAGACTTTTAAACAAAAAATAAGTGAATAAAACATCTTTGAAATAAATTAATCAAGATCCAAAAGTAGCATACATAAAACAACTACTAATTGATGATTCTAGCATTAAGCAATTTACATGTATCATTCTATGCAACCATCAATAAATTAAAAAGGAAATATATGTATATATATTTAAGAATTACTATATAAAGATGTGTTGTTGATATGGATTTTTTATGGATTTATTTACATTTTTATGGATCTTAAATATTAATCTGTATTTTTCATTTTTTATTTACTTAAAAAGAAAATGAGCTTAATATTCACAAAATATTTCAATATAGTACAAGGTATAGTAATATGTGTTTATAAGTGTTTGTTTATTGTTTATTAACGCATTTATTTAATATAGAATTTGTAATTATTTATTAATATAGTGAATATAGGAATAATTTATTAATATAGTGAATAATTTATTAATATAGTGATAACAGGAATAATTTTAATTAAGCATAAATATAAGCGAACTGTGTAATATCATTGAATGACATGGATATCATTGTAAAAAACTCCACCATATGCATAAAGACACATGGGGAGGGATGAGAGCGATCGTACGTGAGAGAGAGAGAGAGAGAGAGAGAGAGAGAGAGAGAGAGTGGTGGCGGGTGTGTGGAAGCTGATCAGAGAGACACAGGAAAATGCTAAAAGGGGAATGGGATCGTGAAAGGAGAGAGGAGAGTCTATCCACATGTTGAAAGCTTGGGTGAAAACCCAACTTTATAATATGTATATAGATTGTTTGCCCACCTATGTTTATGTTTCATCACCTTCTATTTTGAACCCCTTATCTTATGACTCCTATTGAGGACTATTACATAACTTCTATCGATAAGGCTTTAGGGACTCATGCTACAATTGAAATTCTAACCTTTGAATAAAACTCATTTCATTGGTTATCTATTCTCTCATTGTTTCTGTGGAAAGGATTGAAATGAAAGAGATCATTCACCGTAGCCTTAGAGCTCTCTTATATAGGAGTAAGGGAAAATTACATGAAGAACAAAAGAAATAGAAAATTACAAGATAATAATAAAGAGATATAAAGATTTCAATACTCCCCCTCAAGCTGGAGCATATATATCTATCATGCTCAGCTTGGAACAACAACAGTGAAAGGGCCCCTTTGCAAGAGCTTTGGTAAACATGTCGGCAATCTGATCGCCTGAAGCAACATGAGAAGTGGATATAAATCCCTTTTGAATCAAATCACGGGTGTAGTGGTAGCCAACCTCAATGCGATTTGTTCTTTCATGGAAAGCTGGATTATTAGTGTTGCGCCCGCTCCCGCGGATATAAAATACCCGTTTACACATCATTTGTAGTATCATGTTCGCTAGGGATCGCATTAGAGTACTGAATATTTGGGAAAAAATTTCGCATTTACGAATGACATTCACATTTAACTAACAAGCCACAGAACTATAATGTCACCAATTATTGCATAAATTTCCATAGCATTTAACATGTAACAAAAGAAACTGCATAATGTACATGTATTCTAATTTTAACAGATGAGAAAGAAAAGCAATAATAATATCCAGAATAAAAACTATAACATGCGTACCTGACAATTGTAACTGCGGAATTTGATGTTCAACTCTCCCAAAACACATTCCTAACATTTGTCCAAGAAACATCTGATGGAGAGTCGATGGCTTAAGACATCACACTAGTGTCAGATTATCCTAATGTGTTCTCTAATGATTTGTCAGGTTTACCACCTGAGAGAGACTGAATTCGGGATTACATTATTGTCAAATATACAGCCGATCTCGATGGCTCCTTATCACATAGCATCAGTCAAGTTGAGAGGGCTGAAGGTGCAATTGTAGGAGTTACTTGACTTATGTTTCGTGAGGCCAAGCACTACACCTTGAAGTGTTCACGTTCTTTTGTCAAGAAGAAGGATGGATCGGTAAGATTATGCTTTGATACCAAAACTGTTGCGCCCGCTCCTGCGGATCTGGAATACCCGTTTACACATCATTTGTAGCATCATGTTCGCTAGGGATCGCATTAGAGTACTGAAAATTTGGGAAAAAATTTCGCATTTACGAATGACATTCACAATTAGCTATGACTAGAGCTGCTTGATTATCGCATTTAAGGTACATAGGAAGAGGCACCTCAAAAGTTAGGTCAGTTAGAACGGACTTGACCCATATTATTTTTGTGCTTCCTTAGGCCATGGCCCTATACTCTGATTCAGTGCCGGATTTGGCCACAACCGTCTGTTTCTTGCTCTTCCATGAAACTAATGAGCTACCCAAAAACACAGTGAAGCTTGAAGTAGGCTTCCTGTCCTTGGGACACCCAGCATATTCTGCATCCACACATCTTGAATCTGCAAGCGACATGTCTCTCCTGAATAGAAGCCCTGCACATGGAGAAGACTTGAGATACCTCAAGATCATGTTGATTTCATCCATGTGAGCCTGCCTAGGTTGCTTCATAAACTGGCTGACCCTGCTGACAACAAACGATATATCAGGTGTGGTAATAGTGACATAGAATAGCTTCCCTACCAGCTCTCTGTACTCTCTTATCCACTTCCGCAGAGTTATCATCATATAGCCTAGGGTTAGGATCCATTGGAGTAGTATCGAGTCTACATCCTGTCATGCCCGTCTCAAATTGAAGATCAATGACATATTCCTTTGCGTCATTACCATTCCCTGCTGATTTCTTGCAAATTCTAGGCCAAGAAAATACCGCAGCTTGCCAAGATCCTTGATCACAAATTGTTGTCAAATGAAATCCTTAGCTGCCTGAATACCCTGGTCATCACTGCCTGTAACAATAATATCATCCACATGGACCAAAATAGCAACAATACCTCACTGGGTTCTCTTAACAAAAAGAGAATGATCTGCAGTAGACCTGACAAACCCCTGTTGTTCAATCCACTCCGAGAGCTTCTGGAACCAAGCCCTCGAGCTCTGCTTAACGCCATGTATGTCCTTGTGGAGCTTACACACCATATTGTACTCTTCCTCAGCAGCAAACTCTGGTGGTAGCTACATATACACTTCTTCATGCAACTCCCCAGACAAGAAAGCATTATTGACATCTAATTGGAAAAGTGGCCAGTCCTGTACCTTACCAACATCAATAAGAATGCACAGTGTAGAGTGACGTGCCTCGGGAGAAAAGGTATCATGATAATCCACCCCATAGGTTTGGGTGAACCTACGAGGAACCAACCTTGCCTTGTATTTGTCCACGGAGCCATATGCACGGTGTTTTATTGTAAACACCCATTTACTGCTGATAACATAAGCACCTGGGGGAGCGGAGACGACACTCCACGTAGCACAAGACTATAAAGCGACCATCTCCTCTTTCATAGCCAACCACTCTGCAAAGCCTCCTGATAGGATCACGGTACTACACAGCTGATAAGGCAACAACAAACTTGTGAAAATCCCTGGAGAGCCGTACCAGGGAAACATGAGAAGAAAGAGGATGCATAGTGCACGCATGCCTCTTCTTACGTAGAGCAATATGCACGTCCAAGTTCACAGTATCCTCAGAAGGAGCATCATCTATGACATCCCACACCTCAATCTGCACATCCAAATCACCAGTCCCATTAGTGGAACTCAAATGCTTAGAACATACCTTGGGCGTGCTAGATGGAGGAGGCACATGAACACGAGGTCGGAGCTGGTAAACCTGTGGAAAGAAAGTAGTAGGTGGAGGAGGTGGTGGAGGTGGCGGTGGAGGAGAGTACGGTGGTGGTGATGGTGTCGTAGTGTCGCCTGGAGTAGGTGAGACCGGAGGTAGATGCATATAAACCTCTTCTCCACTTTCTGAAGGAATGAGCTTGTCACATGTAGGAGAGAAATACATAATGGATTCAAAGAAGATGACATTTGCACTAATATAGTACCTTCGTCGAGCAGGGTCAAAGCAACGATACCCCTTTTGGGTCTTGGAATACCCAACAAACTCACACTTGACCGCTCTAGGAGAGAGCTTGTCAAGACCTGGAGACATCTGATGAACAAAAGCAATGGATCCAAAAACACAAGGTGTGAGAGAGAAAAGATCCATCTCGGGAAACACAATCGAGAACAGAATCTTCTCCTCCAGAACCGATGAAGGCATACGATTCACCAAATAACACGCAGTGAGAACTGCATCCCCCCAGTAAGAATGGGGAGCACGACTCTGAATCAGAAGAGTCCTGGTAACATCCAAAAGATGGCGATGTTTCCTCTTAGCCACCCCATTCTGTTGAGAAGTATACGCACAAGATGTCTGATGCACAATACCATAGGATCTAAGGAACTGAGAAAGTTGTGTACTACAGAATTCAAGTGCATCATCAAAACGTATAAACCTGACATTTGCAGAAAACACATTCCTTATTTCATTAAAAGGACTGAATAACATGACTTGTTAAGAAGAAAAACCCAAGCAATCTAGAGAACCCATCAACAACAACAAGATAAAACCCATGCCCTTGAAGATCTGGGACATGATTGGAACCCCAAATATTGAAATGATTCAACTCAAAAAGACTATGACTACTTTGCCCCTGCCGACACTGGAATGTGGACTTATGATGCTTCACAAGCTGGCATGCCTCACACTGAAAAGTAGAACGATGAGAGATCTGAGGAAGAACGTGACGCAACTTTTGCAGAGGAAGATGACCAAACTGAAGGTTGGCCGCCCATCCCTCATCTTCCCATTTCCAATAAGATCACGGGCTTACTTCTTGGGGGGATCGCACCCCGGGTGTTGTGGCTGAGCCAGAGTGGGCTCAGCAGTCGGCCTATATATCCAGGCGCATGCATAAGGACATGATTAGTTCCACGAATCTTACTGCACTGATGCAAAATATAGGGAGATACAGATCCGGTGCGAAGAGAAGAGGCACCAACATAAGGAGATTGCATCAATTTGTAGAGACCTCCTTGCTCACGGCCAGAATCAATTGCCCTGCCCGTAAGAATGTCCTGAAACATAAGAGTAGAAGGGCCAAATATGACATGAAAATGTAAATCCTTGGTGATTTGACCAATAGATGTAAGTTCATAGAAAATTCAAGAGCGTAAAGAACATTCTGCAGCCGCATTGCAGGTGTTAACTGCACCTCCCCCTGACCAGTAATAGGAGAGTGTGCCCTGTAGAGATAATTATGTAGTCAGTGTATCGTTTATGCTATTTTTATTTTCTTGGTAGCTTCTTATGTAATTTACCCATGGGTTCTCTCTATATAAGAGAGCCTAGGGTTCTATGGAATTATAGAACTCTTTCCACGAACATGGTATCAGAGCCAAAAACCTAAAACCCTAAACCCTTCCCACGGCCGCTGCCCCCTCCCCCCTCTCTCCCCACCGTCGCCTCCTCCCACCGCCGTCGCCGTTGCCTCTCTTCTCTCTCTCCGCCGCCCTCCCTCCGCCGGCTTCCTCCCCCGCCGGCCTCTCTCCTCCCGCCAGCCTCTCCTCTCCCGCCGGGCCCCCTCCACCGCCATACCCTCTTTCGTCGGCAACCCACGCCAGCCCCTGCCCTCGCCAGCCTCTGCCGTAGCCGCCCCCTCCGCCATCTTAATGGATTTGAGTGCGTAAAGTCTACATATGCACTCAAATCCTATGAAGTTTATGTAGACACTTGTCTTTTGGTCTACAAATCCTAGTTCTTCGTCTCCGGCGACATGTCAGAAAACAAAGTCGATATGCCTCTCCATAGGCACGTTCAAAGGTCCCGCGGCAATAGTCAAGATGGGTGGGACGAACTATGAGCTCTGGGCGATGCAATTCATGAGCCTCATGAAGTCGAACGGTAAGAAGCACATTCTTACCAAGGAAGAGCCGATAGAGAAGACTGGGATCTATACCTCCTGGGAGGCTGATGGTTCATATGCCAAGGTCTAGCTCTCAGGCACGTCGTCGATGGAGATTGCTAATGATGTTCTTCATCAGCCCACCGCTAAGGCGATGTGGGACATACTAGCGGCAACTTATTCGCAGGTGCGAAATGAGACAAAGATGTTACAGCTCCAGAACAACATATTCACCATGAAGCAGAATGGGCGGCCACTACATTCCTTGTATACATCCCTACGGGGGATGTTTGAGAAACTCTATAGTACTATCTCTCTCACGACCACCCCCGAGCAGCGGAAGACTTTTAGGAATGCTACCATGGTGGGTGTCCTGCTTGCGGTTCTTGATCCTGAATATGATGCTGCCCGATCACAGATACTTGTCGATGCTACCATTCCTCCTCCTATGGAGGAAGTCTACCGAAGGCTTAGCCACATCCCTGTCTCGTCCAGTACTTCTACTCCACCACCCTCGACGATGGCTACATCCTGAGGGAGAGGTGGCTCATCTTCATTCCGTGGCCGTGGACCTCGTGGTCGAGGTGGTCGTTTTCGCCAGCCATGCACTTTTTGTCATCGCACATGCCATTCTGAGGATACATGCTATTCTAAGCATGTGTTTCTAGCATCGACGCGAGTAACCGAGCATGTTGCATCTCCGTCGGCATCTACTTCAGATCAGAGGTCCGAGGAGCTTGTTGCGAGATTGCGCGATATTATGCCCCTTGTATCTACAGATTCTCCAGGAGGCTCTTCGAATATTGCTGCTTCAGCGTCTGCCGGTACTTCTGCCTCTGCTAGCGCCTCAGGTAGTGCTTGTGCTTTTCCATCATGTCATAATTCAGATGTCTCATATTGGATTAAAGACTCTGGTGCAACACATCATCTTTGCCGCGACAGAGATAAACTCACGTCCTACAGGGAGGTTCCACCAGGACGGTCAGTGGTAATAGCCGATGAGACTCATTCACCTATTATTGGACAGGGGGAGATTACCTTGTCGCCTTCCATGCATTTACAGAATGTTCTACCTGCCCTTGATTTTTCGATGAACTTACTGTCTATTAGTCAGATTACAAAGGATCTGCACTGTCGCGCTATATTTGACCCATCTTCTCTTATATTTCAGGACATACTAACAGACAGGGTGCTTGGCTGTGGCTTTGAGCCGGATGGTCTCTATCGTCTGGTCCAGAGTTCCTATGCAGGCGTCTCCTCTTATTCAGCCTGATCAGTCTCTCCGTATACATGGCATCTACGCTTTGGTAACCTCCCGCTTCAGAAGTTGCGTCATCTCTTGCCTCAGATTCCTCCGAGTTCTTCCTTTCGGTGTGAAGCCTGTCAGTTGGGAAAGCATCATTGAGCTGGCTTCCCTAGTCGTCAGTGTCAGAGCAGTAGCTTCCCGTTTGAATTACTTTATGTCGATATTTGGGGCCCGAGTCGTGTTCCTGATCACCAGGAACACATGTTTTATCTTGTAGTCGTTGACGAGTTCTCTCGTTTGTCGTGGGTATTTCTATTAAAGAACAAATCTGAAGCAGGGGATGTTATTAGAAATCTTATAATTGAAGTGCGGAATGTTTTTTCCTCTCATGTCAAATATGTTTGTACAGACAATGCTTTGGAATCTTGCACCCGTTCTCTCTCACATTTCTTTTCGTCAAGAGGTATTATTCATTAAACTATATGTGCTTACACATCTAAAAAAATGGAGTCGCAGAGAGAAAACATCGTCATCTTCCTGATATTATTCGAACCCTGCTTATCCAGAGTCGTGCGCCTATTTCTTTTTGGGGAGATGCAATCCTTACAGCATGTTACCTTGTGAATCGTATGCCATCCTCGGTATTTGATGAGAAAATTCCTCTTACTGTTGTTTTTCCCGACAAGGAATTATTCTCTATTACCCCTCGTGTTTTTGGTGCTGTTGCTTTTGTTCACCAGTTGTCTCTTGGACTTGACAAGCTCTCACCTAGAGCTGTTAAGTGTGTCTTTGTGGGTTACTCTCGGACTCAGAAGGGATACCGTTGTTATGATCTCGTAAATAGGAAATACTTTGTCAGTGCTGATGTTACATTTTTTTAGTCTGTTATGTACTTCTCACCTGCAGGTGATAGGTTGGCCTCATCCACATCTAATGACGAGGTTTATGTTCCTCCTCCTATTTTTAGTCCACCAACGTCCATCCCTGACCCTGTTGTCACGTCAACATCATCCCCATTGCCACCACCACCCCCGCCACTACCACCAAAACCATCTATCTCGCCATTACCTATTTATTATACACGTCGGTCATGTCCTGCTCATGCTGCACGTCAATTATCCAGCACGCCTCAGGTATGTTCAGATGTTATTACTAATGATGGGTCGGATAGTGTGCACGTGTAGGGTTCATCATTGCAGGAGGAATGTGAACCGACGAGTACAGTGGCTGATGATCTGGATGTCCCTATTGCTATACGGAAGCAGAAACGTACTTGTGCATCTTATCCCCTTGCTTCCCAGATTTCCTTTCATCATCTCACATGGGACTTTCAGAGGTTTGCTGTGGCTTTGTCTTCTATGGAGATACCATAGAATTATGAGGATGCTTTGAAGATTGACTGCTGGCGTTCTGCTATGGAGGAGGAAATGGCTGCCCTACAGTCACGGGGTACATGGAGCTTGGTTCCTACTCCCTCAGGAGCATCAACTGTTAGCTGCAAATGGGTATTCACAGTTAAGTATCACGCAGATGGTAGTCTTGACCGGTACGAGGCAAGGCTAGTGGCGCGAGGCTTCACTCAGACATATGGCGTGGATTATATGGATACCTTTTCTCCAGTTGCTCATCACTCCACTCTTCATATTCTTCTGTCTGTTGCTGTGGTACGTGACTGACCCTTGTTTCAACTTGATGTTAAGAATGTATTCTTGTATGGCGATCTGTAGGAAGAAGTCTACATGTAGCAACCCCTGGGGTTCGTTGCTGAGGAGGAGACTCATATGGTGTGTAGACTTCATAAGGCAATATATAGCCTTAAACAGAGCCCAAGGGCGTGGTTTCAGAAGCTTTCCCATCTTATTGAACAACAAGGATTCAAGAGATCAAATGCAAATCACTCGTTGTTCATCAAGAAGACTCTTAGAGGTACGGTTGTCATCATGGTCTATGTTGATGACATTTTGGTTACAGGAGATGATGCTCAGGGGATAAAGATGACAAAAGCATTTTTGGGCCGTCAGTTTGTTGCGAAGGATCTTGGTACTCTACGATACTTTCTGGGGTTGGAGTTTGCCAGGAATGCACATGGCCTTGTGATGACCCAAAGGAAATATATTACATATTTACTTATTGAAACATGCATGGTTGGGTGTAGACCCTCGAGTACTCCTATGGATCCAAGTATGAAATTATATGATAATGATACTGAGGAAGTTGACAGGAGAAGGTATAGAGAAATGGTAGGTAAGCTTCTTTACATCACTATAACTCGACCTGATATTGCCTTTGCAATAAGTCGAGTGAGCTAGTTCATGGAACAACCAAGACAGATATATATGGATGCCATATATATGATACTAAGGTATCTAAAGTCATCTCTGGGCACAGGATTGTTGTTTAGAAAGGACACAAATTTATTTATTTCGGCATGTGTGGATGCGGATTATGCAGGATGCCTTAAGGATCGGAACTTTACTTCGGGCTTTGCAGTTTTTGTGGGCAGCTCTCTGGTTTCTTGGAAAAGCAAGAAACAATCTGTTGTGGCTAGATCTATTGCTGAATCTGAATATAGGGCCATGACACAAGCAAGTACGGAGATGATGTGGGTTCGAACTGTACTAGAAGACTTGAATATAAATGTACCTCTACCCATGCAGCTATAATATGATAATCAAGCTGCTTTGTTCACTGCCAATAATCCTGCCTTTCATGAAAGAACAAAACATATTGAGGTAGACTGCCACTACACTAGAGATATGATCCAGATGGACCTGATTTCTACTTCACATGTTAGTTCAGGGGAGCAGACTGCCGACATCTTCACCAAGCCATTGCTCAGAGGACCATTCCAGAAGTGTTCTTCCAAGCTGAGCATGATTGATATCATGCTCCATCTTGAGGGGGAGTGTAGAGATAATTATGTAGTCGGTGTATCGTTTATGCTATTTTTATTTTCTTGGTAGCTTCTTATGTAATTTACCCATGGGTTCTCTCTATATAAGAGAGCCTAGGGTTTTATGGAATTATAGAACAACTCTTTTCACCAGCATGTCTCGTCTGCTATCACAACTGATCTACCTGACTGAGTTGGGCTATGGGTACTAAACTGCCCTCTGTCTCCACAGAGATGATGGGAAACTCTTGAATCCATAATCCACTCCGACAAGTCTGCCCTGTAACAACTAGTAAAAGCATATGCTATACCTGATGTAGATGCAGAGGCAGAGTCTGCCACCTCTGGTGATCCTTACGGAGATTTAGTTGACCCAGGAGAAGGCATAATCTCCCTGAACCGTGCTACTAACTCATCAAATCTCTGATTAGATGCAGTTGAAGAACTGCTGCCCTGTTGGATCTGTTCTGCAACACGTACTGAAGCGGGAAACCCGTGCTTAGAGTAACATGTTTCCTCAGAATGACTTGGCCTGTGGCAGTAGGTGCAAGGCTGACGAGGGGTTGACTGCCCCCTCCTCTTCCATGGTCACCTCGGCCACAGAACTGTGTAGGGCTCCCCCGACCACGAGATGCTGCCATGACTGAAGAAGTCTGAGACAACTAAGTACCACCAGAAGATATAGAGAGCCTGCTCATCCCGCGATATGCCTCCTCCATTGGAGGTATGGTGGCATCAGTAATAATCGGTGCTCTAGCAACGTCATACTCAGAGTCCAGTGCTGCTAGAAAGACTCTAGTCATCACCGAATCCCTATATGCCTTGAGCTGCTCTGGTATGACAGACATGCAGTCAAGGGAATGTAACCATGTAACTTCTCAAACATACCCCTTAAAGAAGTGTAAAGGGTATGGAGAGGGCGACCATTCTGCTTGAATGTGAAGATGTCGTGTTGAAGTTGCAGAATCTTCGACTCGTTCTTTGCTGGAGAGTATGTAGCAACAAGAATGTCCCACATAGCCTTGGTCGTGTGCTGACTCAATATATCATTGACTATCTCCACACGTGCATAAGCGTCATCTGCCCATGAGGCGTTAACCCCAGTCTTGTCAACATGCTCCTCCTGTGTGAGAATATGCTTCTTGCCATTACATTGCATAAGACTCATGAACTGCATGACCCACAGTTCATAGTTCTTTCCATCCATCTTCACGATGGGTGTTGGACCTTTGAAGGCACCACCCAAGGATGGAACATATGCTTTGTTGTCTGACATGATGACAACGATCTTCAAGACTGGGGTTGCAAACTGAAATGACTATGTCTATACAGACATATAGGAAGATGGTTGTGGGTGCAGACTCATACCACAACCTCTTCCATCAACAAAAAGTTTCTTTAGGTACCTAGGATGGTTTTAGAAGATCAAAAACCACGTCCTAGACTCCTAGGAACCAAATCAGACCTATTCGGGGCCACATGAACCAAGAGAGAGCAACCCTTCCAGACTCAAGCCCTCGGGGGAAAATTGCAACGCCCCTTGCACGTGAGGGCGGCGTGGGGCGTGGCCTGCGGGCGGCTGCTGCCTGCTGCTGCCGCGTGGCGCTCTAGGGTTTTGGTGGGGTTTGGATTTTAGAGCATAGGCTCCGGTCTAAGACCGCCGCTTTGATACCATGTGGAAAGGATTGAAATGAAAGAGATCATTCACCGTAGCCCTGCAACTCTCTTATATATGAGAAAAGCTTTAAGGGGAAATTACATAAAGAGACAAAATAGATAGAAAATTACAAGATAATAATATAGAGATATAAATATTTCAATAGTTTCATAGTGACGAGTCCTAGATTAGAGTTCTTGCCCTAAATCCCATTGCCACCCCAGCTTCTTCTTCTTGCCCAACCATCGCTGTCCAACAACTGCTTTATCGTCACCACCCCTCTCGAAGTGTATGCACCCCAACAATAGTCGATACCTCTTGCTACCTCACGACAATCTTGCCACCTAGTAATGGCCCTGCTGTCGCCTCCCTTCTTGATGTACGTACGTCCTAACATCAGTCGCTGCCCCTCTTCTCCACGACAATCTAGCCTTCCAACTGCCACACCTCTTGGTGTATACATGTCCTAGCAACATTTGCTGCCCCTTCCCAACGTGCATTGCCGCATTCTGCGCGACCTTTAGACGATGCCATTGCACTTTTTTTGGCGTGAAAGCTTCTACAATGGACCAATGGTTTTGTCATCGCCAATTCGTTGTAATGTTTGAATAGATTGCTTCATATCCTTGTTGACTCTGTTTGATGGCCGCGTCTTCAGATGAGACAAAACCCTTGATATTCGTCTCTTTCATGGTGGTTCATGTGACTTTTTTCAAACAGAAGGATGCAAATAAATAGGTACCCTGGTCACGAGGCCTTCAATGCGTTCGTTGGTAGTCGGCAAGGCCTCGGATGTCGGATTTCGGTTTCGTTTCAATAAGCCCAGAAAAGGAATTTCGGTGGAATTTCGGTGAAATGGCCGGAAATTGTGAAAATGACTTGAAAACTCATTTTTTTCAAAATTTAAGATTTGTAATGTTGTTTAATCAATAAAAGAGACAAATAAAAGTTTTTTTTGCTTATAATAAGATGTTATAATATTCAGTACCTTAAAATAATGATTTCGATCATCATATCGGTGACCGTCCAGAGTGAAATTTCATATTTCAGTACACAGTTAGATTTTGACATTCAATTTTTCTATCAATTCTCAAAAGAATAATAATACTTTTATTTAAAAATAAAATAAGACACACACAAACACGAATATTTTAACATGTATGCCAAAATAAATGCACAGTAGGGCTTGTGATCGTAAAATGTATGTTATACAAGACACAAACAAATTAATTAACACAAAGAAATTGTGTACCATTCATAAGCACAATCTACGTCCAGCCTAATAGTAGAAAAATAGTTACAATCAAAGACTTGGAAGGTTATTAACAACCTACCACACGTACAGACACACATACTCCTTATAGTAGAGAGAAGTAACAAGAGAGTCCTAGAAAAGAACAATCTTCTAGTGTCTTGTGAGTTAAAATGATGCAATGTAATGTATTAATATGTAGGGCCTAGGAAAGCCCGGAAAAGATATGCAAGAAAAAGAGGAACTCTGAAGTTTGTTAATATGCAAGGCCCTACCTAATAGTTACAGTCAAGTTGGCCTAGGAAAAGATAACAAGATGGTTATATAAAGATTCTAACTATGAAGATTCTGAACTCTGAAGTTAGCATTCAAAGATGAAAAAAATACATATTTGGCATCTCGAAGTATGTTAAAAAAAGATGTGTTATGAAAAAATATGGTAAAATACTTACCTTGCTTGGAATTTGGAAACTTGGCTCTCCAAGACTTAAGTTAGGTTGTGAATTGTGACTTGTGAAGTTGTGAGATGGAATTAGAACATATACATTATATTTATTGAGTTTAAAGAGGACCCTTAATGGCCTTATTTATTACAATGGTGGTTGGAATAATGGCTTATATTGCAATGGTGGTTGAAATAGTGACCTATAAATTTCATTTAGTGACCAAATAGTACCTATGAATATCAATAAGTGGCCTAGGCATGACATATAGTGACCTAGAACAATTTCAGTCGAAATTTACCGAAATGAACCGAAATTCCACCGAAATCCGAGAAATCTGTGAACAATTTCCACCGAAATGGATCGAAATGACCGAAATGACCGAAATTCGGCCGAAATCCTGGAAACTGATATTATACATGGTTTCGATATCGGTATCGCCACGAAACCGAATTTCGACCGGATTTCAGTCGAAATTCGCCGAAATTTAAGGCCATGGTAGTCGGAGGAAGATCTACATTTTGATGAAGGAGCCACTCAAAGATACGTACAAGGAATGCGATTTCTGCATGAGCGACAACTACCATGTCATGACATGGATGACCGACAATGTCGAGTTTCACAACACGACCAATATCTTGTACAAGATGACCAAAGATATGAATTTGAGCCATACATATTCTCAACAGAGGAGCAAATCTTGCCGTATAGATATCTACATAAACATTTGGTCCACTTCTCAAGGAGTGGAGTACTAGAGCATATAACTGGCCAATATGACCCTGCATGTTGTGCAAAACATGTGGTAGAGTGATCTAGAAGACAAGTTTACATGTTCCTTATTGGACCACATCCTCGCTATCTAATAGTAAAGGATTAGTTCCTCACATCTAATACTATCTCGCTTCCACCAAGGTGACTTTTTCCCTCTATGCATCAACTCGGTACTTCTTGTGGGCAGTCAAGTCCCATATAGGATATATAGAGCCCTATTTTTCTCGCGACATTCAGACATGGTAGATGTTATAATTCTCGAGGAGGTCGTCATCGTAACTCTGGCTGTAGTAGTGGCCGCATCTATCCTCATTGTGTTTACTGTCACATATTCAATCCCCTTCTAATAGGTGTTGGGCAAAGTATGGCAGACCTTCAGAGGTCAATCTGACCTCTTCTTTCGATTATGATGCATACACAACAGAGATAACTATAAATTAGGGACAATTAGGCCAGACTATCAAACTTTTTGCTATTGATTACTTTAGGTTCTTATTAGCTTATACATAACACTCTTTTTTTTTGAAGCATTATACATAACACTCTTGCATCTTCTTTATTTGACTTCACTCCTGCGAGTCTTACTATTTGTGTCCATCTATTACTTTTTGCATTCATTTGACTTTATACTATTGATTGCTTTACATCCTTTCTTGACTCCTCTAGCATCATGTCAGAGTATGGTTACTTTATCCTCCTCAAAAGCTTTAAAAGGCCCGTCTCTCATCGCCAAGATGAATGGGATAAATCATGAGTTTTGGTCTATGTAATTTATGAGCATTATGGAGTGCAACAAGGAACATATTCTGATATCGCCTGAGCCGATCGACAAGACTTAGGTGAATGCTTCTTAGAAGCAAGATGACATTTATATGCGTGTTTGGCTATTTGATACTTTCACCATAGAGTTAGCCAAGGATATTCTCCATTAGCCAACTATTAAGTGGGACATACTCGTCACCATCTATTCACATGCGAAGAATGAGACAGAGATCCTACAATTTCAGTATGACAGTTTCACCGCCAAGTAGAGTGGTCGCCTGCTTCATACTTTCTACTCTTGGCTAATGGGTGTGTTTAAGAAGCTTCACAGCTTCATGCCTCTAAGTCTTCTGTAGAGAGATATATGACCTACATTAATGCCACAATGGTCAGAGTATTTCTGGCGGCACTTAACCCTAAATGCATTGCTGCACGAGCCAACTTCTCTTATGCACCTCTATAACTCCCATGGAGAAGGCATGCTACAGACTCAGTAGGATCATGGTACCTTCTATAGCCACTACTCAGACCTCTACGATGGTCACATCATGTGGTTGAGGATGTTCACCACAGTTCAGAGGACGTGGCTTCCGTGGCATAGGAGGCGGACACTCACATCAGTAATGTATATATTGCCAGGTTACTTTGAGGACGTCTGCGACCAGAAGAAGGATCACCCTTCCATTCTCATTGGATAAGTGTCTTCATATACGTGGCATCCTCTGTTCGGTCATCTATATAAGAAACCATCATCTTGAATAAAATTCATTTCGTTGGTTGTCGGATTCTCTCCACATCCACCTTCATAATCTAGTGTTTTTACAGGCTGGAGTGACATTTTAGGATCGGTAAGAAATGGGTGTAAATGGCATTTGTCTTGTTCTATAGTTGCTTTGAATTTCACCATATGATTTGAAGAACTTGTTACTTTTGCAAGATTTGTCCCACCAAAATCATGTAGAGGGCATTTGTGGTACTACACTGTCACATGGTCTAGTGGAATGCTGTATTTTGAAATATCAGATTCTCCCTCATAAACAATCCACCACCTTGTGTAATCCGAAGATGATCTCTGGGGTCACCTTTTTGGGTTTCTTTCTTTTTACTCGTAAAATTTAAATTGAGTTCATTCAAAAAAATCTTTAAATCGAGCAGTCATATGGTAAAGGTTCATCAATCAGCCGCATTGCACATTGATCATTGGCGACATAGGGAAGGGGCTAAACAATATATAGGATGGTTGTTGTGGCCGGAAGCAATGTCGCAGTCTATTTCTCAAGTTTGGCATTGCTATCTGGCCTTTTCTTTCTGCTCGGATGGTGAAGAAATTTTTCTGTTGGTAGGCAAATTTCTGTATGGTTGATTTGCATTTTAAATTTAGATGTTATCAGCTTTTCCTAGCGGAAGCCAGAGTCAACAAAATGCTGATTGTCAAAAGCACTGTATTCTTATTGCTGCAAGCAACCCCCATCCTTTGCCCACTCCTGTTCCAAGGCCACCTACTCAGAATTTGGATAAGAATGACATAAAGGAAGTGCCAAATGAAATTTTCCTTGCTGATGCAGAGACTGTTGCAAAATTATTTCCTCAGGTGATAAATGATATTCTTTTTTTGTAAATCCAAAATCCTTGTTTTGTTATGACTGCATGCAATTTATAGTTCAGATGATTTTTATAATCTAATGTGAACATATCTATATGATGTGCAGAATCACATATCTCTCTCAGTATTTTCTCCCAAGCAACTTCCAAAGCTCCGTGCCATATATAACGCTGTATGATTGCGTTTCTTTGAATTGAATCACGTCATTTCTATACTCCAATGTGCTTTCTCGTCATTTAGTACATCGTTCAGAGATTTATTGCAAACTTGAGTTGGTATTTCAAATTAAAAACCATTATCTTGGAACTTCTTGGAACACTTAGCCACACCTGAGATCTTTTCAATAACAAGGTTCAAAGGTAACGTCTTTTTCCCCTTTCTGCATGTTTTTTTTAATGGGATGAAAGGAGTACTTCTCGGTAGGGGTGGTTGATTAGCTCTTGTGAAGTAGGGTTTAGATGATTCTTACTTGAGATGTCTGCTAATGTTGGTTGCATTGATTGCACAAGGAGATTCTCCTTGGTAAAGGATAAAAGTTAGAGAAGTTTGATCTAGAAGAGGCATGCATTGACGTTAGAGTACTCACTTTTCTAAGATTGGGTCATTTCGGTCATTTTTTGTACTAGGGCCCCCATATTTCGATCATTTTGGCCATTTAGGTCGAATTTCGATATCGACAAGATATCGATATTCGACAAAAATTCGACCGAATTTCGCTGAAATTTGAGGCCATGGTTCCGTACTTATTTGCAATTAATCATATGGTATAAGGCTTTAGAAATGGTGAATTCCATGAACAATGGAACACATAATGTAATGCGTTAGAAATGGTGAATTCTAGGAAGCTCATGAGAACTATTGATGTTTGTGGATGTTTGGAAGATGTTGGTGAATGTACATGGTCACAAATTATTTAGTGTTGTTTGTCGAAGAAAATGTATGTAAAAGGAACCAGAAGTAAAATGATACATAATATGAAGGTAGATGAGACATACATAACTGTTTTGTGGATATATCAATGATTCTGTATTGTTGCCTGAGAGGTTAATTGAAAAAGCTCGTTCCAAGTTTTTAGGTGATATACCAGGTTGATGGATTTTAATTTGGGAAATAATGGTAGAAATGAGTAAAGATCTTCCTATGGCTATGTATAAGAGGTAGATTGATGACGGGGGTTTGTAGTGGGATTTTTCGCGAACATCAGCTCTTCTTGTTCGTGGTGCCAGACGGGGGTGGAAGATGCGGATCAATTATTCTTCAGGTATAGGAGCTCGACGAGGGCCTGGTCTCTCTTCGGATATCAACAAGTCATGTGTGATGGTATGGATGGCTTCTGGGAGTCCATTGGAGAAGACTGGAGGGGCAAAGAAAAAGAGCGGTTTGGGTGTTTGGCAGTTCTTTGGGCTATTTGGATTGCCAGGAATGGGGCTATTTTCAGAGGGGACAGAATGTATGGTGAGAATGTTGGGGCACATGCCAAAGTGCTTGCTGATAGTTGGGTGATGTAATCTCTTTTGTTGTTGGTGCCGCCTATATACGGCATGTAATCATGTTATAAATGTGATAACTGGTGACGTTTTTGGGCACACACCTATACTGTGGATGCCCCTTTTTCTTTCAGAAAAAAGAAGGGCAAAAACCAAATATTACTGGTTTTGGGTAGTCTTTTAACTAGGATGGTTTCATTTGAGGGGTGGGGGGTGTGTAACGAAGAAGAAGCAAACATTGGTATTGTGATTTTCGAGGATATTATGCAGTGTAGCTTTCTTTACTCCTTGGCTGGTCGATGGTGATCCTTTACACTACTACTACATTGTGTATGAAATTAGTTCACATCTCCATTGGAGAGGAGGGGGTACATGCGGAAATTGGATAGGAAGAAAGTGGGTGGAGAGCAAGTGTGACTCACTTTGCATACATAAGCCCAATTTTTTCATATTTACATTCATATTCATTGGAGAGGGAGGAGGTGTTGGTTTTTCTTCTAAAACCGAGCTCGTTTATGTGTGGGGTTTTTATGTTCATCAATAACATTATTGTATCGGTGTTTTAGTGAATAATATTCTATTTTGTTGTATCAGATCCCTTCCTTATATAGTGAAAGATACAAGTACAAAAGTACTCCTTAGGGTGGAACACGAAGAAATAAAGGAAAACAAAATACAATTCATAATAAGCTCTAATACTCCCCCTGATATGTTTTACGAGGGGAGAGTGATTCACGACCTTTGTAAAAACATCTACTGTTTGCCTTTCCAAAGTAACATGCCTAGTTTTGATAAAACCATTCTAGATCATGTCCCGAGTCAATCCACTTTCGCACATTTGTTACGTTCATGGAAAGCTGGTCTGTGTGCAATAAATATAGCCCCTAATTTATCAAACCTTATGACCATAGGACTGGGATCGAATAAATGGAGGTCTTTCAAGATTGACCTAATCCACGTTAATTCCATAGTAACTTGGGCCATTATTCTGTATTTAGATTTGGCACCAGAGCGAGCACAACTGCTTGCTTCTTACTTCTCCATGAGAATTTCGACAAGTAAAGAGAAGTCCTTTTGTGGACGCATGCTTTAAATATCTCAAAATCATCATCATCATCACAACATCGAAATGAGCTTGACAAAGTTTAACCATGAATTGACTCATCTTGTTGACAACAAATGAAGTGTCATCATGCGTAATGGTTACATGTAATAGCTTGCCATCTAGACGTCGGTATTAACATGCATTGATGTACTCAGATGACTCTTCATATCATCGTGCATTGAGATACATGGGATAAATGCAAGTTTGACCTCCAACGTTCTGGTCTCTTGCAACAGATCTGTAACATATTTTTTTTGAAAGAATCAACAAACTAACATTTCCGGCCACCTCTATCCCGAAGAAGCATCGAAGTTCGCCCAAGTCCTTTTGTAACAAAGTGCTTAACGAGATACCCCTTGAGATCTGATATACCATAAGTGTCATCTCCAGAAAGTGTAATATTATCAACATCTCCAGCGGTGGTTGAGGGAAGGGGACGAGAATACGAGATTCTTTCATGCCGCGGACAGTGGGAGATGGCGTAGAAATCTGATACTTTCGGTCTCCGTTACGTTGTTGTGGTTGAGGGGAATCAGGCCGTGGGAGCAGCACTGCAGTCACATTTTCAGATCTTCAACAGACAACGCACATGATCAGGATGGGACTGACAGGGGAGAGACGTCTCATAGGTCTCTGATTTGGAGGCAGGCTCATTGGTGAGGGAATTTACTGTGGCTAAAACCAAGCGGACGCTATTTTAGCTTAATGCAGATGGGACCAGAGATTTAAATTTCGCGAAATTTCGTTGAAATTTCGGTTTCAACAGGGAGGGTCTTTCGAAACACACATACATATATATATATATATATATATATATGTATATCAATTTCCCGGATTTCGACCGAAATGGGTCGAAATATCGGTGATATTTCGACATTTCGACCCATATCGGTCGAAATTCATGTTTTCAGTTCAAAATTTCTCGGATTTCGATCGATATGGGCGAAATTTTGCTGAAACCTATGTAAATCAACGATATTAACCATGTGATCTTAATTTTAGTCATTTTACTAACTATTTACCAATTCTCTATATCAAAACACATCATGATTTGTATATTTTGTTATGGTAGGGTATGGTGCAATAGGGGGGATGCACACAATGTTTCTTCAACGTAGGGAGCTTCACCTCCCCTTGTTTTGGCAATGGAGATGAAACAACTCTATAGATTCTAGAGATCCGCTATAGCTTCTTTGTTTCATTCCTTTGTCATTTATCTTTGTAAAATATATCATCTTTTCTGTAAGTATGTAATTAATTATGTAATTCACTAGAACTATATGATATCTATCAGTCAGCTCAACGACATGCCCCGATATGTGCGATATAAGACATATGGATGAGAGATATGCGTGATATAAGTGTGCATTTGTTAGCTATTATTGTTTTAAGAACTTGGATTTAATGATATCCATTTCCAATATGTATCAATCAATAATCAACCTTAACAATGAAATGATCGATATGACCGATATGTGCGGTATAAAGCATATGGATGAGAGATATGTGTGATATAAGTACGCATTTGTTAGCTATTGTTGTTTTAAGAACTTGGATTTAATGATATCCATTTCCAATATGTATCAATCAATAATCAACCTTAACAACGAAATGATCAATATGACCGATATGATCGATATGTGTGATATAAGGGGCATATGGATGAGAGATATGTGTTATAAGTACACATTTGTTAGCTATTGTTGTTTTAAGAACTTGGATTTAATGATATCCATTTCCAATATGTATCAATCAATAATCAACCTTAACAACGGAATGATCGATATGACCGATATGAACGATATGTGCGATATAAGGGGCATATATGAGCAATATGTATGATAAAACTGTATATTTGTGAGCTATTTATTGTTGTAAATAACTTGAAAGATCTTAATTTGCAAAAAATGGTCGAAAAATGACTTTTTAAGTCATTTTTGACCTTACCACCGAAACGATCGAAATTTCTCGAAATTTCACCGAAATTTCGGTATTAGGGGTGACCGAAACGAAATCGAAATCGAAATCTCAAACCTTGGATGGGACACCGGGCCTGAATGGGTTTTCATTGATCTTCTATAGGGAATTCTAGGAGGTGGTCAAGCGGGATGTGGTGGATGTGTTGAAGGAATTTTGTGAGAGGAATCAGTGATTCGAGAGAGTGAACAAGGCTCTTATTTTTCTGCTGCTAAAGAAGGGCATGCTGACCTGGATGGAAGATTACAGATCTATTGCGTTGTCTAATGCTGTATACCTCATTGTTTTGAAAATTCTTGCTAATCGCTTAAGGGAGGTTCTACAACAGATCATTTCGCCTGAGCAGACTGTATTTGTGCGTAGGAGAGCCATGGCTGAGATGTTGGTGATAACATTAAAAGTGGTATCGGTTTGGAAAAGAAGCAGTGCCAAAGGAGTACTCTGGAAGATTGATTTCTCCAAAGCGTTTGATTGTGTAGATTGAAGGTTTTTGTGGGCTTTAATGGAGAAGAGAGGTTTTCTGGAGATGTGGATTGCTTGGATCAAGCGGTGTGTTACAACCGCATCCCATACTGTGCTGGTCAATGGCTGACTGGAGTGGGAGGGGGGGTTCTTTCAACCTCAGAGGGGAATTCAACAAGGATGCATGCTAGCCCCACTTCTCTTTGTGATAGTGGATGATGCGTAAGCTATAATGATAAGGTTGCCGACGAGTAGGGATTGGTGTTATGGGTATAGGAAGGAAGATATATCCATCCCGGTCTTATAGTATGCCGATGATACTGTTTTATTCCTGGGGACTGAGGCAGAGAAGATACATCGGGCGTTGCTTATCATGGATATTTTTGGGGATATTTCTGGGCTCCGGATCAATAGAGAAAAATCGATGGTGGTTCCGTTTGGTCTCATGGAGCAGGAGTTGCAGAATGTGGCAACGGTGTTGGGGTGCCCTATTGCTGCCCTATCGATTTCGTACTTGGGTCTCCCGTTGGTGGCGGTAAGATCGAAGACTAAGGATTGGAGAGCATTGCTGGAGACATTGGAAGGGGGGTTGGTGGGATAGAAGGCGACGATGCTCTCAGAGGGAGGGAAGTTGATTCTTCTGAAGCATGTTCTTTCTGCCATCACAATCTTATTCTGCTCCACGAGGTTGTTGCTTGCTTGGGTACACGCAAAGATTGATGCTTTGATGAGAAGGTTTTTCTGCTCCGATGGGCGTCAGGTTTAGAGGGGCTTCCACCTGGTGGATTGAGGCAAGGTGACAACATCAAAGAAGAAGGATGGATTGAGAGTGCTGTGGGTGGAGGAGATGAATAAGGCTTTTATGGCGAAGTGGGTTGTACACCTTTGGGGGGAATCTGAGGACATAGTATGCCGTTTATTGAGTAAGGTATATGGGATATCCATGTCGTTAGGGGCCGTCTCGAGTCATCTATCACCCTCTTTGTGGAAGGGGATTACCAAAGTTATTCCGGAGATGTCGAGTAAGTTGAGACCTATACTTGGAGTGGAACATGCTTTCTCTTTTGACTTGATGATTGGACGAGGGATGGTGCGGTGGGGGAATGTTACCTATGTCTCTTGCAGTTGGCGTGTAACAGAGAGGAGCAGGTGCTTCAGGTTTGGGACTGAGGGTTTTGGTCTCCGATTTTCTCTTCAAACTTGTCAGATCTGAGGGTGGAGGAATTCCTTACTCTACTGACAGAGCTAACGTAGATCAATGGTCCATCTTATGGCATGGACCATTTTGTATGGGAGATGGGAGGTTTTGGATGAAGAAAGCATATTTCTTTTTTGTGGAGGATGGGGATGACATGCAAGAAGAAGTTGGTGTTGGCACATGGATGATATGGATAAGTAAAGTGCCAAACCGAGTTAAGGTTTTTCTTTGGTTGTTCAGGCTTGATAGGATTCTCACCAAAGGTCACCGGGGGGCAACTGATGTACATGGAGGATGCTACATGTGATAGATGCGGTTTGGCGACATAAGACATGGAGCGCCTGTTTTTCTCTCGTCCTTTCTCGGCTCAAGTGTGGAGCATGGCCAACATCATGTGTCTTGCCAAGCATGATTGTCCCACCTTCTGGAAAAATATTAGATCGGTCTACGGATATGTACACAAAGATAGCTCTTATCCCTTTGCGTTATTTTAGGCGATTTGGTGTGCTAGGAACAAGGTCATTTTTGGAGGGCAGACGTTCTAACCAAAAGTGTAATTGAGCATTGTAGGACGCTTTGTATATCATGGAGAATGTAATACGATGTAATTTCAAACTCTTTTAATATATAAAATATCTTGAGGTGGATCCCATCTTGGGAGGCCACCCTCCATTTTTCTCAAAAAAAAACAATGATGCCCTTTTCGGCCTTCTTGAAAAATTGAGAGTCATCTGAAGTAGATTTGTTTAGGCCAATTCTTGCCACATTGTGACGATTTCTAATACCATGATCTTTTACTCTGTTTGGGACCATAAATGCCTTTATTGAATTGACAAACCTTGTGATACTCTCTCGTGGTCTCAAACCTAGGTGGTGTTGCATATAGGTTCATCATGAAGATCACTATAGAGAAACACCTTCTTTATATCAAGTTTATAGAGTGGTTAAAACTTGCGGATAATGAAAGAAATCAGATTGTACATAATTGGGGAGACGTGCCACATGTGAGAAAGTCTTTGGAAAACCCACTCCATCAGTTTGGGTATAGGTCTTAGCTATTAGACATGATTTGTACCTTGCAATCGATCCACCAGACAAGTTCTTCATGGTAAACCCTATCTACTACCAATAATAGTAGTGTTCTTAGGTGGATCAATCAAGGATCATGTACCGTGAGAAAGCAAACTATCCATTTCTTCTTGCAATTCTTTCTTCCATTCAGGCACCACTATTGCATTTCTTCTTGCATTGATAGATAGAAGGGACATTGATAGCAAAAAAAACCGCTACAAATTGCTTATATCGTGGGATAGTCGATTGATGGAGACATAATTGAAAACTATATGCGATGTGCATATTTGTTTCCTCTTCTGAAGAGCAATTGCTTCTTGCATTGCTTCCTTCCATTTAGGCACCACTATTACGTGCTAATAGGTAGAAGGGACATTGGTAGAAAAAAACCCTTTACAAATTGCTTATATCTCGGAGATAGTCAACTCACGGAGACATAATTGAAAATCAAGGTTCGAAATCTCGATTTCGATTTCATTTCGATCCCTCGAAAATGGAAATTTCAGGAAATTTTGACAATTTCGATGGAAATCTCAGAATTGGCTCAAAAAACCATTTTTGCCAGTTTTTTGCAAATTAAATCTATTCAAGTTATTAGAACAATAAATAACTTACAAATCCCCATCTATATCACACATTTTTTTGATGTAAAAGAGGGAGATCTCCCGAGGCGGGGGTCACCACAGCAACACTTTCATTAAATAAAGGTAGAGTACATCAACGTGAAGCCCAAAAATTGTATAGAGCATTACAATGCGACACAATATCTATATCACACAACGTGTTGCGACATGTGTGAGGGCGCAGTGGAAGACGCGGACCACCTTATCTATATCACACATATAGCTCATCTATACCTTTACATCGCAGTGTTCGCACTTATTGGTCATATGACTATTAATTCTGATTGCTGATTGATAGATATTGGAAATGTAGTTCATCCAAGTTCTTAAAGTAAATAACTTACAAATATACACTTATATCACACATATCAATTTAGTGTTTAAAGTGCTATGCCACGACAATATTGATTATTTATATCATATCACAAATATACACTTATATATATTTATATCACACAGATATTGGAAATGGAGTTTTAATACTTAGTATAAATATAGTTATGTATATTTAGTGTTTAAAGTAGTATATAGATTTCTATGTTTCGATTTGTAAATAAAATGATCTTAGATCTAGAGGTTGAGACGAACAATTTTGAGAAAAGCCACGTAAGAGACAACATGAAAATCGACTTAACATTTAGTTCTCGGAATTAATCAAGTATTAAATTTTAATTAATAAAAAATCTCAAAGTCTTGTTTTCTAAGTGTTAAACATGATATCCGAGTTTCTCCTTTGACAAATTATCTTGATTCCATTGTATAACACAAAACCCCCAAATTTATCTTCCATATATCTCACAAAATTATTAAAATCTACCAAAAAACCTCCATAATACGCAATACTGACACATGGTGAACAAAAATTGAAATTCCCTCACATATCAACAAATTTGGCAAGATTTGTAGTAGCATATCTCAAGATCATGAAGGAAGAACCCCAATGGAAGAAACAAAGTAGAGAAATCGGTCGTTTCACTGATATTTCGGTCATTTCGTCGATATTTCATCGAAATACGTGAAATACGATATGTGGGGTAGTTTCGATACCTCAACACCCTTGAAATCGAAATTTCAGCAAAATTTCACGAAATTTAAGACCTTGTTGAAAACTGGATACAATGCGCATATTTGTTTCCTCTTCTGAAGAGCAATTGGAAGGTTAATATGAAGTTGTGTTTGTTGAATGTCTTTCGCTTCAAAATGCTCATCTGTAGGCACTAAATTCTTACACAACTAGTTGTTAGTGTTCTCATTGCCACATACCTCAGGAGCAGATGCACGTGTGGCTATTGGGATGTGTTCTCTTGATTTAGGTCACGATGGGTGTACTCCAACTTGAAACGATGTGGTTGAGGAGCATTACCACTAGGTGCATGGGATATAGGAAGATAAATAATTTCTTTGGCCTCTGGGGTCACATGGATGGGTTTAAAGAATGTAACGACCATAATCATATCGAAATGATGATGAATAGAATCATAACACATGTAACCTTTTTGGATTCTAGAATATTCCATAGAAACACATTCAAATCCTAGGAGTAAGTTTATAGTGTCATGCATAATGAAGATGGACAAAGGATTTGCTTCTGAACGCCTTGGGTTGAACATGGAAGAGATTTTAATCAGGGAATAGAAGAGAGTAAGGAGTTTGTTCTTCTAATACGGTAGAGGGCATGAGATTAATGAGATATATTGTAGTAAGCACTATATCCACCATAATGTAAGCAGTGTACTACTTTGTATAAGTAAAGTTTTGGTCACATCCAAGATGTGATGATGTTTACACTCAACTACTCTATTTTACTGCGATGTGTAGAGACAAAATGTTTGGTGAAGAATGCCATGCTTAGTGAAGGATTTCAAGAAACTATTGCAAAAATCTATGGCATTGTCTGTACGAATACATCTAACATGAAAACCACAAGTATTTTTCACTCCAACTATGAACTTTCGGTTTTATATTTCATAAGGAGGACCTATGAGACACGGCTATTATCGCCACCAACATCAAGACAAAATAATGTAGACAGCGAGGCCTACGCTTCGACCGCCTCCAGGCTTACACCTTGCCTCACTTTTCAGGTAAGCGCCTGAAATGTGATCCTCGTCTTATTGGGGTATGGTAGGACAACGAGGCCTACGCTTCGACCGCCTCCAGGCTTACACCTTGCCTCACATTTCAGGTAAGCGCCTGAGACCACCTCGTGCCTTCTTGAACCTTGGTTGGGACCTAAAATCACGTGATCTGCACACTGAAAAACTGGCAATGTATTAATTAGTTGCTGAAAACTTTGAATTCATCACAAAGCGGTATTGAGAAAGAGATCAATCATTCTGCCTCATCTACATTATCTCCACGTATATATGAAGAATCTGAGCATAATTCTTTTCTTTGGACTTCGTTAGTCGCAGATTATCCCGCATATATTTTTGCAGTTCGTGGTACACATTATCAATTGTTATTCATTGAATGCATCTATTCATGATCCATGCTTTCACCATTACATTGTCCTTTCATGATGCAAGTTTTCCTATTTTCTTTTTGATTCCTCATGAGTAATGATATACTCCTTGTCACGACCTTCAATCACATTCATTAGTGATTGGGATCAAAGCACATAGTTTCTTCCATCCAGTTTGGTGATGGGACCAAAGAGAGGACTCTTCATTTCACTTTCATTAGTTGAAGAACCAATAACTTCTGACATGTTTCACGCATCTTGGAAGCACAAATAATCAATCGCAAGCTAGGTCAAACAGTGGATCACCCAACACATACCAATCATTTAGATAGTCAATAATATGCATCTTTGTAAGGGAGACAAGATCATATATACCAATGCAGAAGTTGTGATTGTGAATTTGGAGGTATACGAATCAACAATGGGAAATCGACCCTAGAGACTTTCAATTGCTGCTGCTTGTGGCATGGTGAATGAGGTTGCACAATGGAGAGTGTTGGAGTATTTGTTATGTGCGTCATGAGTTGTAGCAGGGTAAATGGATCCTGGAGAAGATCCATTTACCCCATCCATATGTTTAGTCCCACATTGTCCAGTGGTGGGACTTGGAGGCTCTGGAGAGGCCATATAAGGAGCCCCAGACCTCCTGTAACTAGGGATGCAAACGGACGGATACGGATACAGATATAGGTATTACCATATCCTTATCCGTTTCAAAATATGGATACGGATATGGATACGGATTTCATACGGATATCAAAAATTGAATACCGTATCCGTAAATACGGATACAGATTCAAAATCGGATAATCATGATTCGGATACGGATATTTATGAAACAGATACGGATTATCTTATAAATATTAAGTGTCTCCTCATACTTTTAATTAGAAATGATGTCTTTACGAACTTGTAATTGATAGACGACTAACCTTAAATTCAGTAAACTTACAATGTTACATAATAGATAAGAAAATAAATTAAAATATTGAATGAAATAAATTGAAGATCATATAATAAAATTATATGATGGCGTACCTCTGTCTTCCTTCATTTGAAATGTTTTCAAAATATAGGAAATGCTGTAACATTGTAACCAACTAATAAGATAAAGGTGCTATGGTATATTTCATGAAACGATATTCTGATAAATTATATAAGTTTATTACTTTTTTTGACATTTCATGATGAGGTACAATTTCGTGTCAGAGCTACATTGAGGCATGCAAAACATTTGTGAAGCTGAAATATTACTGAAAATATGGATAATACGGATATCCGTATCCGTATCCGCGAAAAATATATACATCTGTATCCGTATCCGTATCCGGAAAATCTTCTATAATGATATCTGTATCCGAATCCGTATCCGCAAAAAAATTAAAACTAGTATCCGTATCCGTATCCGCTTAAATCTGAAAATACATATCCGTATCCGCTTAAAAGCGGATACGGAAGCGGACGGATACGGATATATCCGTATCCGGTTACATCCCTAGTGAGGATACAAAACTATGCCCCAGATAATATCGTCCAGCAAAAAATGGATATTTTTTAAATATGGTATTACGAAAAATACCAAAAATAAAACTAGCTAAATTTAGTATTTCGGAATATTAATTAGAGTGCATAATTAATGCAAAAGTTGATGACCAAAATGCCCTTTTGGGCAACAAAATTGAAGGTGCCATTGGATTTGAATCTGATGTAGGGATGCAAACGGACGGATACGGATACGGATATAGGTACTACCATATCCTTATCCGTTTCAAAATATGGACACGGATACGGAAACGGATATCATACGGATATCGAAAATTGAATACCGTATCCATAAATACGGATACGGATTCGGAATTGGATAATCATGATTCGGATACAGATATTTAAAAAACGAATACGGATTATCCTATAAATATTAAGTGCCTCCTCATACTTTTAATTAGCAATGACGTCTTTATAAACTTCTAATTGATGGATGATTAATCTTAAATTCAATAAACTTACAATGTTACATAATAAATAAGAAAATAAATTAAAATATTGAATGAAATAAATTGAAGAGCATATAATAAAATTGTATGATGACGTACCTCCGTTTTCCTTCATTTGAAATGTTTCCAAAATATATGTAATACATGTAACATTGTAACCAACTAATAAGATAAAGGTGATATGGTATATTCCGTGAAACGACATTGTGATAAATTATAAAAGTTACTTTTTTGACATTTCATTATGAGGTACAATTTTATGTCAGAGCTACATTGATGCATGCAAAACTTTTCTGAAGCTGAAATATTACCGAAAATATGGATAATACAGATATCCGTATCCGTATCCGTGAAAAATACATACATCCATATCCGTATCCGTATCCGGAAAAATTCTATAATGGTATCCGTATCCGAATCCGTATCCGTAAAAAAATTAAAATTAGTATCCGTATCCATATCCGTATCCGCTAAAATCCGAAAATGAGTATCTGTATCCGCTTAAAAGCGGATACGGTAGCGGACGGATACGGATATATCCGTATCCGGTTGCATCCCTACCTGTAACCATTGAGAAAGTACAATGCATAACACATCCCTTTGATGGCTTCTCCCGTGGTTTCATCCCGCTCCTCACGGAGTAGGGTTCCACGTGAAATCTCGCCATTCTTATCGTTCTTTATCTTTATTCCATGTTTTCACTTCCGCTTCCTATTTTCTGACATGGTATAAGAGCGGGTCGATTCTCGAGGATTTCATGCTCTTTATTTTTCGATATTTGAGTTGATGTTGAAGATGTATTTCTGAAGATCAGTGTATTGTTCATATTCATATTTTGTTCGAGAGATTTTATTTTAGGGTTCTTCGGAACCCCAGATGATGTTCTAGCACGCATATGCGCAGTTGTTCAGTGCTTAGATATTTGTTCTGTACGAGATTTGATTCTCGGATATTGTTCTTTCAAGAATCAAGTACTCGTTATTCTAAGGGTTTCTGAACAGGGAAGCTCCAGATTTGTGTTTGGGTTCAGGAACCCTGACGGCACAAGAAGCTTGCATACACACGATCCCTCGCAGTCCCATCGCGGAGGTCCCATCTAGTCGATATGCACAGGCGGCGCGCATCTCGATCTTCATTTCCGGGCAACCAGCCCATAAGCGCTCGACGAGGAGGCATTTCAGCCTCCAGTCCTGCCGCCCCAGGCGGCACCACGAAGATCTCCAGTTGGCGGAGCCCAGGTGGGAACCACGATGATCTTTGCGAGAAATTTTTAGAAGCGCATGCTGTCCCCAATGACACCACTAGGCATGGCCTCAAATTTCAGCGAAATTTGGTCGAATTTCTGTCGAATATCGATATCCAGTCGAAATCGAAATTCGACCGAAATGACCGAAATATGGGGGTCCTAGTTTAAAAAATGACCGAAATGATCGAAATTTCGATCGAAATTTGACCGAAATTCCATCGAAATTCTGTTTTGGTCATCACTGAAATGGTGACCGAAACCGATATTTAAGGCCTTGCCACCAGGCGGAGGAGCCACAGTCATGCAGAAGCAGCGGTATCTTCACGCACGCGCGACTCCCAGGCCTACGAACACGCGCGCGACTCCCAGGCGCACGAACTCCACCTCCCTGTGCGCAGGTCTCGTCGCATATCCTTCCCACAGGCTCGCAGGCGGTGCCCTAGTCGAAGGCGATCTCCATGACTCGCATCTCCATGACTCCATGACTTCGTGGAGACCTGGAGCTCGATCCCTAGGCGCAACCTCCATCAGCCGTACATACGACCTCCTTATCAACTCCTGGCATGCAGGGGCGACAACATCTTTAAAAAAAAGGAGGGGGGGTTTTAAGTTGGAACCCTAAACGCAAGTTCTCTTCAAGGGGCCCGACGACCTGTTTAAAAAAATGTTTTTTTTGCAAGGCCCAAGTGGGGCTGCAAAAAAAGGGGCCCGATAGTTTTGTTAAAAAAATCAAAGGCACGTAAAAAGAAAAGAGCCGTACGCATATTAAAAAAATGAATGATTTGAAAAGCCGTAAAAAAAATTGAAACGGCTTAAAAAATTTTCAAAAAAAATGATGAATGTTTTGAAAAGCCGACAAAGTTGTGATCGGCTAAGTTGTTTTGTTCCCATCATTGTTGTCTTCTCCCAACTTGGTCGACGTCCATGATTTCCGACAAGTATGGGAGAAAGGGGGAGTATATATGTAGAGTCACAGGTATTGATTCAGATGTTCCAGATTCAGATGCAGATTTCCAGGCCTGACAGTTGTTGATAAGAATCTACAAATGAAGATTCTTCATGCGCAAGATTCAGACTCGACGTTCAGATTCTGAGTTCACAGGTGTGATGCGTAGTTGTTCATACTCGACAGATTGGTCAGAGTCCAAGATCGAGGCACTCCATGTTTGAGTGACCCATTTCTAGTTCTCCAGAGAGAGACTCATTTTCAGACATGCACGAGTATGCGGTCTTTTCAGATGAGCACATGTATGCCATCAGTTCAGAGTTCTCCATCCTTTCTTGTTTTGTAGGCCAGAGTTTTCATGTGAGCCATAGGGACTCCAGAGTAGAGGACCATTCCCTGTACTATGTTGGCAAGGGTTTTCATGTGTTATCATAGGGACACCAGAGCAGTGTACCATTTCTCCGACGAGGAGACTATTTCAGACTCCATTCTCCAGCGACCGTGGACTCCGACGAGGATTGCACAGCCACGACCCTTATTTAGTTCGACCCTTTTCAGAGATGGCGCAATTGTCCACATTATTGTGGCGGGCCAGAGTACTCCGAACGAGGAGACTCATTTCAGTTGTAGTGACTCTGAAAGGCGCAGTACAGAGCACATGCTCTCCGAAGAGGAGATTCAACAGACTTACACTCCAGCCCATTTGTCCTCCTCACCTGCACGGCATGAGAAGCAACGTCCTCGACTGCAACAATGTGCGCGTTGGGTTGATATTGTCCGTAGTGTCCTGTAGCATTGAGTTGAGTTTCTTTCTGTTTGTCCAAGCTGAGCATTACATGCTCCAGCTTGAGGGGGAGTGTTGGAGTATTTGTTATGTGCGTCATGAGTTGTAGCAGGGTAAATGGATCCTGGAGAAGATCCATTTGCCCCATCCATATGTTTAGTCCCACATTGTCCAGTGGTGGGACTTGGAGGCTCTGGAGAGGCTATATAAGGAGCCCCAGACCTCCTGTAACCATTGAGAAAGTGCAATGCATAACACATCCCTTTGAGGGCTTCTCCCGTGGTTTCATCCCGCTCCTCACGGAGTAGGGTTTCACGTAAAATCTCGCTGTTCTTATCGTTATTTATCTTTATTCCATGTTTTCGCTTCCGCTTCCTATTTTCTCTTTGTTGGCAAAGCTGTGTTGGCGGAAGTGGTGCACTGGAGGTGGTCCAATGTCGTTGGCGTGCTGAAGAAGGCCCTAGTGTGCTGGATAAGGTGCTGATGTACTGGAGAGGGTGCTAATGGTGTGGTTGAAGTCGATGGCTAAGTGGCTGGGGCAGGTGGAAAGCGATGTCGTGGTGACGTATGGTGTTGAGGTGGTGTTGATGGACATAGTGTTGGCGAACGTAGCTCATCGGTGTGGGCTGACAGAGGTAGCATTGATGGAGGTAGTAGGGGGAAATTGAAGGCGATGATCGAAAGAGAGGTTGCTCAAGAGAGAGAGAATGCTCTCTAGGGTCTTACGCCCTAGGGCTCTGATACCGTGTACATGTGTTTAAGTAGAGAATATTATATTTTGGTGTATTCAGGTTAAAGAGGCCCCTTCCTTGTATAGGGAAAGACAAAATACACAAGTACCCTTTAAGGTAGAACATGGAGAAATAAAGGAAAACAAAATACAATTCATAATTAGCTTTAATGATCATTATGATTATATGTAGAGAATGCTCGTGTGGCTGATGTTTGAATGGATGGGATTTGGCTGCCAGCTTCCATCTTTGATTTCTGAGCAGCGATACCAAAACTTTCTAGACTTTGGAGGAGATCGACACGTTCAATGGTCCAACCGAGGGGAGAGATCATTGGACTTGGAGGGCCAATGCTTTTTTGATGAGGAAAGCCTACTGGATGCTTAATGTTCGGGTCACCATCCCCTCGACATACACGTTCAATGGTCCAACCGAGGGGAGAGATCATTGGACTTGGAGGGCCAATGCTTTTTTGATGAGGAAAGCCTAGTGGATGCTTAATGTTCGGGTCACCATGCCCTCGACATATTTAATCAGGGATTGTAATCTTTTCTAGGACATGAAGATCACTCTCGGATCCCGGTGTTCATGTGGTCTTGAGGTTGAATTTGCATCAAATCTACAACCTCTATTAAGAAATGTACACTTTTATGATGGTACTTGGAAAGTATTGGACGTGATCATCCAATATAAGAGGATAAGAGGGATGAGGATAGGAAGCGAGCATTGGAGGGGAATGGAGAGGGCTCATCTCTATTGGATAACCTGTGAGGGGGAGAAGTCCAGGTTGACCACCAAGAAATATGAAAGATTTATGTGGAGAACCACCTAGCAATAAGAGGTGAGCATGGAGGAAGAATGGGAGCTGGTTACTCATTAGAAGCTCAACTCTTGTTGCCTCAGATGTGGACTCCATGAACACAAGGCTTCAGTCTAGTATTCAATGGTCCGTTGTTTCAATTGCGTTGAAACATATCATCACCAATCGGATAGCGAAGTGAAGCGAAGCCTTCATGATAGGGGATCTAAATTGGAGACAATCCATGGGGCAATCAACTAGGAGGTTGCCTGATCACCTTCGAACACCTGACTTTTTAGGATCTGAGTTGAGAATGGTTTTGCTTCGAGAAAGACTGCAAGCATTGCTGCTAGAGGAGGCGATAACAGATGACTCTCCTCTCCATGTTCTCGTCGTGGATGGCTCTACAGTGGGGGTGGGGTTGGATCCACCAGTCGTGATGGGTGTCCAGAGGCCATGGTGGATGGTCCTTCCCATGTACCTTCCCCCAAAAACCGCAGCTCCCTCACAATCATCAAAATATTTCAAGCTAGGAAGGCTAAACTTGATGAAGGGTAACTGATGTGAAAGGGGGACCTCTTCTGCAACAACGATGGATGTCCCGGTCGTAGTGGAACCTTGTATCGATTTAGGATTACTACTTGCTCAAAAGGCATCGATTGCATTCTTGGATGGTGTGATGCCGACTATGGGAGGCAAAGTTGTTCTTAAATGATGGTATTGACCTGGAATGTGAAAGGTATGAAAAAGGCAATTTATTGGTGCTCGGCTACATGATTAGTCTTGTGACATTTTCTTGCTAAACAAAGGTGCAGGGGTGGACATGATTTTTGTGGAACTTCTTGCGGGTCCCACTTCTCTCGGACTTTAGAGTTATAGAGGCCTCCGGGAGTGCATGGAAGGGAACGATATTTACCCTTCTTTTCGAGCAGAAGGGAATATTTATTCAAACTGTTCTCTTCAAGATAATCACACAGGCACACCCTCAGTGATTTCTTGTGTCTACAGGCCTAACATCTCATCTTTGATAAATGAGTTGTGGAATGAGCTTCATGACATCATGGGAATATTTCCTTCCCAGGCTTGGCTAGTTGGGGGGAGATTTTAACACAACACTTGTCTCTTCAGATCGTTCTCGATTTTTTTGGGGGGAGGGCATGTCCTGCTGTCGACGGATTTAGCGGAAGTGGTTGACGACCTACAAATGGAAGTGATTGATGCCGCGGATACCTGTTACACTTGGTGGAATACGGGTTTTCGCTCATGGATAGATCGCCTTTTGGCCTCTGTTGAGCTTCTCATGGCTTTCCTCTTTCTCATGGCTTTCCTCTCTCCTCGGTCTCATCCAGACCGAGATCGAGATCTGACCATATGCCTTTGCTCTGGGATTCGGGTGAAAGCTCCGTGTCCCGATCCTTTTTTAGATTTGAGAGGGTATGAATGTTGGATGAAAGCTTCCGAGAGCTTGTGATGGGCACTAGACTTATACGCATTTCTGGCTTTGCTGCGAAGTGTCTGGCCTGAAAATTGACATCCTTCGTAGTAGCTATGTACTTTAAAGGGTGGGGATGAGCCCGACACTCTACGATCGAAGCAGAGGTTTCTCTCCTGGACAAAATAGAAGATGCTAGAGACTTAACAGAGAGATGAGAAGTTCATGCCAATATACTATATTTGACGGGGATAGGAAGCATGTGACGGAGTGGAGATCGAGATCCAGACACAAGTGGATCCAGGAGGGTGATGAACATACTAAATTCTTCCATATAATTGCAAGTGGAAGACACCACCACAATGTGATCCGATATGCGATGGTTACTGAAAGACGGGTTGAAGGAGATCGTGAAATGGGAAGCGCCCTCGCTGATTATTTTTGTGATTTCTCTCGAAGAATCTCAAGCAGACCGTGTATACAAATAGTCTATGGGCCAATACTGCTATACGTAGACCATGCGTCACTTTGTGTGAGGTATCACCCTTGAGGAGGTTAAAACCACGACCTAGGGCTTGAATGCAAATCATGCTCCTAGTTCGGATGGCTTTCCTGTTTTCTTTTACAGAAATTCTGGGAAGATGTCGAAAAACAAGTGATTGAGGTGATGGAGGAGTTTCTACATGGAAACTCGGTCTTTGATAGGATCAAGAAGGCTATTCCTTTCTTTTTACCAAAAAAGGTGTCTGAAAGGGTGGATTATTTCTGCCCAATTACCCACATGGCCTTAAATTTTAGCGAACTTCGGTCGAATTTCTGTCGAATATCGATATCCAGTCGAATCCGAAATTCGACCGAAATGACCGAAATATGGGGGTCCTAGTACAAAAAATGACCGAAATGATCGAAATTTCGGTTGAAATTCCACCGAAATTCCATCGAAATTCTGTTTTGGTCGATACCGAAATGATGACCGAAACCGACATTTAAGGCCTTGATTACCCACTCCAACACAATATATCTTGTGATCGCTAAGGTGTTGGAAAATGGACTCAATGTTGTTATGAATGGCATCATCTCCCGGTATAGTTTGCATAAATATCAAGGAGGCAAATAGAGGACAACCTGGCTATGGCTATGGAGATCATCGCGGACTGGAGAAGACGTAAGGCAAATGGCTCTTTGGAAGGTAGACTTCTCCAAAGTTTATGACACAATTGATTGGCGACTCCTGTGATCGGCTATGGCAAGCACACGGTTTAAGCGGTTGTTGACTCCCAGACGTCGTAGTAATGCAGAATAAGATGTCTTAAAGGCTTCTCAATAGGTGGCATGCTAGATCTTCCGAGTCACCCCAAAGTCTAAGGATCCATTTGGTAAGCAATGCTTTATTCATATGCTCAAGTCTCAGAACTCCTATTCTGCCATTCTTCTTGGCTCTAGTTACTTTATCTTAGCTTACGTGGTGCACCCTTCCCTTCACCTGGTCACTGTCTGTCCAGGAGAAGGGCCTCATGATGGATTCAATCTTCGTGTGCACACCTTTCAGAAGAAATCTTATCAAACAGAAGAAGATAGCGATAACCGACAAGACATGCTTTAGCAGAGCTGGTTTTCCCCTGTCGTCAAGATCCTGGCCTTCCAGCTAGCTAGCTTATTATCCATTTTGTCCAGAATAGATCTCTAGTCACACACACACAAATGACCGGCCACCAAGGGGAGCCCTAAATAGGTCGCGCGGAGGGTTCCTTTCTCACATTTCAGAGTCTCAACCACCTCTTGAATCTTTGTATCTGAGAGTCCAAACATGATAAAGGTGGACTTGTCTCTGTTAGTCTGCAACCCCGAGATGTGGCCTAAGATGTCCAAGATAGAAGATGCCCGCCTTGCATATTCCATCCCATTCTCCAGAAAGACAATCTTATTATCTGCATATCGAAGGACGTGAATAGATTTGTCTTCTCTATATTAGCCCGAACACCGCCTACCATCCTTAGCTAAATTCATCATAACAATCAGGGCATCCACAACAATCACAAGAGGGGGGTGGGGGGCAAAGGACACACCTGTCTGATGCCCTGTTGAGGCTCGAAGAAACCACCTTCAGGGCAGTCATTTACAAGCATTGCATAGGAGGTCGTCGTGATACACCTCTTGACCCAAGTAATCCACGTCTCTGGGAATCCTCTTCGCTGTAGATATGACCATATCAAGAGCCAATCCACAAAATCATATGCATTGGAGAAATCTACTTTCCACAACATTCCTTTCTTTTGAGTTCTCTTCCAATCTAGCACCGTTTATGACTCAAGTACCCATTCGTCGGCCAAGTGTCTACCAGGAATGAAAGCTGTCTGCTTTGGTGAGGTAATGTCACCCATCACATTCCGTAGTTGGTTTGCAAGAACTTTGGTGATAATGAGATATAATCTGTTAAATAAAGCAATGGGTCTAAAGTCTTCTACCTTAGTGACCACCTCCTTCTTTGGCATAAAAAAGAAGAGCCTTTTTGAGCCGCTCAAAGCCTGAGTTACCATCCCTGAATTCCTGTAAAACCTTCATCAGATCTTCTTGACCATTTCCTAGAACTCGCAGTAGAAAATAATCTAGAATCCATCTGAACCTGGTGCCCTGTTTGCATGCAGCTGCATCATCGCCTTTTTAACCTTAGTTTATGTGAAAGGGGCCAAAAGAGTATATTCCTGTGAAGGAGAAATCTTCCTAACCCCCTTCCCGTGCCATCCCCAGCCGGTACAAACATCCCTTCTTGTGAAAGAGTGAACGTAGGTACGTAAATTCTTACGCACCTCATGATCACCACACACATGCACACCATCAACCATGATGCTATGGATATAGTTCCTACGTCTTCTCCCGCTCACCATGGAGTGGAAGAAGCGCGTGTTGGCATCTACTTCGACTAAATTTGTCTCGATCTCTGCCACCATTCCACCTCCTCCTTGTCCTCCAGCCATGCATCACGTAACCAATATTGTCTCTCTTCAAACTCCTATTCCGTCAGTTCACGTTCATTTTCCTCTCCATCTAGTCTATCAATCACCTCTTGAGCCATGTCCCTTTTGTTCGTTGCTGATTTTTAACATCCTTTCGAAATGCAATTAAGTGTCTTTGCAATGCTAATAATTTTCCAGCAAATCGGGTTGTAGGCAACCCCACCTGAGAATCCCTCCAATATTCTCTTACCAAATCCTAGAAGCCATCTTTTTGCCGCCATTCCACCTGAGAGTCGCCTGAGTATTAGAACGATTCGGATTCAAATGTGCAGAGACACTTGGACCCAAAACACTGTTTCGGGGATTTGAGACTTCTTTTTGGGGATCAAAAGTAGAGAATATGGTGGGCCCAAAGAGTCCTGGATCCGAAACACCCAAGCGGGGATACGAAACATTGAAAGAGATGGTTTTTATCTCCTACGAGACTCGGGGCGCAAACAAGTGCCCCTGTTCCTTTCGAGAACCTTCGGTATGACACCTTGGAGGTTCCCGAGAAAGATGCGGAGGAAGCGTAATCGCCACACCTTTCTTGCTTCCACCGGAGACCTAATCCTTCGGCCGCCTGCCCTCTGTCGTCGCTGCCGCTAGCAGTAGCCGAACCCTCAATCCGTCACCTTCCTTCTCGTTGGAGCGAGTCTCCTTCACCTTGATCAGGAAGCAAGCCTTGCCAATTCGTAGCTTCACCTCCGTCGGCACGAAAACACCTCTAAGGGCCATTTTAATCAAGACTTGCAATTCAGATCCCTTAGAGAGGCCTTCAGATAAAACAAATATAATGATGCCATGTTCCTCCATCATCTTAGCTAGGGTTTGAAACTCCCTTGCTTGAAAGGGGACACCTTTGAGACGAAGGGTTCTATATGAAAGTTCCTGGGGGGCATCATCTCTCAACGTTGGCCTACGCCATCGGACCGACTCACCATCTGCAACTTTTCTTCGCGCTTACAAGGGCTTCTGAACCTCTTTCATTGATAGGCCCCTTGCGCACTCAAGCGAATTGCCTATCATGATAACATCATCGTCAAAATATGGTCCAACCTTACAACCAATGCCTTATATTGCATCATGAAGACAATCATGGCGTCTCGAACAAACGCCCACCTATATTCCATCCAGATTTCATTCTCTGGTACCAGTTGGTGGAAATGAGTGAATCATTATTCCGTAGAACCCTAGGCTCTCTTATATAGAGAGACCCCATGGGTAAAATACACAAGAGTCCAGAGAATAAGCAAAAAATAAGAAACAGTACATAATATCATAACATAAATCTCTACACCCCCCCTCAAGATGGAGCATAGATGTCTATTATGCTCTGCTTGGAAGAACATCTCTGAAAGGGTCCTCTGAGCAGCGGCTTGGTAAATATGTCGGCAGTCTGATCCTCTGAGCTAACACGAGACGTAGATATCAAGCCTCTCTGGATCATGTCTCTAGTGTAATGGCAGTCAACTTCGATATGCTTTGTTCTTTCATGAAGTGCTGGATTGTTGGCAATAAACAATGCTGCCTGATTGTCACACTGAAGCTGCATGGGTAAAGGTACAACTATATGTAGATCTTCTAGCACAGCTCGAACCCACATCATCTCCGTGCTTGCTTGCGCCATGGCCCTATATTCAGACTCAGCGCTGGACCTTGTCACAACAGTTTGTTTCTTGCTTTTCCAAGAAACCAGAGAGCTCCCAACAAAAACGGCGAATTCTGACGTAGACTTTCGATCCTCAGGACACCCTGCATAGTCTGCGTCTGCACACGCTGAAATAGATAAATCTGTGCTCTTTCGAAATAGTAACCTTGAGCCTGGAGAAGACTTTAGATACCTTAGTATCATGTATATGGCATCCATATGAACTTGTCTTGGCTGTTCCATAAATTGACTCACCCGACTTACTGCAAAAGCAATATCGGGTCGAGTTATGGTGATATAAAGGAGCTTACCCACCATCTCTCTATATCTTCTCTTGTCGACTTCTTCAGTATCATTGTCATACAGTTTCATGCTCGGATCCATAGGAGTACTTGATGGTCTACATCCAACCATGCCTGTTTCAATCAGAAAATCTGTAATGTATTTCCTTTGGGTCATCACCAGACCCTGTGCATTCCTGGCAAATTCCAACCCCAGAAAGTATCTTAGGGTACCAAGGTACTTCGTGACAAACTGACGACCCAAGAATGCTTTTGCCCTCTTTACTCCCTGAACATCATCTCCTGTAACCAGAAAATCATCAATATAGACCATGATGACAACCATACCTGTAGAAGTCTTCTGAATGAACGAGTGGTCCGCATTTGATCTTTTGAATCCATGTCGTTCAATTAGGTGGGAAAGCTTCTGGAACCATGCTCTTGGACTTTGTTTAAGGCCATAAATCGCCTTGTGAAGTCTACACACCATATGACTCTCTCCCTCAGCAGTGAACCCTGGTGGCTGCTGCTGTAGACTTCCTCCTGCAGATCTCCATACAAGAAGGCATTCTTGACATCAAGTTGAGATATAGACCAGTCACGTACCACAGCAACTGATAGAAGAATGCGAAGAGTAGAGTGACGGGCCACTGGAGAAAATGTATCCATATAGTCCACGCCATAGGTCTATGTGTGCTTTGTATCGATCGAGACTGCCATCTGAATGGTATTTAACTGTGAATACCCACTTGTAGCTAACAATGGATGCGCCAGATGGAGCATTCACCAAGCTCCATGTACCACGAGACTGTAAAGCACACATCTCTTCTTCCATAGCCAATCGCCAGCAATCAATCTTCATACCTTCTTGATAGGTCTGTGGTATATCCATGGAAGACAAAGCCGCAACAAACCTTTGAAAGTCACCTGTAAGGCGATGAAAGGACACCTGGGAAGCAAAGGGATAAGATGCGCACGTCCGTTTCTGCTTCCGAATAGCAATGGGAACATCAAGATCGTCATCCGTTGTACAGGATGGTGCAACCTCCTCCTGCAATGAAGAATCCTGCACATGTACAATATCTGACCCATCAATATTAATGCCATCTGAACATACCTGAGGCGTGATGGATGCCTGACGTGTAGTCTGAGCAGGACCTGACCGACGTGTATAGAATTTAGATAAAGGTGGGACAGGTGGTTGTGGAGGAGGTGGTGGTGGTGGTAGCGTAGCAACAGGAGTAGGAGTGGACTCAGGTGGACTCAGACTAGGAGGAGGAGGAACATAGACATCATCATCGGAAGTAGATGAGACCAACCTGTCACCTGCAGGGGAGAAGTACATTACAGACTCAAAGAATGTAACATCAGCACTGACAAAATATTTCTTATTTATGGGGTCATAGCAACGATAACCCTTCTGAGTCCGAGAGTAACTTACAAAGACACACTTGACAGCTCTAGGAGAGAGTTTGTCAAGTCCAGGAGATAGTTGATGAACAAATGCCACAATACCAAAGACACGAGAAGTAAGTGAGAATAATTCCTTATCAGGGAAAATAATGGAAAGGGGAATTTTCTCAACAAGAACAGATGATGGCATGCGATTGACAAGGTAGCAGGCTGTAAGGACGACATCCCCCCAAAAAGTGATAGGCGTACAACTCTGGATAAGTAGGGTTCGAGTGATGTCAAGAAGGTGACGATGCTTTCTCTCTGCCACTCCATGCTGTTGAGAAGTGTAAGCACAAGTGGGGTGGTGGATAATACCCTTAGACGAAAGAAACTGAGAGAGAGAACGGGTGCAGAATTCCAATGCATTATCTGTATGAACATATTTGATAGTAGAAGAGAAGATATTCTGCACTTCATTAATCAAATTTTTAATAACATCCCCTGCTTCAGATTTATTCTTTAAAAGAAAGACCCAAGATACACAAGAAAAATTATCAACCACAACTAGATAAAACCTGTGTCCCTGATGATCAGGTACACGACTCGGACCCTAAATATCAATATGAAACAACTCAAACGGGGAGCTACTGCTCCGACTCTGATGACTAGGAAAGCTAGACCGACGATGCTTTCCCAACTGACACGCTTCACAACGAAATGACAAACTTGGAGAGATCTGAGGCAAGAGATGTCGCATTTTCTGGAGCGGGAGATGGCCAAAGTGAAGATGCCAGGTGTACGGAGAGATTGATCCAACTGAATGTGAAGAGACGCCAGCATAGGATTTCCGGACCAGACGATAGAGACCATTTTGCTCAGAGCCACAACCAATCACCATGCTCGTTAGTATGTCCTGAAAAATGAGAGAGGATGGGTCAAATATAGCACGACAGTGCAAATCCTTCGTAATCTGACTAATGGATAACAAATTCATGGAGAACTCAGGAGCATGTAGAACATTCTGTATAGATGCATAGAAGGTGATAAGGTGATCTCCCCCTGTCCAACAATGGGGGAATGAGTCCCATCTGCTATCAACACTGAGCGGCCAGATGGGATGTCCCTGTATGACTCAAGTCTCTTTCTGTCACGGCAGAGATGATGGGTGGCGCCAAAATCTATAATCCAATCGGAGAGATCATGACAAGATGTAAAGGCAGTGGCACTACCTGAGGTTCTGGCGACGACAGACGTACTAGCAGAAGCTGTAGCAGCAACCTCTGAAGATCCACCTGGAGAATCAGTAGATGATTGAGGCATAATATCTCGTAGACGTGCCACAAGCTCTTCGAACCGGTTATCTGTAGTGGATGCTGACGGAGACGTGACACGCTCGGCTACATGCGCTGATGCTGGGAACCCATGCTTAGAGTAGCATGTCTCCTCTGAGTGGCTTGTGCGATGACAAAATGAACACGGCTGGCGAAAGAGACCTCCTCGTCCATGAGGTCCACGTCCACGACCAGAAGACTGACCACCTCTCCCACGCGATACCGCCATCGCCGATGGAGGTGGAGTAGATGTGCTGGAAGAAACAAATATGCGACTGAGCCTCCGGTAAACGTCCTCCATGGGTGGAATAACTGCATCGGCAAGTATCTGAGATCGGGCTGCCTCATACTCAGGATCAAGCGCAGCAAGTAGAACGCCCACCATGGTAGCATTCCGAAAGGTCTTCTGCTGCTCTGGTATCGCCGTGAGTGGTATGGTGCTATATAGTTTCTCGAACATCCTCCTCAGGGACGTGTACAAGAAGTGAAGTGGCCGCCCATTCTGCTTCATTGTGAATATATCATGCTGGAGCTGTAACATCTTGGTCTCGTTCCGCACTTGGGAATATGTAGCGGCCAGAATATCCCACATTGCCTTGGCAGTGGGCTGATGGAGGACATCATTGGCAATCTCCATCGACAGTGTGCCTGATAGCCAAACCTTGGCATAAGAGTCATCGGCCTCTCAAGAGGCATAGATCCTAGTCTTCTCTGCCGGCTCATCCTCGGTAAGTATATGCTTCTTACCGTTTGATTTCATGAGACTCATGAACTGCATCGCCCCGAGCTTGTAGTTCGTCCCATCCATCTTAACTATTGGTGCAGGACCTTTGAAGGCGCCTATGGAGGGCATATCGACTTTACTTTCTGACATTTAGTCGGAGATAAAAAACTAGGGTTTGTAGACAAGAGACAACGTCTACATCAATCGGATAGGATTTGAGTGCATATGTAGACTCATGCACTCAAATCCATGTCACTGTATCGGTCGACGAGTGGTAAAGCGACTGCCAGGGACTCGTGCGACCGAGGGGGCCGGAGAAGAGGATCCGACGGTGGGCTGGGCGGTGAGCTCCAGGCTTGGGGGTTGCTCGACAAGGCCTGATAGGACCTAGCGGAGCCCGGCGGGAGGTGACAAGGCCAGGTGGGCTGGGGGGAGGCCCTGCGAAGGACTGCGGGCTGGGAGGTGGCCCGACGAAGGGGTCCCTGTCGGGGCCTGTCTGGGGCTCGGCGGCGGAGGGTTGGGGCTTGACGAGGCCTAGACGAGACCTGGCTGGCGGCGGAGGACCAGTGTAAATCGGTGAAGGCGGCGGAGGCGAGCCGAGAGGAGAGAAGAGAGAGAGGGTGAGCGGCGGGCTTAGAGAGAGGGTAGGGTTAGGGTTTTGGCTCTGATACCAAGTTGGTGGAAATGAGTGAATCATTATTCCGTAGAACCCTAGGCTCTCTTATATAGAGAGACCCCATGGGTAAAATACATAAGAGTCCAGAGAATAAGCAAAAAATAAGAAACGGTACATAATATCATAACATAAATCTCTACGGTATCCATTCCTTGGCTGTGATGGTGGGGAGGTGTTTTCCCAGTCTTGATCACCATTCTTGCATTGGTCACTGATTTGTGACACCATCTACGATAGTGTCCAAATCCTCCACATGCCAAACATTTCACTGCATTATGGCAGAATCCCGCTTGATGGCCCTTGTCACCACACTTGAAGCACCTGCCTGAGAAGTTTTTACCTCCTTCCAACCTCACATTCATAGTTATCGGTTTCCAAATCCGATGAGGAAGAGTGAGAGCCCCCATCCCCCTCATCACGAAATCTCCTTCTCTTCCCCGTCACCACTCTCCACCCAATGTTGCTTTCACCACTCTTCACCTAAGGGCTCAATCGTTGAAGAGATGTGTTAGAGCTTTGTGGCTTTAGAATGTGGCAACAGGGAAAAAATAGTACTGGGCTTTTGTGGTTGTGATTAAATAACAATTACCAGAGGCCTAATTCTGCATTATTGAGGAAGCATCAACCTCCAGAGGGATGCTTTGTGAACCTAGCTGCTGATGCAGCTTCTCAACTTGTGGTAGACTTAGAATTGCAGATTGGCCTTCCGTTATAGAAAAGATGGAGAGAAAACTAGCTAGATGAAGCCTTCCTTGCTATCGATTGGGGGTAGAGTGGTTCTTATGAAAGATGTTCTTGTAGCGATACTGGTTTTCATTGTCATCCATACTTCTTCCCGTTGGCATCCACCGTCATTTATAATTTGATTATGCAGAAATCTTTTGGAGCAAACCAAGGTAAGAAAACGCAGGAGTTCACCTTGTTGACTAGGAAGCTGTCACGCTTCCTAAGGGAGAGGGAGGACTTGGGTTATCTCACCTGGAAACCATGAACATAGCTCTCCTACCGAAATGGGTAGCACACATATGGGGAAGAGGAGATGATCTTCGTTGCAGACTCATTTTGAGAATCTATGATGTCCATGGCCAGGACCATTTAACACCTCATCTTCTTTTGCCACCTCGGCTTTTTGGAAGGGTATACACTCTCCATTGATGAGGTTCCCTAACCTTTTACTACACGTTCTTGGTGACGGCTGTGGCTTCTACTTTTGGACAGACAACTGGATTGATAACGGCTCTCCAGTGACTCACTTCCCCCCTCTCTTTGCTTTGGATGTGGATCGTATGGTCAAGGTGTCAGGTTGCTGGTAGAATGGAACATGGATACACTCCTATCCTACCAGATATTCGGATCAATGGTTGGACGAACTTTTAGACCTTCTTGGGGCACACAACATATCCATGGTCCAAACGGTGGCAGAGATTACTAGATATGGAGAGACGATGCCTTCTTTATTAGGCGGGCTTGTAAGGTAGCAGACAAACCGATAATTTAAGTACTTGAATGGTTGGTTCCTGATTGCAAAGTGATATGGGAGCTTAAGATACCTTCTCACATCAACATCTTCCTTTGGTTGACGCGAATGGGTCGCATCATGATGAGAGACTGTTGGTCTAGTTTTGTGGCATGGGGATTTGATTTCTGCTCACTTTGTGATGATGGTGTTGAGATTATGGACCATCTGTTTCTGTCCCGCGAGAAAACTAAATGCATTTGGCAAGAGCTAGAGATTGATTGGATAAATCCTAGAGGCAATGAGATGTTATGGGAGTCGATTTTCAATGCTAGGCGGCCCCCACCGATTGAGGTCCATCTTCCATTGGGGGGCTTTAGCATCCTGGTTATGTAGAAATGGAGTTATTTTTGCGGTAGATCCTTTTTTATTCAGAAAGTATTTTGTTCCATGCCAAAACTCTCCTCGAGTCTTGTCTCCTGTAAGATAACCCCGCATCTCCCCTTTTTTTAATATATTTGAAGCAATCACCATAACGTGTTCCGCCCTTTTTACTAAAAAGGAATCGATGGTCTAGAATTTTTATTGGCACTATCAACTCGTGTGTGTTATATAACGAGGATGTGGAGTCGACGAGGCAAATTTTTAGGGATATTTGTGTTGTAATCAATTTTATTACGGAAAAAAAGCATTATTTAAAGAACGAATCTCGGAACAAGGCAGTTTCATCAAAAGCAGAGGTGAGGCGTAGCCTCGAGACGGTCAAGGCGTATGCCTCAATTTTCCCAAAAAATATGTAATCTAACCTAATATACTATATAAGTATTAAGAAAGCTGTATGATATCCTTTTGTAGCTTTCCTTTTGGTTTATGAATAAATTTTTGATGGGGCGGACACCATCGAGTGTTTCCCCCTGTCTTGCAGACTTTCAAAAAAAAAAGAAAGCTGTATGATAACACAAATCTTGAAGCATATTAAGCAAGCAAAGGAACTTTAATGCAATTCATCGTTGTCGTAGACTTGCAGCGTCCAAATGTTACTAGTTACTACTAGTGCAAAAATACACAAAAGACAAAATAATGAGTACAAAACATAATAAGTTCTAGATTTGAAATTCTATTTCTAGTCCAGAAAGTGAAACTGTAGAATGCCAATTCTCCTAAAAATCTTCTAATCATTGCCTTGAACTCTAAAGTCTGTATCAATACTAGTCTATGACTATGATCCTCCGATCTACTACTGCTTATTGGACCATCCAATGAATCATTCATGTAGTTTAAATTTGCTTCATCATCATCATCTTCGTCACTAACTTCATCACCAATATGAATCTCATCCTCATCAACATCAGCTACAACTTTACATGTATTATAAAATACCATTGTTATTTGTTAAAATATCTTGTTTTTGTTCTAAGGAAATACGTTTAACATCACCATTTCCTTTCATTCTCTTCTTCCTATGAGAATCATCTTATGCTTCCTCGGCTTCCTTATCTTCCTCCTCCAGAGGAGTATTTGTATTAAGCTCTTGATATGCACTGTAGTCACATTTTTGAAGCTCTGATACCCATTCATCACCATAATCCACATCTTCCAAGCATAGGAGATCCTCCATGGTCTTTGTCTTGACCTTCTGCTTTAACTTCAACTTGAACATAACATAGATCGAATCATCGAGTTTTGCTTGTGTGAGTCGATTTCTCCTCTTCGTGTGTACCTACCCAATACACGTAGTCAATCTTAGAATGTATATAATTAAAAAATATGTTTTGATCTACTCAAAATACTACCTGATTAAATGAACTCCAATTGCATTCACGTCCAGATGCACTACATGTCAAACTCAAAATTTTTATGGCAAACTTGGTCAGCTCAGGAGTATCATTTCCGAAAGCTCTCCACCACTCAGCTGATGATAGTCATAAGTCCATAATATATGGTTAGATTTAATAATGAAATGCAAAGAATAATACACCGAGAGGAACACATACCAAACACCTCTTTTCATGTGTGTTCACATCAATAGAATATCTAAACCAGCCTTGGGCACTCCTAAAAGCATCTATCTGTATATCTACTTTCTTCATCTCCAAATGACCAGTATCAACCTCTTAATGTAAGCATACAATCCAATCTTTATCTCAATGTGTGTGGAAAATGAGGACTCGTAGTGCTTTCAGTGATTGAGAAAGTAGGCAGCATCACACTGGTTTTATTTTTCTTCTTCATTGTCTAATGCATGCACAATTTCCTCCTTGGCCCTATTCATGGCTTCATAAATGAATCCCATTGGGGGATGCTTTTCTGAATCAAACATTTGTAAGAACAAGAGCAATGGCTTGGTTGTTCTAATCACAAAAGCAACGCCCGACCAAAAAGATTTGCGTCTTAAATTATATTGTATGCACATTGCCTTCACCGACCTCCTCAACTACATCGAGTAGAGAAAAAAGTAACTGTGCACTCTTTGTTTTGTCAGATGCGTCTACGGTCTTCAAGAACCAAGTCTTGGTTTGGATTGTTCACAAAAAAATCGATAAGTGAACGATCTTTTGTATACGTCCAACCTTTAAACATGATGCTACAACCCATCTCTGCCCAAGACGTTTTTGCCGCTTTCATCAAATTGCATTATTATTCTCTTCTTCCCTCAACATCCAAGATCTCAACTCGTATGCCGTGAGAGATTTCAATTCCCTCCCAAATGCACCTGCACAATGAAGCATTGTTTGAAATGGACTATTTATCCGCCATTGGTCTAAAAAACTGCCTAAGTAATCGAAATTTTCCAGATAGTAATTTATTCTTGGCACATGACTTTTTATCTGTTTTTGCTTCTATTCAAATGGAACTTTTAAATATGACATATAGTACCTGGTTTAGTTTCTTTATTTTCTCATAATTTCCACATCTTTAGTTTGTTATACAACATTTTCCATCAGTCATATTTCAGTTGAACACCATATGTAACCAAGTTAACATGCAATATCTCTGGTTACAGGGAAAACAGAGTCTTCGAGCCACTGATCCTACTACTGATCACATGAAGAATTCCCAGTTCCTTGTGTTACCTTCAGAAAATTTCTTAGAAGCTCGAGCTGCTCTCAGTCATCCTGGAATAACTGTCATGCAGCAAAATCAAGGAATTACAAAAGTTGATGGTCCGACCCCGGTTACTACTTCAAATGCTGGGCCACCACCCTCTTCCAACCCTGCAGGTTGATTTTATTACCGCATCTAAACCTCAAACTCTCTGTTTGATCTGTTATCACAATATATTTGTTCTCTTTCTTTGTTAGCTATCTTTGTTGTAGGTAAGTATTTTAAAGTATTATCAAACTCACAAGTCAAAAATGGTTATGGCTTAACTATGCGTCGATTCCCAATTAGGGGCCTCAATTTCAAATATACCAAAAAGGGACTTGAACTTTCTACTTTAGGATTTAAAGTCGACATACAAGGATTGTGGAAGCTTGCAAAGGCATTTATTTGAGAAAAAAAAGAAGACCAGGCCTCTCTTTGTTCCATTTGAAAAATGGAGCCCTTAATTGGGAATTGACACATAGTTGCGGCCTTTTTTTAAATTTACCCTATATTTAAATCTAATGGTTAATACATGCCAATCATATCATAAGGATACTAATGTGAGAAATATTAGCATCATCTTAATGGGTTTGATGTATTGACGTAATTAGCACATTGCAAGAGAACACTCTTCATTTAGATCGTAGGTGCAAAGCTTCCTCTAGCGGTCATTTTGCCTAGTTTAACTTTGTATTATTACTAGTTCCACATCTTTTGTCAGATCGACGCTGTCTTTGTGGAGTTGCTACATCTTTTGGAGGTCTTGCTAGAGTGTTGGCGCCTTTCTGACATTGCGAGTCACGAGGTCATGGGTTGATGGATACCTCACAGTGCAAAAGGAATTCAAGGCCTTCTAGTTGAGACAGTCTTTGATACTGGAATTACTTCGGATCATTTGAAGGATATCTGAAGGTGGAAGGTCGTAATACATGTTCGGATTTTCATCTGATTATGAGAAGGGATCGGATGATGACTAGCGAGTGAAGAGAAACTTTTTTCCCATGCACTGGCATCACGTGCCACTATTGTCTATCAACAGAGGAGGATGCCGAGCATCTCTTCGTTGGCTTCTCTGTTTCAAGGGAGGCCTAGGCTGCAACGCTTTTAGATTCAATGTCAACCTCATGCTATGTTGGGTGGGAATCCATAGCGGATGGGTGTAGCTCCATCAAGATTTGGGTGGTGGCTACCTTATGGTCTATATGGCTAGCACATAATGGGTCTATTTTTCAGGGAGAGAGAATGTACATGGAGAATGTCTTAGAACATGCCAATTGCCTTTGGACCGTTTGGTCCTTGTAATTAATTTTTGTTTGAGAATGTGATAATGTAGAAGTTTCTGGGTGGGCATCTCCTCGATGTCGCACCCTGTTTCCTTTCAAAATAATAATAATTACAAATTTTCCTTTTTATAAGAAGTTAGAGGACTACTACCGGGAGCGATAAGTTTCCATAATGCATAAAAATAAATAGCAGTGTTTACACATGTTCATATCCAAAACATAACTGATTGCATGCGATTTTGGCACCACAGTCTCCACCCACAACCTCATGGTCCTAAACAAGTACCAAGGAAGTCCAGTCCAAGTGATAAACCAGCGTATCCATTCTAAACTTCTTGTGGAAGGTGTATTTGGTATTTTGCATCGTTGTTTAAAGCATTCTTCTGAGTTATCTAATGACAAGCCCTCCTTTTCTTAATTTGTTTGGAAATAATATTGGCTTTTTGTGTTATTGATGTTTTTTTCTTCTTCTAATTTTAGCTTCTTATTTTCAGTAGTTCTTATCGAGGACTTCTTTGTACTTTCCACCTTGTGAGTGTTAAGGTATCTCTATATAAGAAACCCTACCCCCTTAATAATAAACTCATTATTCCATCTCATTGTTATTCAGAGTTTATGGACCGATATCCGGTGCTTGGATGGACCATGCTGGGCGAAACTCGCAGCGAGTGGACAAAGGTGGAGGGCTATGGAAGGCGCTCTTGGGTGGGCGCGAATGGTGCTAGAAGTCGTAGAAGAAAGGAGGCAACACGGCTCAGGGGGACGTGCTTGCGGTGCGGGGGGAGGGGTCACTGGGCAACGGAGTGTCAGGACCCAGTCAGGTGCTTTGTGTTCAAGAGAAATGGTCATCAGTGCTTCCGATGTAAGCGGGAACAAGGAGCGGATGGGGTAAGATCGGGAAACGACACATGTGTTCCAGGGTTTCGGCTGGTGAGGGGGTTAGAGGAAGGTGTCTTGTTGGAGTTTGCAGGAAGGAGGGTAGGTGCTTGGTGTACGTGATGGAGGACATCGGAGTGGCAATGGGTGGTAGTTTTGGCGAAGACGTCATCAAGCTCGATGGATGCTTGATTTGTGCAAGAGGCCTTTATGGGGATAAGTTGCCGAAGATCTCGACGCTCACACGTCGTTCGAGGGGTAAGATCCGTTGAAGGTCGTCGTTGCTGCGGGATGGTTTGCTGAATCTGTAGTAGAAGGTAAGGTGCTTGGCGATTAGAGGTATCCCCCTATTGGGGAGATCTTTGGAGGCGGTGCGCTCGATGTTCGTGCTTGTTATTCGGGTCGACCGTATTGTCTTCGATCGTCGTCGGCATGGTCATCCGGTCGAGTTGGTGGTGTCAGGGGAATCGGTTTCTCGCATTATGCCACTTTGGCTCGTTGCGGGGTTCTGGGGAGTGTCCTTCGCATGGAAGTTCAGGAGATTGGGGCAGCATATAGGGAGGTGGTAGAACTGCCAAAGATGTTCCAGAAGTCATCGGGGAGTCTATTCCGGAAGTGGAGAGGTGCCTTTTTAGGAATTTGAATCGGGATGTACATTTTCGGCAAAGGCTTTGGGGGTTTGGGATGGAGGAGGCGTTGCTCCTCCCGAGGTGCCACCGAAGGTTCCAGAGATGGGTTTGTCGTATGCACAGGTGCTTGTTAGGTCGGATCGTGGGGTGGATCCGGTCTTTCGTTGATGCGTGGATCGAGTTGCTTCTCAGTCGGATCTGACCTTTTTACACTACGAGGTTCGAGTTGCACGCCCTATGGCAGACCCGGTTGGGTGGTCTCATACAGAGTGACAACGGGATCCGGTTGGAGTGTTACGTGCGGATCTGCTTGGTTCGTGAAATGTGGATCCGGTTGGGCTGTCAAGCACGGATCAGAAGTGGGATCCGTGAGGTGAGAGGAACAACTTCGTGGGAAACCATGGATCATCGCTTCTGGCAGATCCTATCGTGGTTATTGGCCATCAAGCAAAGCTTCAAGATGATCCGGAAGACGCTCGAGCATCTATTGGTCGGCGCATTGTTGATCCGGTTATGGAGTCCGTCGAAAGTTCGTGGCGATAAAAGTCGGGTATGGAGCTTGAGCAGCAGGGGAGGTCATCTTTGGGGCCCAACAGAGTGGGATTCGACGATGTCAAAGGCTACCCCACTCAGATGTCGGTTCTAGGTGGGGGCTGGACGGAGAGGGGTTAGATGATCTGGGGTCTTCGGGCGGTTCTCAAGTGGCGTTGCGACTGGCAGATGTACAACAAGAGGGATGATTTGGAAGGCGTTACTTCCGCCGTGGTTTGAGGGAGCTGAGGCGTCGTCGATGTTCTGAGATTTATTGTGAGTTAGGGATGCATGGGTCGGTGTCCAAGGGGGCAACATCTGATGATAGGGAGACGAGGGTGGAGACACATCGTGGTGGCCAACCGGTGTTGGCAGGTAGGCATGTGACACAGAAGGGGCCGAGCAACGCTGGGTGGAAGCATGGTAGGATCAAGATGCAAGGGAGGAGGGGGAGCAGCTTCACTTGGAGGCGGAATTGAAACAGGGTGGTTTGGACTGGAAGCTGAGATGCTGGTGGGTCTTGGTTTGGTGCCACCAAAGAGGGGTTTCTGCATTTGTAAATGTATCTAATCACCTGGAATGTCAGGGGCATCGGGCAGACGAAAAAAAAAACGGCGGTGCGTCAGATGGTCCTAGAGCAAAGTGCGGATGTGGTTTTGTTGCTGGAAACTAAAATCTCACATGGGTTAGAGTCGTCTTGGAGAGAAATAAGGGGGAAACCATAGAAGGCTGTATCAGCGATGTATGGCCGATATATTGGTTTCGACAGGGAAGGAGTTTCGATATTTTTTTGAAAGCTGCAAGGTAGGGGGAAGCACTCGGAGGTGCCCGCCCCATCAAAATATAATTATAACAAAAAACCAGTAGATAGGTTACAAAGTACTGAATACCTCCCAAAAAACAAAAGGAATACAAGAGGCTCAACGCAACAACCACTCGTCTACCAGCCTACTTGTATAACACTGCACATTTTCTTTATAAAATCTCTGTCCCGAGAACACCAAATCATTTCTGCTACGCCAAATCGCCCACAAAATAACCATCGGGTGAAGCCGTTCTCTTCTCGCCCTCGCCCTATTATCATACAACGCATTCCAGAAAGCAAGGAAGTCATCGGACCGACACCACACAATCCCCGCATCCATCCATATCTGTGAAACCACAAGGCATGTAAAGAAAAGATGGTCCACCGATTCAATAGCGTTGTCACAAATTAGGCACTTGTCGGAAATGATTCCCAGGAGTTTCACGCACCGATCACGTGTCATCAGCCTCTTGCGCCTCAGAAGCCACAGGAAAATCCCCACACGTTCCGGAAGCTTGAGGCCCCAAATTAAAGAATAGTCCCTGTTTAGGACCTCCGACGCCGCAGGAGGCGGCCTTGATATGGCCCCGTACGCGCCCCTAACCGAGAAGCCGCTCTCCTTCCAGAGCCAGTGATCCCTACCCCCACCAGGGGCTCCCACATTCCCCACAGCGTCCAACAAGGCCAATAACTCCTCAAAGCGCCGGTCAGAGAAGATGGCAGAGAACGCGGGCCACCAAGAGCCATCAACCCAACATTCCTTCACCGAGCAAAGCTTATTATCCGCCAGCGCGAATAACCTCGGAAAGCGAGAGCACAGAGGACCCGCTCCCGACCAGTCGTCGACCCAAAAGGCAAAAGAGTCCCCCCTACCAAGCACCGGTCTGAAGAGGTTGAGATTCCTGATGAACACCTGCATGACACCCCTCCAGAAAGGCGTCATAGCCACCATGTTGGTCCCCTGCAACCGGGGCTCGCCCGTCACCCCATATATGCTCCGAAGCTTCAAGCAAACCAAGTCATCACCTGGACCCCATACCCTACTCGCCCACTTAGCAACAGAGCCTCATTCATCTGCTGCAGAGATCTCACCCCCAGAATTCCCCAAATCTTCTTCCGAGTGACATCCTCCCAGCCAACAAGATGGACCCCCGCGCGCCCAGTAGAGACATTTCCCCACAGGAAGGCACACATCTTCCTCTCAAGCCTCTCCAGGATCCCCTTTGGGAGTTTGCGGCATGAAAGAAAATAAATAGGAATGGACGATAATACCGCCTTGACCAGAACCAACCTACCACCCCGCGAAAGGAGCGAGGCCTTCCAACCCGCCAGCCTCAGATCCACCTTCTCCACCACCCTCAACCAATCACCAAGCCTCGCCCTCCCCAGACCCAGAGGGACGCCGAGGTAGTCCATAGGAGTTTCGATATTACTCGATATCCTTTTACAGATCGACAATATATCGCCATATCGACCCATATCTGTAAAAAATGACAATATTTAGTACAAAAAATCCCGGATATCGATCGATATCGCCGATGTTTCGTCGATATCTCTATATATCAATGTTATTATTCATGCAAGATTGATACTACTACTTATCTTGTTACACAGTATTAAAACACATATCTAGCTACACATAGTATTAAAACATACAATGGTTTATATATAGGGTAAAATGGGGCTGCCCCCATGGGGGGAGCTAACTTGGCTCCCCCCGCCCCGTATCGTCCGTTTTTTTTATTTTTATTTTTTGAAAATTTCTTCCGTGGATTTTCATCAATATATCCCAATATTATGTCATTAAAATTTCGCGCGAAACAGAGACTCCTACGGCCTCCATCCAGACGAGGTTGATTTTAGCAATTCTGTTACCGTTAAAAAATGACTGTCTGGATGGAGGTCGTAGGAGTCTCTGTTTCGCACGAAATTTTAATGACATAATATAGGGATATGGTGATGAAATTCCACAGAAAAAAATTTCAAAAAAAAATTTAAAAAACCGGGCGAAATGGGACGGAGTCAAGTTAGTTCCCCCAGGGGACAACCCCATTTAACCCTTATATATATTATTTCGGGTTATATATATATAGGGGTTGGGGAGTATGCTCCCAGGTGCATGTAATTTTACATGCACCAGGGCCTATATCTTCCACGTTTTTTCACTTAATTGAAAAATATCACCATGTATATTCATCTATATATCCCTCCTATATGCCATTCGAATTTCGTCAGAAATAGAGACTCCTATGCCCTCCATCTAAAACAGGTCAATTACAACAATTCTAAGACCGTTAAAATTACATGTTCTAGATGGAGGGCATAGGAGTCTCTGTTTCTGACGAAATTCAATGACATATAGGGGGGATATATGGATGAATATACATAGTGATATTTTCAAAAAAAAAGAAAAAAATATGGGAGATATAAGCCCCAGTGCATGTAAAATTACATGCACCAGGGTGCATACTCCCTTTTCCCATATATATATATATTAAAATACAGCGAGACCCCCGTACTAGTGGGGTATGGTGCGACATGAGGGTACATACAATGGTGGTTCAACTTGGTGTATATTTGCAAGTTATTTCATGTTGTAAGAACTTGAATGAAATCAATTTCCAATATCTATAAGTCAATTCTTCAAAAAAAATCTATAAGTCAAGAATCAACATTATTATCGATATGTTCCAAATGATCGATATATGCAATAAAAGCTTCATAGAAGATCGATATGTGTGATCTAAGAGTATATTTGTAAGTTATTTAGTGATCTAAGAACTTGGATGAACTCCATTTTCAATATATATAGGTCAACTACTAACAGTACTGGCGATATGTTCGATATGACCAATATGTGCGATATAAGGATTATAGTCTTGGCACATGATTATATGTGTCATCTAAGTGTATATTTGTAAGTTATTTAATGTTATAAGAACTTGAATGGAATCCATTTCTAATATCTATAGGGCAAGAATAAACATTAACATCGATAGGTTCGATGTGATCGATATGTGCGATATATGGGCTATAAATGATCGATATGTGTGACATAAGTGTGTATTTGTAGGTTATTTGTTGTTTTAATATTTTGGATGATCTTAATTTATGAAAAAAGACAAAAAATGACTTTTTTGAGCTATTTCTGACATTTCCACCGATATCGTCGACATATCGGCGATATATCCATTTCCGAGCGAACCGAAACGATATTGAAATCGATACGGCCTTCCTTGGGGGAAACAAATTGAGAGAATGCATGGCAATTGGTTATGATGGGGCTTCAGGAGGCATAATAACGGGGTGGGATGATGATATGTTCGAGCTGGAGGAGTACGGGGTACGAGGGCATTACTCTCTCTCGATACTTTTGCAGCGGAAGGCGGATGGGCTCCGTGTCCCGGTGACGAATGTTTATGGCCCATCTAACGGGCGAGGCATGGTGGACTTGATGGGGAAGCTGTTCTTGGCCAGGGCTACCTCTTCAAATGCCGTTAGGATCGTAGCTGGGGTCTTCAATGTGACTTTGCATTAGGAAGATCGTCTCGAGGGCCGAGAGGGACGCGACTGTGGCTCGACAGAATTGATGGTAGGGACAGAAGAGCTCGGGCTACTGGTGATGAACGCGACGGGGTGCATATACACGTGGAGGAATGCGATTTCCATGTCTAGGCTTGATAGGTTTTTGTTGTCTGCGGAGGTTTTGGATGTCTTCCCATTGGCTGGGGCTCAGACCTTGCCAAGAGCGCATTCTCACACACCGCTTTTGTGGAACTCGGGGGAGGATGTGAGACATCGGTCTTTCTTTCGTTTCGAGCATGCTTGGCTTTTGGAAGAGGGTTTCTGTGAGTATGTTGCGAAAATTTGGAAGGACTACCGGCCTTTTGGGCCGACGACTGCTCGACTCGCTAGCAAACTGGCCTCATTCAGGAGGCACTTGGTGGAGTTCGATAGAGCCAACCTGGCTCAACGTCGATCTAGACAGGGGAAAGCATAGGAGGAGTTGTGCAGACTGGAGGATGAGAATGTGCTGTTGGCAGAGGAGTTAGCAGTGCGCAACAATCACTTGGAGGAGATTCTGATTGGGGATAGAAAGGAGGAGGTGGCTTGGAGGTAGAGATCCATGCAACGTTCGCTGAAGGAGGGGGACACAAATATGAGGTTTTTCCACGTAATGACCAATGGGAGAAGGCATAGAAATCTGATACATTCGGTAGCAGTTGGAGGAGTGGTAGTTGAGGGTGACCGTGAGGTGTGTGCGGCGTTGTGGTCGCATTTCCAGAGCTTTAGAAGGCGATGACTGCGAGCAAGGTGGGGTTGGCTGGGGAGAGGGGTTTCACTGATCATCGAAGTGGAGGCGAGGTCATTGGTTGAGGAGTTTACGGTGGCGGAGACCAAGCATGTGTTGTTTCAACTTAATGCAGATGGGGCGCCAGGTCCGGACGGGTTCCCGGTGAGTTTTACAGGGAGTTTTATGTGGTGATCGGGCAAGATGTGATGGAGGTGTTAAAGGAATTCCGGCATGGGAATAGTGGTTTCGAGAGACTGAACAAGGCACTCATCTTCCTGCTACGAAAGAAAGATACTCCGACTAGGGTGGAGGACTATCGGCCTATTGCCCTGTCAAATACGTCTTATCTCGTCATTTCAAAGGTCTTCGCTAACTGCTTGAGGAAGGTACTAGAGCGTGTTATCGTGCCAAAGCAATTTGCATTTGTGCCTGAGAGAGCTATGTCAGACGGGTTTGTAATGGCCTTTGAGATGGTCACGGATTGGAAGAGAAGAAATGTCAAAGGAGTGCTTTGGAAGGTGGATTTTTCAAGGCATGTGATTGTGTGGATTAGAGATTTTTATGGGCTTCTTTGGAGAAGCATAATTTTTTGGAGATGTGGGTTGCTTGGATCAAGTGGTATGTTACGATTGCTTCGCATGCTTTGCTTGTTAATGGCAGATCGGAGGGTGATTTCTTCCTGCCCTAGCGGGGAATTCATCATGGATGTCTTTTGGCCCCGCTTCTTTTTGTGATTGTTGCTGATGTGTTGGATGTGTTGATGAGTTTGGCAATAAGTAGGGATTGGTGCTCTGGGTTACATGACGGAGGAGATTTCCATCTCGCTCTTACAGTACGCTGATGATACTGTTATGTTCCTAGGGGTTTAGGCGGACAAGCTGCATCGGGCGTCGCATATCATTGTCATTTTTGGAGACATATCGGGGCTTCACATTAATAGCTAAAAATATTTGGTGGTACCTTTTGGCCTTTCGGACCAGGTGCTTCGGGTCGTGACGATAGTGTTGGGATGTCCTATTGCTACCCTGTCGGTTACTTACTTGGGGCTACCCTTTGTGGCGGGTAAACTGAAATTAAGGGATTGGAGGGCGCTAGTGGAGTGGCTAAAAGGGAGGTTGGCGGGGTGGAAGGCGTTGAGGCTATCCAAGGGTAGGAAGCTGGTACTTCTGAAGCATGTTATTTTGGCCATCCCAACCTTCTTTTGCTCCACGAGGTTGTTGCCTCTCGGTGTTCATGCGAAGATCGAGGCCATGATGAGGAATTTTTTTGGTCTGATGGTAGGAAAGATAAGAGGGGATTCCACACGATGGAATGGTCCAAGGTGACAACGTCTAAGAAGAAGGGTGATCTAAGAGTGATGCGGATGGAGAAGATGAATAAGGCTTTCATGATGAAACGAGTGGCGCGGCTATAGGGGAAGTCTGAGGATATAGTTTGTCGACTGATGAGGAAGATATATGGGATATCTATGTTGTTGGAGGTTGTCTTGAGGCGCCTTCCGTCCTCTCTGTGGAAGGGGTCACCAAAATTGTTCCAGACATGACTAACAAGTTGAGACTTATGCTTGGGGTTGGAGCGAGATTCCGCTTTTGGTTGGATGATTGAACGTGGGATGGAACTGTGGGGAATCGCTACCCACGCCTATTGCGGTTGGCGCGCAACAACGGTGTGCATTTGCAACAGATTTGGGACCGTGATGTGTGGTATCCGGTGTTCTCTTCACAGTTGTCGGATCGAAGACTAGAAGAGTTTCTTGCTTTGCAATCAGAGTTGTTGCAGGTGGAGGGTTCGTCCTCCATCACGGACCACTTTGTATGGGGGATGGGAGGTTCATGGTAAGGAGGCCTACTGTTTGGATAGAGGATCGGGCTGAGGTGCAGGAAGATGTTAGTGTGGATACTGGAATGATATGGAGGACTATGGTGCCAAATCGAGTGAAGGTGTTTTTGTGGATGTTCAGACTGGGGAGGATCCTTACCAAGGGGAGTAGAAGTCACCTGCCGGGTGTGGAGAAAGCTACTTGCGATAGTTGCAGGCGACGACAGTGGAGGACACAAACCATCTGTTTTTCTCCTGTCCGTTTTCCATGTAGGTATGGAATCGAGCTAACATCACATTGTTGGCGTGTTTGGACTGTACCACTTTTTGGAGGGATATCAGATTAGATTGCGATTTTGGACATGAGGAAAGCAGGTATCCCTTCGAATTGATTTAGGGACCTGGTGTGCAAGGAACAAGGCAATTTTTGGGGGGCTGACGTTTTATACTGAGAATGTAATAGAGCACTGCAGGGTGCTTAGTGTGTCATGACAATTGTGATGCAGTGTAACACCTACATGTACATCTTTACATATTAATATTTAATTATACAGTGTGGTGTGTCCCATCTTGAGATACCACCCTTCACTTTCTTCAAAAAAATCTCATTGTTATTTATTTTTAAATTGCTTTTCTTATTTAAAATTCCCCAAAATATTTTTTTTGTTGTTTTAAAAGCCAAATTAAGTTTCTTCCATTTTTATTTTGTTTATTTATACTTGTATTTGACTTGATCTATTTAACCTTTATTTCTTGTTTTAAAAACAAAATCAAAATAGAAAAATAAAAACACAAAATAATTAACTGACTCACTGCCTTGACATACATGTAGACCTATCCAAATTTTGTCTGAGTTCGACCTTGAATGTCCCAATTAAGTAAAAAATCCCAACACGACATCTTGCATGAATAGGGGTTTTTTGCAACCTTACTACATTAAGACAACATTCTTACGTTAGGTGGAAAAGTGCTTTTAAGCTGGCTAGAGTGAGAGTTGGAGGACAAGCTCAGCGAGCGAGTTGATCGTTGTCTTTAATTGTGCTGAGCTGTGCTGGTAACATGGATGTCCCGCCTGCTTTGATGGTAGGAGTGCAAAAGGTTGAGGGAGAGATTCTTGCACGCATTGCAGACAGTTTGACGGTCATGCTGTGTAACATCCATATTCTAACAAACCCGAACTCGTCCGATTTTGGGTCTAATGAACCCAAAAACGTTGTCGGTCAATACTAGACAACCTAAAACGACCAATTGATCATGAATCAAAAGTCGTTCGGGCGAAATCGACCGAAAATCGGTCGCACCGTAGCGCGCGCCGTGAAAAGCCGCGACGCAAATTCGGAAACCGTGAAACGAACCGAGACCGTCATCAGATCCGATTCGACGAAAGAAAACCAACGGAATCGACCGTTCGTCAATCGGAGGTCGTTTGATAATTTTAAATCACAAAATTTAATCTTAAACAAAAACCGTATCCGGAAATTTCGGGTATTCAAAAACCCGATCGGAAGTATATCAATATTATACCTATTTTTATCGTCGTTGAAAGACGATAAAATCGAGATACTTCGCGTCGAAATCAGAGGCCCGAGGTGCACGTGCGGTCGATTTCTAAGAATATCAAATAAAGAAGGTAAAAAAAATAATCAATTATTAATTCTGCTAACTGTAGCAGACATATCCGATATATATATATATAAATTGAATATAAATTGAAAATTTCTACCGTATACAGACTGTCACTATTTTTTTTTAAAAAAAAATATGCCACATGGATTTTCCCTCTCCATCCATTTGCCTAAAGTAACCCAACACTTGGCTTTCTTTCCTTGTCTATATAACCCCTCCCTTCTTTCTCTTCCTATTTAAACCACATCTCACGGCAAAGCCCCTTCCTCTTTATTCTTAATTCCCTCCTCCATTACTCTCAAAATTTCATGATAGCTTTCCAAGAAGTGCCGTTGCAGCCTCTCCACTTCAGTTCAAATTTCAGATTTGTTGCCCCTGCTCTTGCCTTCAAACAACCCAGATGCTGGAGCCCTCTTTTGACTACAATCACAGCAGCTAGAACTATTGTTCTGGAGCCTTTTCTGCAGCTAGAAGACCCCTATTGAGGCTCCAATTCAACCTCCATAGCAGCTACCTGCTGCTACCACAACAACTAGAGCTGCTATTACACTGCTGGAAACCCCTTTTGCTACACCCAAATTCTGTAGTTGCATGCAAGCCAAAACCCTCTATTCTGAGAAGACTTTTAAGGTACCTCCTTCCCTATCTTTGCTGCCTTGCATGTACAATTAAACATTTTTTTTCTCCATGTAATTCTATATTCCCATGATACCATTAGTAAAGAAGTATTTTGTGGTTCTTTTAATATTCCTCAAAGACTTATAGCATGTTCCTGTGTCGTTGAAATCTGGACAAATTGATAATATGGAATGGTAATTACAGACAAAATATGATAGACAAACATCAAATGGTGGACTGTATATTAAGAGCCATGTTTGCAAGTTAATAGTTTTAACAAGTAACTGACTAATCAATAACTAATTAGAAAAAATTGTTCAACTCATTCAACAACCATACGAGCCATGACATAATTCCTTAAATAAAACATTAATTAGCACATGTATCCTTAGGCAGAAATCACCCTCATATCTAAGATGCTCCAGGCAGTGAACTGTACAAATTGTACATGAGACTTTGAGAATAGAAACAAGAGACGGGAGCTTTAGATTTAATGGTCATTTAAAAATGAAACTGCATGTTAAAAATTATACAAAGTTTTATCATTTACTAAGCTTGGAGATTATATTAGAAATTGGAATATGAGAAGATATGGAAATTTTCTTCCATATTTGTTTGGCCTGGGTTTTCTTGAATTCCCCCATAACATTATATCCTTAAGGAGAGGTTCTGGCATGGTTATCAGAAATAAGGATAACTAATTTTGAATGGTCAATTCATATGATCTTTATTCGGCAATGGGTTCTAACTTTCGTAGAGCCTCTAATCAACAATGAACGAAAAGATCTATAAGTTTAAAATCTTGAAATGACATGAACGGGTGCAACCATCTCGGTCCTGATCAAGACCGAGTCAAATGATAGGCAATGTGTTATTACATCAGAACAACACAAGGTAGAAAAAGAGAAGTAACTTTCATGCCAAATAGGATATTAAATAAATGAAAATATATTTTAACAAAATCATTTTCTCCGAGTTGGACGTAACACTTCTTTCTGATTTGATCACTCTTCTGATAGTAGATCAAAACACTGGAGTTAGGATTGTTATTTGGTCTTACTTTAAACTATGTATCTCGGATGAAAGACTTTAGCAGTAGATCATCTCTATTTATGTATCTCGGATGAAAGACTTTAGCAGTAGATCATCTCTATGAATTAATTCTTTATGCATAGTCTGCTATCTATGCTATTTCTATCAATAAGATCTTACTTTAAAACTTTCTTTTGTGATCATGATTCTTAAATGGGCACAACTTGATCCAAGAGAACTAAATTTTGATTTCTCGACAATTGAATCTAATAGCTGCTCGTACCTAAGAAGGCCAAATACAGAAATGTTGTTGCGTCAATCCGATATCCATCAATCATAATTTGTCCTGACACAGAATCTTCGCTCAATATAGGGGGAAACCTTACTTAATATATGGATGAATACCACCGACCTTATGATTTCGGAATTTAATAAGACAATAGTAGTAGACTCCTGATGAACTATATGTTGATAGAGAACAGTTCTCTTTCTAAGAGTCCAAGCCGCAACTCTGGGACTTATGGTGTCCCTCATTATATGATCTCTTTATCACACCTTGTAGACTTGATTGTTATGAATCATTGCTAAAAATTAATAGTGCTGGTCAGAGTGACTTTTACACCTGACTATGCGAGAGCGCGGTGACTCTCACCTGGGCGGAGGAAAGGAAGCCCAGTTAGGGCAGCGGCCGCCAAGTGCGCGGGTCTAGGATCCCAGTCCCTTTTCGGTTTTTTTTTACGTGAGCTCACAGTGTTTTTACACCTCGTTGGGATCCCGACTTTAGACCAGTTCCGCTGACCCTGTTTTAGGATGCCCAGACGGGGGATCCTGGTTTTTCAGTTTTACGTGCGAGCTCGGTTGCCCGTTACCGGTCGGGCTGTTTTTCTAGAGTGACTTTTCCGGGAAGTCCCTCTCACCCGTCTCAGTGGCGTAGTTTGGGAGTGTAGACCTATCCCTCTATTGGACCGTCCTTCCAATTAGAGGGCGAGACGGAAGAGCCATTTGTAGGCTTCTTCACCGCTTGAGTTTTTCTTCGCCAACAGACTTGGCGATGTTACATCTAGATCATCCATGTCTATATCATCTAGAGTTACATTTAGGTTGTCGCACAGAGGTTTGAAGGGATTGATGTTACATCCAGATCATCTATATCTACATCTAAAACATCGAGAGTTACATCCGAAAGATTACAGTTAAAGTTTGGGATGAGAAGATATATTTACCAAACTGTGAACCCCTCAGGATCCGGGTACCCGTTTACGACACAATTCGCCGAAATTCCATTTATGACATCGCATTAAAAACATAATTTTATGGGGAAATTTTTTTCGCGAGTGAAATAATTTCATCTGACATTCACATAAACATTCATAACCACAAGTTCATAGAAGAATTGTCACCAAAATCTCATTTCATGAACTTTTATATATTTAACATGTACAAAGTCTGACAGTACATACAGTATATCCCAAAAATCTGACTGAAGAGAAAATAAGCATATTACATTAATAACAGGACAAAAACTTGACACAGAAACACATACCTTCTAGTATAAACTCTATCTCCTGAAACCCTGTATAGCTACTGAACAACAGACTCCTTTCCTGCCATGCGTGCAAGGAAGAAAAGGAGTCACAATTGTGAATACAAATCCGTAGTTTTTAAAAATAAATGACAAGTAATTTATTATGTGCAAAAGAGAGCAAGTAGAAAGAAATTTTAAAATTTGAGTTGCTCATGCCTCTCTACTTGCTTTCTTTTGTAAATAATAAATGCCTGTTATTTTTATATAAGTTTTTGGGAGGTACCAGCAACCGCTGACGCCTTTTCTTCCCTGCACGCTTGGCAGGAAAACAGCCTGCAGTTCTGTAGCTATACATGGATTCAGAAGATAAATTTTATACCCAACGGTATGATTTATTTTGTGATAGTTTGTTCAGTTTATAATGTATTATGTTTCTTTCTCTTCAGTCAGATTTTGGGATATACTGTATGTACTGTCAGACTTTGTACATGTAAAATATATGGAAGTTAATGAAATGAAATAAGAGTTTGGTGACCATTATTCTGTGTATTTGTGGTTATAAATGTTGATATGAATGACTGATTGAAATAATCTCATTCGCGAAAAATTTCCCCGTGCTTTCAGTTACTTAATGCGATGGAAATGAATGTTATAATGCAAAATGTGTGATTAACGGGTACCCGGATCCTAGGGGGTTCACAGTTTGGTATCAGAGCAGTGGTACCCCGATACGTACATTCGCAGTATTTCAATTCCGATCGCATTGAGTTCTCGGATAGCGGCAGTCTTCCGACTTGTCGTGAGTCCGAGAAGGGAAATACGACATTCAGATTCAATCACCACAACTGTCACCAATTTCATTAATTTTCATATTATATCCCAAGAAGAGAAAAACATATATCATATTATCTGCGAACCATTGATTTTATGACTAATAAATGGTTCTCATGCAGAGCCATGTCATCCCGACCAGACCGGGAGATGACTAACAAACTAGCACACATACTGACTACTCGTATCGACCTTTCCATAGTCTAGTTGATTCTAGTGTGACACATTCTTTTCTTACTTCGAGGCTAATTGCTTCTTTAGGTAGAGTCACAGAGACTCTCTCTTCTTCATATCACATTCAAGGGCCAGGTGGCCAGCTGGTTGTTATTTCTTCGATAGTTAGGCACTTGCTTGTACTGATTAAAGGACACGAGATGCTCGCAGATTGTCTACTTCTACGGCTTGATGAGTTTGACTTAATTTTGGGCATGGATTGGCTATCTACTCACCATGCACTTGTTAATTGCTTTAGGAAGACGGTTGTCTTCAGAATTACAAATTTACCCGAGTTCACTTTTGAGAGTGCTATACATGACTCCACCACGAAGTGTATTTCAATGTTGCGAGCTCAACGACTTGTTGATCAGGGTTGTGATTCAAATCTTGCATTTGTTCGGGAGATATCTGATCAGGAGCCGATGACACAGGACATCAGAATAGTATCTGAATATCCAGATATGTTTCCTGATGAGCTACCAGGATTTTCTCCTGAGAGAGAGAGATCGAGTTCGAGATCACATTATTACCAGACACCCACCCAATCTCAATGGCTCCTTACCGTATGGCCCCAGCCGAGTTGAGGGAGCTGAAGGTGCAGTTGCAGGAGCTACTTGATTTGGGATTCGTGCGGCCGAGAACTTCACCTTGGGGTGCTCCGATTTTATTTGTCAAGAAGAAGGACGGATCCATGAGGTTATACATCGATTACAGGCAGCTGAACAAGAGAACGACAAAGAACCGTTATCCTTTGCCACGTATCGATGATTTGTTTGATCAGCTCCAGGGATCTTCGGTATTCTCGAAGATCGATCTTCGCTCAGGCTACCATTAGCTGAGGATTCGCGAGTTGGATATTTCGAAGACAGCCTTTAGGACTCGCTATGGACACTACGAGTTTGTGGTAATGCCGTTTGGGCTCACCAATGCACCTGCGGCTTTTATGGATATAATGAACAGGATCTTCCGTCCATACTTGGACAAGTTTGTCGTGGTGTTCATCGATGATGTGCTTATCTATTCACGGAATGAGTGGGATCATGCGAATGATCTACGAATTGTTTTGAACACACTGCGAGAGCACAAGCTATATGCCAAGTTGAGCAAGTGTGAATTTTGGTTATCCCAAGTCTCATTTCTAGGGCATGTTATTTCTGGAGCGGGCATCGCAGTTGATCCTGCGAAGATTGATGCAGTTATATCTTGGAAGCAGCCCAAGACCGTTACTCAGATTCGGAGCTTCCTCGGATTAGCAGGCTATTACAGACGCTTTGTCAGCGGATTTTCACGCATTGTTCGCCCTCTGACACGGTTGACGCAGAAGGGAGTTCCATTCGTTTGGGACGATTCATGCGAGCAGGCTTTCCAGACACTGAAGGAAAGATTGACTACAACGCCCATTCTAGCTCTTCCTTCAGGCACTAAGGACTATGCAGTTTACACATATGCATCTAGAAAAGGTCTGGTAGCAGTGTTGATACAGAAAGGACAGGTGATTGCTTATGCATCATGACAGTTGAGACCACATGAGGGGAACTACCCAACCCATGACTTGGAGTTGGCGGTAGTTGTCTTCGCCTTGAAGATCTGGCGCCACTAGCTATATGGGGTAGATTTCGAGATCTTTACAGAGCACAAGAGTCTGAAGTACATCCTTGATCAGAAGGAGCTGAACATGAGGCAGCGCAGATGGCTCGATCTGCTGAAGGATTATGATTGCACGATCTCTTACCATCCCGGTAAAGGAAACATAGTGGCTGATGCACTTAGCAGGAGAGCGCATGCTGATGGTACGACGAACTGGCTATATACGTGGGATATGCTCGCATCTTTGACTGATTGGCATCCTCAGGAGAGCGCATCCATTTTTACTGCCGTGCCTCCACGATTCAGTAGTTGTGGGATCGCATTGTCGAAGGCCAGAAGACAGATCCTTAGATTCGAGACAGATACATGCGCGCTGTCAAGGACGAGGTTGATGACTTTGTTGTGATGGAGTCTATTTTATAGAAGGTAGGACGGGTCGTTGTACCCAATGACGAGCAGCTTCGCAGAGACATTTTGGACGAGGCACACAGTTCACGGTTATCTATCCATCCAGGCAGTACGAAGATGTACCGTGATATGCATCGACATTTCTGGTGGGATGGAATAAAGCGCGATGTGGTGCTACATGTTAGCAGATGCATGACATGTCGGATGGTCAAGGCCGAGCACAGAAGACCACCAGGATTACTGCATTCTCTCCCTATTCCCGAGTGGAAGTGGGAGAGCATTTCTATGGATTTTGTCACAGGTCTGCCGAAGACACCGGGTGGCCATGATTCCATTTGGGTCGTTGTTGATAGGTTGACCAAGTCAACCCATTTCATACCCGTCAACACAACTTACACTCTACCCAGATTAGCCAAGCTTTATGTGCAGAATGTCATTAGAATTCATGGTATACCACGAGAGGTGGTGTCTGACAAGGATTCAAGAATTGCATCTCATTATTGGCATCAGTTAATGTCAGCACTACAGACAGAGCTGAAGATGAGTTCTGCATACCATCCTCAGACAGATGGGCAGAGTGAGCGCACCATTCAGACGCTTGAGGACCTACTTCGCGCATGCACTTTGAAGTAGAAAAGGTCCTGGAAGGACCATCTGCCATTAACAGAATTCACGTATAACAACCGCTATCATTCCAATATCGGCATGGTACCATTCGAACTACTATACGGGCGGAGATGTCTTATACCTCTAAGTTTGCATGAGGTAGGTGATCATGCTCTCTATTCCGTAGATCTCCTGGAAGAGACCGCGAGAGCTGTTGATCTTATAAGCCGGAGGTTTCTGACGGCACAGAACTGCCAGAAGAGTTATGCAGACCGTCGGAGAAGAAATTTTAAGTTTCAGGTGGGAGATTGGGTAATTTTTTTCCGTGTATCTCCCATTAAGGGAGTGCAGAGATTCGTTGTTCGTGGCAAGTTGGCGCCACGATATGTTGGACCGTTTGAGATTCTTGCTAGAGTGGGGAAGGTGGCATATCGAGTAGCCCTTCCTCCACATCTTTCAGCTATTCATGATGTTTTCCACATATCCAATCTGAGGAAATATGTCCACGACCCTCGGCACGTCATCAGTTACGAGAATCTTGACATAGAGCCGGATCTGACTTATGAGGAGAAGCCAGTTCAGATACTTGACCGTGCTGTGAAGAAGCTTCGCAGCAAGGAGATTTCATTGGTCAAGGTTTTGTGGCACCGACACGACGTCAAAGAGGCGACGTGGGAGACCGAAGCCGACATGCGGGCACGATACCTGCAGCTTTTCTGAGGTAATAACCAAAACAAGTTTTTATAATAAAATATTTGTTCAAATGTATGGCTTGTTTTCTCTTTAAGGTTTTTATGGGTTCAAAACCCTTTGAGGTTTTTATGGACATATAAAATCCCAACAAGATACTTAATGACCATGACTCGAGTCTCGAGGACGAGACTCCCTTTGAGGTTTTTATATTTGTAACATCCATATTCTAACAAACCCGAACTCGTCCGATTTTGGGTCTAATGAACCCAAAAACGTTGTCGGTCAATACTAGACAACCTAAAACGACCAATTGATCATGAATCAAAAGTCGTTCGGGCGAAATCGACCGAAAATCGGTCGCACCGTAGCGCGCGCCGTGAAAAGCCGCGACGCAAATTCGGAAACCGTGAAACGAACCGAGACCGTCATCAGATCCGATTCGACGAAAGAAAACCAACGGAATCGACCGTTCGTCAATCGGAGGTCGTTTGATAATTTTAAATCACAAAATTTAATCTTAAACAAAAACCGTATCCGGAAATTTCGGGTATTCAAAAACCCGATCGGAAGTATATCAATATTATACCCATTTTTATCGTCGTTGAAAGACGATAAAATCGAGATACTTCGCGTCGAAATCAGAGGCCCGAGGTGCACGTGCGGTCGATTTCTAAGAATATCAAATAAAGAAGGTAAAAAAAATAATCAATTATTAATTCTGCTAACTGTAGCAGACATATCCGATATATATATATATATATATAAATTGAATATAAATTGAAAATTTCTACCGTATACAGACTGTCACTATTTTTTTTAAAAAAAAAATATGCCACATGGATTTTCCCTCTCCATCCATTTGCCTAAAGTAACCCAACACTTGGCTTTCTTTCCTTGTCTATATAACCCCTCCCTTCTTTCTCTTCCTATTTAAACCACATCTCACGGCAAAGCCCCTTCCTCTTTATTCTTAATTCCCTCCTCCATTACTCTCAAAATTTCATGATAGCTTTCCAAGAAGTGCCGTTGCAGCCTCTCCACTTCAGTTCAAATTTCAGATTTGTTGCCCCTGCTCTTGCCTTCAAACAACCCAGATGCTGGAGCCCTCTTTTGACTACAATCACAGCAGCTAGAACTATTGTTCTGGAGCCTTTTCTGCAGCTAGAAGACCCCTATTGAGGCTCCAATTCAACCTCCATAGCAGCTACCTGCTGCTACCACAACAACTAGAGCTGCTATTACACTGCTGGAAACCCCTTTTGCTACACCCAAATTCTGTAGTTGCATGCAAGCCAAAACCCTCTATTCTGAGAAGACTTTTAAGGTACCTCCTTCCCTATCTTTGCTGCCTTGCATGTACAATTAAACATTTTTTTTCTCCATGTAATTCTATATTCCCATGATACCATTAGTAAAGAAGTATTTTGTGGTTCTTTTAATATTCCTCAAAGACTTATAGCATGTTCCTGTGTCGTTGAAATCTGGACAAATTGATAATATGGAATGGTAATTACAGACAAAATATGATAGACAAACATCAAATGGTGGACTGTATATTAAGAGCCATGTTTGCAAGTTAATAGTTTTAACAAGTAACTGACTAATCAATAACTAATTAGAAAAAATTGTTCAACTCATTCAACAACCATACGAGCCATGACATAATTCCTTAAATAAAACATTAATTAGCACATGTATCCTTAGGCAGAAATCACCCTCATATCTAAGATGCTCCAGGCAGTGAACTGTACAAATTGTACATGAGACTTTGAGAATAGAAACAAGAGACGGGAGCTTTAGATTTAATGGTCATTTAAAAATGAAACTGCATGTTAAAAATTATACAAAGTTTTATCATTTACTAAGCTTGGAGATTATATTAGAAATTGGAATATGAGAAGATATGGAAATTTTCTTCCATATTTGTTTGGCCTGGGTTTTCTTGAATTCCCCCATAACATTATATCCTTAAGGAGAGGTTCTGGCATGGTTATCAGAAATAAGGATAACTAATTTTGAATGGTCAATTCATATGATCTTTATTCGGCAATGGGTTCTAACTTTCGTAGAGCCTCTAATCAACAATGAACGAAAAGATCTATAAGTTTAAAATCTTGAAATGACATGAACGGGTGCAACCATCTCGGTCCTGATCAAGACCGAGTCAAATGATAGGCAATGTGTTATTACATCAGAACAACACAAGGTAGAAAAAGAGAAGTAACTTTCATGCCAAATAGGATATTAAATAAATGAAAATATATTTTAACAAAATCATTTTCTCCGAGTTGGACGTAACACTTCTTTCTGATTTGATCACTCTTCTGATAGTAGATCAAAACACTGGAGTTAGGATTGTTATTTGGTCTTACTTTAAACTATGTATCTCGGATGAAAGACTTTAGCAGTAGATCATCTCTATTTATGTATCTCGGATGAAAGACTTTAGCAGTAGATCATCTCTATGAATTAATTCTTTATGCATAGTCTGCTATCTATGCTATTTCTATCAATAAGATCTTACTTTAAAACTTTCTTTTGTGATCATGATTCTTAAATGGGCACAACTTGATCCAAGAGAACTAAATTTTGATTTCTCGACAATTGAATCTAATAGCTGCTCGTACCTAAGAAGGCCAAATACAGAAATGTTGTTGCGTCAATCCGATATCCATCAATCATAATTTGTCCTGACACAGAATCTTCGCTCAATATAGGGGGAAACCTTACTTAATATATGGATGAATACCACCGACCTTATGATTTCGGAATTTAATAAGACAATAGTAGTAGACTCCTGATGAACTATATGTTGATAGAGAACAGTTCTCTTTCTAAGAGTCCAAGCCGCAACTCTGGGACTTATGGTGTCCCTCATTATATGATCTCTTTATCACACCTTGTAGACTTGATTGTTATGAATCATTGCTAAAAATTAATAGTGCTGGTCAGAGTGACTTTTACACCTGACTATGCGAGAGCGCGGTGACTCTCACCTGGGCGGAGGAAAGGAAGCCCAGTTAGGGCAGCGGCCGCCAAGTGCGCGGGTCTAGGATCCCAGTCCCTTTTCGGTTTTTTTTTTACGTGAGCTCACAGTGTTTTTACACCTCGTTGGGATCCCGACTTTAGACCAGTTCCGCTGACCCTGTTTTAGGATGCCCAGACGGGGGATCCTGGTTTTTCAGTTTTACGTGCGAGCTCGGTTGCCCGTTACCGGTCGGGCTGTTTTTCTAGAGTGACTTTTCCGGGAAGTCCCTCTCACCCGTCTCAGTGGCGTAGTTTGGGAGTGTAGACCTATCCCTCTATTGGACCGTCCTTCCAATTAGAGGGCGAGACGGAAGAGCCATTTGTAGGCTTCTTCACCGCTTGAGTTTTTCTTCGCCAACAGACTTGGCGATGTTACATCTAGATCATCCATGTCTATATCATCTAGAGTTACATTTAGGTTGTCGCACAGAGGTTTGAAGGGATTGATGTTACATCCAGATCATCTATATCTACATCTAAAACATCGAGAGTTACATCCGAAAGATTACAGTTAAAGTTTGGAGGAAATAATAATTAAGTTGATTGGAGGTGACTTTAATCTAATGTGAAGTCCCTATAAGTTAGTGGACGTGTTGGGAACTTAGTTAGGATGCATTATACAACACCGCATGCCTACGGAGGCACCCCAACCCTAAGGTACCTTTAAATACCTTAGAGTCATAGTGTGAGGTGACACACAGACCAAGACCACAGACTATCCACTAACTTAAAAGGAGTAATTAACACTAAGGATCAAATCCATCATTGTCATATCCGTCCTATATCGAAAACCATGATATAATATCAATGACAAGAAATTAGCAATTTCATGTGCCATTAAGTTCCAAGACATGATCTCCAAGACCTAGAATCATGACCTTTATCTACATCATCTGGAGTTATATCTGAAATAATTGAAGTTAATAATTACAGGACTTACTAGACTTAGGAATTAAAAATATAAATATATCTTCTCATCCCAAACTTTCCATCATCACTCATAAATATGATCTCTGGGTACTATGGGAATAAATTATACACTCAGTTACAAGAGAAATATACTCATGTGGGAAATGTTGGGATAATGGATGATCATAAGAGGTGCTTGCTAAAAATTTGGAAACCTTTTACATTTGCAAGTAGAAAGAAATTTTAAAATTTGAGTTGCTCATGCCTCTCTACTTGCTTTCTTTTGTAAATAATAAATGCCTGTTATTTTTATATAAGTTTTTGGGAGGTACCAGCAACCGCTGACGCCTTTTCTTCCCTGCACGCTTGGCAGGAAAACAGCCTGCAGTTCTGTAGCTATACATGGATTCAGAAGATAAATTTTATACCCAACGGTATGATTTATTTTGTGATAGTTTGTTCAGTTTATAATGTATTATGTTTCTTTCTCTTCAGTCAGATTTTGGGATATACTGTATGTACTGTCAGACTTTGTACATGTAAAATATATGGAAGTTAATGAAATGAAATAAGAGTTTGGTGACCATTATTCTGTGTATTTGTGGTTATAAATGTTGATATGAATGACTGATTGAAATAATCTCATTCGCGAAAAATTTCCCCGTGCTTTCAGTTACTTAATGCGATGGAAATGAATGTTATAATGCAAAATGTGTGATTAACGGGTACCCGGATCCTAGGGGGTTCACATGCTGCTCGGTGGTGGTGGTGGTGGGGATGCATACATTGGTTGGATTATGAAGGTGGTCATCTAAAATGTTACATACTTAGTCAGAAAAGAATCACGATTGTGGTTCTTCTCGATTCTTGGCATGTTGACCTTGCTTGCATATAAGAGACAAATATTGGAGGTGGGACTCGGTGTTGTGTAGATCGACATCTGGTCCCCAACTGACAGAGTTTAGGGCACTCGATGCAGTGTTGAGTGCATGAGTGTTATTGGTAGTTTGAAACAATGATAAGTTTCGGATAGTTGAGGCATTATTGGGATCGAGACTGGTGACCGTTGGTTTGGATCGTAAAGTAAATGAGGCTAGGCTTATGTTCTCTTCGGTTTATGGCACGAATGGGGGGACACCATTGCGATGAGTTGTGGGAAGAATTGTGCAGGGATGGGGCTTCCTTTATAACCATACCTTAGTTGTGTTGGCGAGGGTGGTCTTTATGGTTATCGAATGCAGGTGGTATCCTGGAATGTTTGGGGCCTTGGGTGACTAAACAAGAGATTGGCGGTGGAAACTTTGCTTGGTGAGTGGCGGGTAGATGTGGTTGGCGTGTACGAGATAAAGATGGGTAGTTGAGATGCTTTTCTTTAGCGGTTGATGGTTGGTTGCTGTCACTTTGAGTTTTATGCGATCCCTTCAGTGGGGACATTATGAGGAATTGTGGTGGGATGATATGATGAGTTCATTGAGATGGTTGACTTAGTGATGGCTAGGTACCTGTCTTGAGCTCCAAATATGGGTGACCTATGGGACATGTTGCAGTTGGGTCAGTCTCATTTTCCGAATGTTTAATGGTTGACAGGAGATAAATTCAATGCCACTCTTTTCTTACAAATATATATATATATGTATGTATAGTTTTTTTGCGGTGGGTCCCAACTTGGGATGCCACCCGTTTCCTTTTAAAAAAATGCCTTGAGGGGGGGGGGCAGGGAGGTCTTGGCTCTTTGCGGTTTATGGATTTTGTAAGGGATATGTTTTGGAGGTATTGGATGTAGCCAACAATTTGTACACCTGTCGAAATTCGTCGTGAAAGTTGAGACGCTCCGGGATCCGGGTTACCAGTTTACACATCATTCGCAACATTACATTCACTATCGATTACATTTACAGAAATTGAGGGGAAAATTTTCGCTGTTGAATGACATTCGCAATTTAATAATCAACCACAGAACATCAAGTGCCATCTATTCATATTTGCTTTAGTTTCCATATAATTTACATGTATCAAACGATATTGCCATTCTGTACATATATCTTAAAATATAACAGAAGAGAGAAATAAGCATTTACAATATCATGTACAAAAGCTATAATATGTGTACCATTAAAGAAACTGACGTTTGAACCACAGAAGCTCAATGTCCAGCTGTCAGACTACTGTGAGTCTGTGATGCAGGTGCTTTACCTGCCATTCATGTTAGGAACAAGAGGAATGCCAACAAAGGTTGAGTACAATATAACTTATTAAAAATAACATGTATTTCAATGGTCTCAAAAGAAAGCAAGTAGATAGGTGTTGATATTTAAAATTAACAGGTTACTTGTATGGAAGTTGATTTTCAAGCTGTTCTGTATATGAATCCTCTTGTCATGTTGATGGTTCTTAGTAACGTAGATGATGAGTCTCCTGTTCTGATATTTGTCCTTGTCTAATTTCTCAAGCTTAATGGATAGTCTGTGGTCTTGGTCCGGGTGAGACCTAACACTATGACTCTAAGGTAGACATGCGGTGGAGTGTAATGCATCCTAAAAGTTCCCAACATGTCTACTAGCTTCACCTAACAACCATAGTAATACTTCTTATTTTGATATAGATGATTTTACGTTCACTTTTATTGTTGTGAGAGGTCGGATGTGATGATGGATCTTATTAGATGTTGATGATTGATGATTGATAATTAATGATAGATGATTTACCTGATCTAATCTCTTACCTCGCCAGTACCTACTGGCGGAACAATAACCAAAAACTCAAGTGGTGAGGAAGCCTCCTAAGAGACTTTATCGTCTCACCCTCTCAGTGGAAGTGCGGTTCAGGAGAGGGCTAGGCACACTCCAAAACTGCGTCCCTTAGATGGGTGGGAGAGACTCTCTAGATTGAGTCACTCCAAAATCGACCTTAGTGATACATACAAAATGCGATCGAAAAGAAAACTAAGGTTCCCCTGCCTAGGTGCCCTACTGAAAACAGGGTCAGCGGAACTGGTCAAACTTCTGGATCCTACCGAAGCGTAAAAATCGCGAGCTCGCAAAAAACCTTACAGAGATTGGGATCCTAAACTCGCGTACTAGGTGGCAGCTACGCTAATCGAGCTTCCTATCTCCCGCCAATTGAGGGCCACTGCATCCTCACACAGTCAGGTGTAAGGGTCACCATGACCGACACAAATATTAGTCATCACCGATTCACGATCATCTGACCATACTTGATTATATGCTCCTTTCACAATATCTCGCGTGGTTGTCTTTACAGATCTAGGTATTTTGTCACAACTTATTCCTAGTGATATAAATTTACTTAAAGGATTAATTGATGAAGCTGTTTTAGTCATAATGATATGTGGAAATCAGATTGATTCAATTATATCTGAATTATTTATTTAAGAATAAACGACCTTCTAGATATTAACCCTTAATTTTTTATCAATGACATTCTTAGTAATTCCATATGTGCCAACTTTTTATTGGCTTCTAAGAGAAGGCATAGTACCTATACTTAGAATATCTTATTTAGCTTATAAAGTTTGGGACCTAATTATTAATCCAGATCAAAATTCATTCAAAATCCCCAATATTTTCAGTTTTTTTCATTTTTTTAAAAACATGAATTTGTAATCTAATCGTTGATATGAAACCTAGATCAAATCCATGCAAAAATCCCCAATCTTTCCATCTTTCAAACATGGATTTGTAACAATTGTTAGAAAATAAAGAATGCAGAAGCATATCAGAAATAAAAATATTAATGTGGATCCCTACTCCCTAAGCCCCAATTATTCACTTTTTAAGTCATGTAACCAGGAACATAATTTGTAATCTGAAATCAAGATCAATTACATGTATAACTTCATATTTTCCTCAAATTTCAGAAGCAATTATTTGGGTTTGGAATTTGTTTCTAATTTTACATGGAAGACATCAAAGGTGGGGGGGGGATTGTACCTTTGGATCTCTAAGATTGGTGATCAATCTTTGCATGCAATAACTCTTGAAGGAACAACAAATGGCTGCATGCAACAACTCTAAGGGAGAAGCAGCTGTTAGATCAGCTGCTTTGCAACAGCTCGAGCTCCAAATGGAGCAACAAGACCAGTTTTTGGGGTTGTAGCTCTTCCAGCAATGACTAGCGTTTAAATGGCTTGAAAAGGGGGCTGCTGCTTTGGAGCTGCAGCATGCTGTAGCAGGGGTTCCAGCAGTTGTGTTGCTTGTAACAGCTGCACCTTCTGCTGCTGTGCAGGAAGGAAGGGGAGCAGCACATGAGCTCCTGAGCTGCTGGACAGTACCTTCAGATCAGCAGCAAGGGCTTGGGAGAGAAGGGATTTGGGCTCTTTAGGTGGAGGTTTTGGGGAAATTAAGAGAAAAATGAGGGGGGGGGGTAGGGTGGTATAATAATAAGGGGGGAGGGAGTGGGTTAGGTGTGTCCAAGTGGAGGGAATGAAGGCCCCACGTGTACGCGTGGGCTGCTGAAATTTGCATCAATTTTTTTAAAACCCATTAACTCTTTCTTATATGACATATCAAAGTCATATGTATTTCCACCCCGAATCGCCGATTTAGATGTACAATAGATCGTTTTGACCGTCTCTGAATGAAGATCAAAGTGAGTATAATATTCATATACTTCTAATCTAAGATTGATTCATAGATTGTCGAGATACGATCTTGGTTTGCGATTAAATTTTGCGATTTTAAATGGTCAAACGATCTCCAATCGACGAACGATCGATTTCGTTGGTTTTATTTTATTGGATCGGATTTTATGGTGGTCTCAGTTTGTTTTTCAGTTCGGACCGCATCACGGCTTTTTCCCGGTGACACGAATTATGATTTTTTGAATATACTCACCATAGATTGCTTGACGAGGAATGCCTCGTGCACCCCCTTTATGTCTTCCAAGCAGAAAGCAGGGCAAAGGTTTTTGGTCGTTGGGTGGTGTACTTGTTTGGGGGGGGGTGTGTCACCAGAGTCGGGCTTGAAGGTCTTGCCTTACCAACGAGTTGACTGCTGAGGGCTGTCGGTCACATCTACTACCAAAAAGTGAACATGAACATTCATATTGAACATGCATGAGAATTAATGTTTATGGTGGGTGTTCTATCGTGCGACCCGATGGTTTCTGTGCGACTTGTGGCCGATGCCTCCCATATTTGTTCTGTGGGAGCACATGGGCCACACTTTGTGATGTCATTGCAAGGATAACCAATACGACAAGAAGATAGAGAACATATATCTGAATAAATCACAACCATAGATGTTAACGAGGAACTCGACATAGTGCGGCCATCATCTCCTTATGCAAGAAAAGGGAGCATCACCGTCTTCCTTAAGAGTGATCTATCTTTAGTAAATACTGAAAAAGGGAAAAGTGAGGTAGGGTATGCATGATCGAGGAAATAAATATGGCATGAGGAATTGAGATAAAAATCTTAAACATTTCTTATTTTATATTAGATTTATGACTTATATTTTCTATTTCATTTTTAAACATTGGATCTTTAGTCTTTAACAAGTAGGATTATGCATGCGAGGGTATGTAAGTAATATGTTTATATATACGAATGTATGTATCCATGTTTATGTATGTATTACGTAAATATATATCGAAGCATATTATTATCGAACGAAATCATGTTAATTTGATTCAATTTGTTTGGGAATTGAATCCATAAATTAAATTCATGTTCGGCTTGTTTCATTTTGAATTGATTTTTTTGAATTCTAATCACAAAAGAATCCTAATTGAATTCAAATGATTTACTTCAGTCCACACCTACCTGTGACTGAGGCTTGGAAGATGGATATTTGGTGCCCCCGCTTTCGCAGTGAGCTGTCTGAGACTCTGACCTATGGGTGGCTGAGTTCCCGGTGCTCTTGGATGTTCTTTCTAGCATTGGGAACCCTTAATCTGGTTTAGATCTTTGGAATTGGGCGGATGGTGATTTCTCGGTTCAGAACCTTGTATTACACCGTGATTTTTGACCCGGGCATCGCCTCCACTGAGTTCCAGAGTATCTGGAGATGGAAGGTTCTGTTGAGGGTCAAGGTGTTCTTGTGGTTGATGCGGGGCTCATAGGGTCATGCTCTTCCGGGGGGTGGATGTGTCCTCTCAGTGATTCCTTGGAAGGGACGAAGGGTACAAACCACTCGTTCTTTTTGTGTGAGACATCTTGAAATGTGTGGGATGCTGCTAATTTGGCCACGGTGTCAACCAGTTTTGCTTTTACCTTTTGGGACTCCATAGACCAACAAAATGTTGGTTTGGGCTTGGGTTCAACTTGGGTTGTGGCTATTCTCTAAGCTTTGTGGCTGGCTAGTACTGGGTGATCTTTCGCAGTGAAAGATTATATGCTGAGAATGCAGTTGAACTTGCCAGGATCCTGAAGAGCTCCTGGTTTATAATTAGTATACCGTACATTGTGAATATGAAGTCTTTGGGTCGGCGCTTTCTCGGCATGCCGTCCTTTTTTCTTTTCAGAAAAAAAGATGAAAGAATCGACAGAAATCTCATGCATAGGATCAATGCACAATAGTTGAGACGGTGAGTTTGGTGTTCTCTAAGGGTAGCATGTCTTAAAATGTTCAGGATGAAGTTGGATGCCGTGATACATATAAAGGATGTTTATGGCCAAAATGAAGATCTTGAGGTAAATGGATTGATGCACAATATGCTTGTATATGTTAACTAAAATAAAAATTATTGATGAGGACACTAAATTTCAGTGCATTTGGCAATGTAGTTGTCGTCTGTATAATGTCCCCTAGTTATTATATTTCTTCATAATTTGTCATTCATCTGTTTAACCATGGCTTATACAATTTTCCTTTTCTCTGAGAGGCACAATTCATTTTCTGGAATCACTTTCTTGTAATTTCCCTTGATGATATAAAGCCGTGCATTATTGATCTTTTTTCAATCTTGCAATTGTTTGCTTTTAGGGAATGGACAGTTGCTTAACCGGCCACCTATATCGAATGGAAACATTCCATCTGCTACCGTGAAAGTGGTTAGCCTTAAATTTGTTTTCATGCATAATTTGTATTGCTTATTTGAAGTCCAATTTCAACTGCCTGTAATTGTATCACCTCAAGGATTCTTGTCCTACAGGAACCAGCTACATTTTCTCTCTTACCTCCAATCTCAACTGCCACATCGCAAGGAAACATGAACCTTCCAAATTCTGCTCCATCCCCTGCTTCTCAGGAGATCAATGCAAATCCTGATCCTGTTCAGGAATTCAAGCCAGTAGTTAATCCTATTTCACAGACACCACGTCCTGTTGGTCCTGCTACTGCTAAGGCACACATGTTGAACAGCCTTTCTTCTCAAGCTCGTAATGCGATGAACTCATCCATTGGTGGAGCAAACACTATTGGATTTCCGCCTATAGGTGGACCACCTATGGCAATACACATGCCCAACATGATATCCAGTGGAATGACGTCATCAGTATTAACCGGAATTTCTTCAATACCTGGATCTGGGTCCTTAGTAACAGCAACCCAGGCAGGTCAAAATACAGCTATGACTTCATTTACATCAACAGCTAGTCAGTCAGGAAACTCGAATATCGGCAATGTTGGCATTTCCTCGTCACTCCCTAACATTCAAAGTTCAGCTGGCATGAGTCAAGCAAGTCTAAATTCTAGTTCACAAATGGGACAAAATGGTGTTAGTATGAACCAGAATATAATGAATGATTTAAATGTCTCTAGTAATCCCTCTGTGTCCGGGTCTGGGCCCATGATTCCTACACTAGGAATGTCTCAGCAAATGTCATCAGGACTTCATCCTCTAGGTGGTGCAACTAATGGCTCTACCATGAATTTGCCGTCACAGCAACATCCTGGTGGCGGACAACAACCAAGATATGTTAAAATATGGGAGGTAAGGTTTGACATGTTATTCTTCAGTTAAAAGTTTTTTTGTGTTATTATAAACTTCTATTATCTTTGTGGTTATCGAACATGATCTGTGAGCATTGACATATTTGAAGAGGTCTTTGACTGTTCTAATCGGTCTACCTTTTAATCAGTGTAGCATTTATATTGGTTGTTTCTTTGGTTATAACTTATTTTTTTTTTAAATACTAATACTATTTAGCATGAGAAAGAACATTTGAAGTTGACATTCTATATTTCTATGGACCCTTTCTAGTGCATTAAACTGTTAAGATTCTTACCAAGATTCTTGCTAGGTTAGAGCTAACAATTTTAAAGATGTACCATATTCAGCGTCAGTGGGCTTTTTCTTTAAGTGGTTGGTTTTGGATGTTCAATTTCTTTTAGTTTTTCATATCACCTTTTTCAGTTCTGCAAATGATGGTACATGTGAATATCTGTGTTTTTATGGTGTCAACTTTACTTCCCAGAGCACTGACCTGTTTGTTTTCACCAAAAGAATTCTTTTACTTGTAAACCCAGATATATGGGTCCGAGCAACTCCTTTCATCGATATAAAATATATCTGCATCTGAAACATGCCGAGATCCTTCACATGGTTTAAGATATAGCGATATATCACCGATATATCGGGTATTGACATGATGAAGGTATCGATATCATATATATATATATATATATGGGGAAAATGGAGCCTACACCCAAGTGTAGGTAACTTTCCTACACCCGTCCCTTCTCCCCTCTGTTTTTTTTGTTTTTTTTGAATTGAATCCTTGGTGGATTTAGAACACAATATATCATCGTCGCGTTATTTAAATTTCAACTTATTTCGAGACTTCTAACTTATCCATCAAGACAATCAAATTTTAACGTTCTTAGATTTGCTGAAACCAACCCATTCCGATGGACATGTTAGGAATGCCTGTTTTACACAAAATTTGAAAGACATTTTCTACTTAATATTCTAAGTAAATCCCCTAAGGTTTCATTTCAAAAAAATAAAAAAATGAGAGGAAAGGGGTGGGTGTAGGAAAGTTACCTACACATGGGTGTTGGCTCCCCAATCTAGTGTTGAGCATGGGTCGGATTTGACTTGGCCCGACCCAAACCCATTTTAGTATATGGACTAATGGGTCGGGCCCAGGCCCATTTTATTTTTCAAAATCTAGGCCTAAGCTCAAGCCCGACCCAAACATTATGGGTCGGGTTCGGGCCAGGCCGACCCAACTAAAACTCTAGGATATATTGAACTAGTTTTTCTTTTCCAAATACACCACCCATCGCCAGCTAGAATGTATATACTATACACATGCAAATATGTTTTACCGCATTGATAATATTAAGGAATCATGCTCATGATACGAATTTACCATGTACAACAACATGCTCTAAACATGCTGAATATATTACAAAGTAATATAATTGTTTATAATATATATCCATTAAATGTATAACATGGTAAAAATATTATCGTGATGGTATAAACAACAATGACGGTTGCTAAATTCAATTAAATTAATATGTTTAGAATTAAGCATCCATCTGAATACTATTATCACTCATTATATGTAGAAGTAATGGCTCGAGCTAACGGGCCAAGTAGTTTGGGCCCTGAAACGGCCTGAGCTAACGGGCTGAGTTATCGACCTTTTAGGTTTGGGCTCTCTCAGGCCCGAACCCGACCCGAATATACATTTGGGCTTGAATTAAGGCACAAAGCCCGACCCAATTATTTGCAGGTTCGGGTTCGGGCTGGACTACATGGGTCGGGTTTTGGACCGGGTTGGGCTGGCCCGACCCAATGCTCAACCCTACCCCAATCCCATATATATACACTTTTCCAAGATATTGACCAATATCTCGCGAGATATCAGCGATATATTTTCATATGAGCCCTATCATTAAAAAATGATAGATTTCAGTGCAAAGTTTTTTTGGATATCGACCGATACCGTCGATATTTTGCTAATATTTATGTATATCAATACTATTACTCATGTAACCTTAAGCTCACTATTAGCCACTCCTTGTATAAAAACACAATGATTACAAGACCCCCATTTGGTAGGATATGGTTTGACAGAGGGATTGCATACGACGATTCTTGAACTTGGGGTGTCCAGTCGATTTTAGTTCATATTCTTTCATTCAAAAATATTATTATTATGAGTTATGTTCTTTAAGTATTATATGTTATTGTGCTCTTTGTTTGATTTTCGATATATCTTAATTTTTTTATGCATAATACATTTTGCTATATAAACATAACATGCTAAATACATGTCCTTTATGTCTCTAAGTTGTTTAATCATCATTTCCTTTCCAATACCTCTCAACAGTCAAATAATCAATTGACAACTATCAATATATGCATATAATGTTTATTGACGTGCTAAATACACCTCATTCTTGCAATAAATGTGTATTTGTATGTTACTTATTGTTTTAATAACTAGGGTGATCTTAATTCATAAAAATCACTTTTTGCGCCATTTTCGAGATTTCCACTAATATTGTTGATATATCTTGATATATCTCCGACATATCCTTTTTCGGACGGATCGATAAGATATCGATATCGATATTTCGAAACTTGATCCTTCGGAAATCACGATCCTGGTAATATTGATTCTTTAACTTGTGAAATTTAGTTTTTGGGTGCTCGTCTTTATGACAACATACCCCTTTTTTCCAGAACAAACAAAATAAAGATACGTACAATGAGGTACCAGATTATGAAGGGCATACAACCTTACATCCAGAAAAGTGAGGAAACATGCTGTGACTAATACGACCATAAAGAAAGCAAAGTATATCTAAGTATTACAATGGCCAACATGGTCTTGAAATAAGAAATAGTAAAATACAAATGAAAAACCTTAAAGCCACAAGCACAAAAATATTTCTTGAATTGGGAGTTATTAGACCGAGTTCTCTTACCACCTCTCCTTTTCCTTCTAGAGTGCTTCAAATCCAATTCCTTCTGTCTCAGATGACAGATCCGTCATCTCTTTCTTACTCCATCCACCACAAAGTATCGTTCGCTTCTCCTTCTCATCGTCAAGTGGCCTTACTTCACTTCTCTTTCTTACCATTCAATCACATCACTTACTCAGACTCTAGTGAGTTTCTTCTTCTCCGTGTGTTCTTTGCATAATGAATGCTGGATTTACCTCTTTTGATCATACATTAGCGCCTGATCTGTGAATTGCCATCTATATTGAACGAGCCAACCTTCCCCTCATTCTTCTTAAGAGAGGAGAAACCGGCCCTCAATTCCTCTATCTTCTTTCGCAATTCTTTATCCAACGCTTCAAAGTGTATTCGATACCGATTTATGCAAATTTCAGTTTCGTCTTGCGTCTTGAAAAAAGTGTCCTTGAAGATACGAAGTGAGACCACACTCAAATGTTGTGATGATCCCCACGAGGGTTCTTCCTTGTTTATTCTTCCAGATGGCCTAAAGAGTTACAATATGTCTCCAAACTTCTGTGGCAGATCTAAACTGATTCACAATAAGGCTGTTTTAAAAAGTAAAATGAGAAGAAGTATCTAACTAATAAATAGCCGCCGCGTCCCATACTCAGTTCACATGCTCACAAGTATGGAAAAGATGTGTGAGATCCTCTAAAGCCGAGCCCCAAATTTGAAATCTATTGTCCATCCCACGGTGGAAGAAGCCCAAAGTACCTTAGTTAAAGTCCATTCCCACCACTAAATCCATAAGCAAACTTTAATTGTCAAGGGTATGCGCAATGTTAAAATAAACTTGCAATTGCATTCTCTATCATTCACTGGGGAGTCACGTGAATTTTGTGAGGGCAACATGCACCTTCTTGACTGAGAAGAAACCGTCATGCCAAACCCGTTGATCCTTGTCGATAGTTGGACTTATGTACCAGACAGAATGCTCACCAGATTTTCAAAATCATGGTGATGCTGCTATGAGAATCCAAAAGAAAATGGCGGTGATCGCTAGTTATCTGACTCGGTGTCCGTTAATAATGCACTCGATTTATCGCCAATGTAAAAGATGAGGGAAGCGTACATTTAGGGACTCTTCCCTTGTCCAATCATCTAGCTAAAATGCCAAAATCTGAAAGAGGACCCATCTCCCATGACCAATCTCATGTGGAGATGCAGCTCAGGGATCATCATGCAAACTCTTTTCTAGAAAGCCGTCAGCGATTGTAGGGGGCTGGGGGGGGGGATGAAAGGGTTTAGCTGAAGGTCATAAATCCTCTTAACAAGATGACACACGAGATTTGTCTCTCTTCCCTAGAGGCGAGCAACCCACTTGATGAGGAGCAGTATTGTTCATGACATCCAACTTTCGAACACTAAGACTCCTCTAGTTCAGGGGAAGAATGACAATATCCTATATTTAGGTCCGAGACCCATCATCAGAAGGGATCCGGAATGATGTCTTATACATACCTCAAGGAGCTTGCGAATTAACATTGGAAATAAGCAGGTGGACATGAAGAGACATGAAGAACACTGTTATCGCTGTTAAAATTGCCTTTAACAAAATCAGCCTTCCGTCATAAGAGAGACAAGAAGCATTCCAAGCAGTCAATTTTTGTTCTAGCCTCTCAACTACATATTGCCAATCTGAGTGCCTCAATCTTCCAACTGAAAGTTGCAATCCTAAATAACAAAGCGGAAGGCGACCTCACGAAGTGGAAATGATCACCGCACATTCATCAACATTATAGAGCCCAAAAGATATAAATGCGAATTCAACACTGGTAGAAAATTAACATAGCTCTGATGCCATGTTAGAAAATATAATGCTGAAGCGTATCGGAGAAACAAAGAAAAAAATATTGAGAAACTCGAGATTTTACGTGGAACCCTTTTCCCTAAAGAGCAAGATGAAACCGCGGGAGAAGGCCTCAAAGGGCCATATGATTCATTGCACTTTCTCACTGGATTCAGGAGATTTGGGGCTTCTTACATAGCCTCCACAGACCCTCCAAGTCCCACCACTAGTAGATGTGGGACTAAACTTTGGATGTGATAAATGGATCTTGGAAGGATCCATTACCCATCTTACTTAAGTGACACCTATACTCCAACAGTCCCCCTCAAGCTGGAGCATGCAATGCTCAACTTGGACAAACAGAAAGAAGTCTCAAACTCACAATACAAGACACTACAGACAATATCAACTCAATGCGCACAACTTTTTTTTTGACGCTCAAAATAGGGGGAAACACTCGACGGTGTTCACCCCAATATATTGAAAACCAAAAGTATTAAGTATTTACAGGAAAGGTAAAGAAGTAAAACAAAAGGGACTACCCGAATGGGTAGCCAGAAACAATGAAACCCCCATATAACCACAGCCACCTAACCACGGGTCCAATCCTCCAGAAGACGCTTAGCACACAAAGAAATGTTCTCCCTGTAAAATCGCTGACCCGCAAAGAGTGCCTCATTCCGCCCCAGCCATGTGCTCCACAGCCTTGCGATCGGATCAAGTAAAAGCTTCCTTTCGCTGCCCCTCGAATTCACCAAACTCTCGCACAAAGCAGGAAAGGAGACGGCGTTAACCCAAGCAAGATCATCCCAAAGAAGACGAACAGGGCTGCACTCGAAGAAGAGGTGAGAAGTTGTTTCCCGCTCTGCATCACAGAGGCCGCACATCGAGCCGGCGTTCGGAAAAAGAGCCGCGCACCGATCACGAGCCAATAGTCTTCCCCGACGAAGAAGCCATAAGAAAATGCCAATGCGCTCAGGTAACTTGAGGCCCCACAAGAATCTACAGTCACGCACCAAGATATCGTCATCGTTATTATGGCTAGGAGTAAGAGCTGAGTACGCTTTTCGACAAGAGAAAGATCCATCCTTCCAAGCCCAGTGGTCCCGACCAGTATGCGGCTGAACAACATCAACAAGCTGAGCCATAAGCGACAGAAGATCATCCAAACGACGGTCAGAAAGGTTCACAGCGACCCGAGGGCTCCAGCAGCCGTTCGCCCAGTACGAGGCCACCGACGCCTCCTTATCCTCGACCAAAGCAAAAAGACGCGGGAACATCACGTTGAAAGCACCCCTTCCGGACCAGTCATCGGTCCAAAAACGAAAATCGGTCCCGTTGCCCAGCACCGGCTTAAATAACGAGCAATTCTGCCTGAAAACATTCGTCACTCCACGCCAGAATGGAGTAAGGTGGCGTATCGAGTTGCCCCTAATGATGCCCATCAAGTCCGCGCTCAGCAATTCCCGCAGGACGTTAAGCATAAAATTCTCCTCAATCCCCCACACCCGAGAAGCCCACTTGAGCAATAGAGCTTCATTAACCAAATCCAGGCGCCTGACCCCCGAACCTCCCATCCGCTTGGGCCGAGAAACAACCTCCCACCCCACGAGGTGAACCCCCCTACGCCCTTCCCCCTTTCGACCCCACAAGAAGCCTCGCATACACCTCTCCAAACGTAACCGAACCCCCTTGGGCATACCACAGACGGAGAAGAAATCGATAGGGATAGAGGATAGCACCGCTTTGAGAAGAACCAGCTGCCCAATCCTGGACAATAAAACCGCGCGCCACCCAGCGAGGCGGGCCTCCATCTTCTCCACCACGACCTTCCAATCGCGGAGCCGAACACGGCCAACAGCTAAGGGCAGGCCGAGATAGTTAAATGGAAGGGCAGAGGGGCTGGAACCCAGTAGCTGAGCGCATTCCAGAACCTCCGCCTGCGACATGCCGAAAGGAACCACCTTAGACTTGGACGCATTAATCAAGAGTCCCGAGGCCTCACTGAAAAGTTGAATAGTAGTGGCCATACCGGACACCTCAGTGGGACCCCCCTCGACAAAGCATAATGTGTCGTCAGCGAACTGAATAATTGGGACATGGAGGTCCCCAATAGATCAACCCCGAGTCAAGCCCGCCACAGCCACTCCATCAATCATTCGAGGCAGAACATCAACCACCAAGACAAAGAGAAGAGGAGCGAGAGGACACCCCTGTCGCACCCCCTCCATGGCTGGAAGAAACCCCCGACCGGGATGCCATTCTGCAGAATGGAAAGCGAAGCCGTGGAGACACATCGCCGCATCCACGAGATCCACGCCGCAGGAAAGCCCCTCCGCCTCAAAACCGACCACAAAAACCGCCAGTCAAGGCAGTCATATGCCTTCGCGAAGTCAATCTTCCATAGGATCCCCTTAGCATTAGTCTTCCTCCACGCGACAACCAGCTCAGAAGCCACCACGAAGCAATCGGAAATATGCCGGCCACGGATAAAGGCCGCCTGCGTTGGCGATATAAGCGACGCCATTAGGGGAGCAAGCCTCCTGGCCAAGACCTTAGCAATAATTAAATATATCCCATTAGAGATAGAGATAGGACGAAAGTCCTCAATGCGATTAGCCGCATGAACCTTGGGTATCAAAACAATAAGGGCCTTATTTATCTTGTCGAATCCACGATTGCCAGAATAAAACTCGCGTGCAACCTCCATAACATCACCAGCAACCAGCTCCCAGAAATCGCGGTAAAATGCCACAGAAAACCCGTCAGGACCCGACGAGGCATCCTCATTAAGGTCCCAAACAACGTCTTTAAGCTCCGCCAAAGTGAACGACCTGACCAGGGCCATGGCATCGGAGTCAGAAATAGAAGGAGCCCCCTTGCCCAACCATCGCCACCGACGTGGCGACTGGCAACCAAAAGCATTGTTGAAGTGGCCCACTAAGGCGTCGCCCATCTCCTTGTCCCCAGTGATGAGTGATCCATTGACCATAAGAGACCTGATGGAATTGAAACGTCTTCTTCCACTAGCCACCCGGTGAAAGAAGGCGGTATTAGCGTCCCCCTCCTTTATCCATCTCAACCGAGAGCACTGCCGCCACTCGATTGATCGTTTTTTATCCTCCGCTCTGACCACATCAATGGCAGCCGCACGCTCCAGAAGCTCCTCCGACATCAAATCGCGTTCGTTCTCCGTACGATCCAGCCGCACAATAACATCCTCCGCCGCCTTCCTACCCGCCACACGGGCAAGGCGCGAATCCTTCTTGAAAGAAGCCAGAAGCCTTCTTAACGAGGCAAGTTTGTGGTCCAAACGACGAGCAGCGGAGCCCTCAAGCGAAGTCTGGGACCAGAGGTTCCTGACCAGATCTCTAAACCCTGGCTCCAATAACCAACACCTTTCATAGCGGAAAATACCCCGAGGACGGATCTCATCCCCTGAATCCCACATAATTGGGCTATGATTCGAAAACGAGCGCGGCCGAGAAGCCTCCGAGCTCAAAGGAAAGAGTTCCATGAGCTTACCATTTCCCAAGAACCTGTCAATTCTCGACCGAGAGCCGTTGTTCCGCCAAGTATAAGAAATATCATTGGGCACCAGCCCCTCCAAGGCCAACTCCGAGATGAAGTCGATAAAGTCACCTGAACCGGGATCCTGCCCCCCGCGGCCACACGGCTGATCAGAAGAGAGGGCAGTAACATTGAAGTCCCCTCCCAACAGCCATGGAATATCCGCAACGTCAGAGGCCATCTCGCGCAGCTCCTCCCAGAGTTCCCGTCGCAGCAAATGGCAAGTAGGAGCATAAACAGACGAGAAAGCAATAGAAACATTCGAGTCGACCCGATTCAATACCACAGACAAGGAATGCCTTCCCACGCGCATAGAGGAAAAAGAGAATATCGCCGTGCGCCAAGCCAGAACAATGCCTCCCGACGCCCCGATGGCATCAACAGTTCGAAAGTCATCCAACGCATGAGCTCCGAAAGATCTCCACATGGATTCATCGACCCCAGAAAGTTTCGATTCTTGAATGAAAGCAACATCGCTATCCCACTCGGAGAAACGCATCCCCAAGGCACGCCTCTTGTCAGGATCCCCGAGTCCCCTAACGTTCCATGGTAGTATCTTCATTAAAGACCTAGGGAGCGTCCCCCGCTAAGAGCGAGGCCAGCCGCCTCCGCCACCGAGTCTCTCAGCGTCGAGCAGGAAGACACCATGGGGGCTCCAAGGCGTGAGTGACTTCGCCTACTGTAGCTCTTGCCGAATCTTGAAGTGGTTGAGGCCTCCACCGCACAGGGGCCATCGCCTGCCCCTACAATGAGTTCGACCCCCAGAGTATCATCGATAGCAGTGACGTCAGCCGCACCAAGCATAGGAGTACCCGAGGGAGTCGTAGCAGGAGGAGGTGAAGGAACCCGATCCAACACAGCAGAGGAGCCGAAGTCCTCGAAAAGGATCCGCCTTGTCAAAACCGTCGAAACATCAACCCCCGAAAGTTGAGAGACCAAGGGATCCGGAAGCATAAGCGGTTCAGCTGAGACCCGCATCCTAGGCCACGACCCGAACCGGACGGATCCGTTAGGGGACAACAGAGAATGAGTGTTCACGTGTCTCGAGATAGACACATGCTTGCATTTAGTCGACAAAAGAGGCGGTTGTAGGGAATGTGAATCGACCTCGAGAGTGCCCAGGGAAGCGAAACCGCGCCTGTTAGGATCCGCACACATATTCCGAGGAGCAAGAAAAAGCGGCCCAGGGGAGAAACACACAACAGGCGTCCTCTCAGAAACCCCCCCAACAATGGACACTTGGCAACCAGAATATGAACCATCCACCCCCACGCCCGGGGCCTGGACATCAACCTTGACCACCGGAGACGACGGCGCGGCCGCCGGCGCCGCCTCAGGCGATAGAAAGGAGAACTCCAATTTGAAAGTCCACCGTCCAATCTTCATGGATTCGAAGAGGATGTTATCAACCGCAGTGGCCAGGAAGGACGAGGAGCATTCCAGCAGGACAATAGTACGTGTCCAATCCGCACCCGGCGATAAGCCGTCGTCAATAACAGCAGCCAAAACAGCCCCCCAGGCTCCCACCACCCTCGAGAGAGCCGGGACCGTGCGAGAAAGGAAGGGCACTCCCCGCACTTCCACCACACAAACCTCCGAGGGAAAAGAAGCACCGTCGGCGACCCGGAGGCGCCTCCACGCCACGTCGCCATCACCATCAAAAGAGAAGAGCCTTTCCCGCTGCTCCGGGGAAAGACCACGAACGCAACATCAGGAGGAGTCTAAGACAATGAAATTCCTGCCGAAGAGAGGGCCCAAGGTCTCCAAGGTGTTGGCTTGAACCAGGTCCCAAGACACTCCAGGCCGCTGCAGGACCCCCACCGCTGCGAGAGAGCCAACATCAACACGAAAACTCCTCATCGAAACCGACGCCCCACTTAGCGCCACCCCATGCATCGCCTCTCCATGCCGTTGCTCCCCATGCAGAGGCTCGCCACCGACCGGACGACCACTCCGCGCCAACGACGAAGAGGAAGCTTCCTCCACAACGCAACCCAAGACCTCGTTGACTCCATCTCGCACCACCTGCGCAAAGGACCGAGAACCTCCATCTCCAAAGTTAACGTCAAGACTTCGAAGCCCCTCCGTCCCATGCAACCGCGACGGAGTCCTACTCCCCGTGCAGCCACGAGACCCCCCAACGACCCTGCATGAGAGCATACGATGGCCCACACCTTCACATGCATAGCATCGCGGAGGAAGACGGCATGTGGACGCCAAATGACCATGCACACCATAACAGAAACAAATCTTCCCCGGCTTCTTATGCGAAACCATCACCCACCCGTCGTCCCCGGCCGCCCGCGTCTCGCCAACCTCCCGCTTCTCAGCACCCCCACCAGCCTGCGAAGGCCCAGCACCACCCCCCCTGCCGGCCCGCTTCGACCTCGACGAACTCGCCTCTCCATCGCCCTTCACATGCCAGAGTCACTTCACTCGCCTCTCCATCCGACTATCTAAAATGTGCTCTCAATGCGCACAACTGTCGGATGCTGTCGAGAATGTTGCTTCTCATGCCGTGCTCTCTGACACTCCAGCCCGTTTGACTCACACTCCAAGGAGATTCTGTTTGACTCACACTCCAGCCCGTTTGTTCCTCCTCACCTGCACGGCATGAGAATGTTGCTTCTCATGCCGTGCAGGTGAGGAGGAACAAACGGGCTGGAGTGTGAGTCAAACAGAATCTCCTCGTCAGAGAGCATGTGCTCTGAATTGTGCTTGTCAGAGTCACTGTGACTGAAAAAGAGTCTCCTCGTCGGAGTACTCTTGCCTGCCACATGTGGACAACTGCTCTATCTCTGAAAGGGTCGATCTGAAAAAGCTGTGGGGACATCCTCGTTGGAGTCCACGGTCTCTGGAGAATGGAGTTTGAAAAGTCTCCTCGTCGGAGAAATGGGTCTCCCCCATACTGGCTTAAAGAATGGGATCTCTACTATGGAGTCCCTGTGAAACCACATGAAAATCCTAAGCCCACGTGGCATAGGGAAATGATATCTCTACTCTGGAGTCCCTATGGAACACATGAAAACTCTGACCAAAATAAAAGATGGGGGCCACTGAGAAAGTGATGGCAAACATGTGCACATCTACTAAGGAGTCACTCTCAGGAGAACTCGAAGAAAATGAGCCACTCAAATATGGAGTGCCTCATACTTGGACTCTGAACCAATTCCCAGAGTCTGAACCTAAACTGTAGAGTCTGACATTCTAGCTGGTCTGGAATCTGAATCTGGAATAGACCTGTGACTCTACACAATAGCCCCCCTTCTCCCATACTGGTCGGAAAATATTGACGTCGACCAAAGTTGAGAGAAGACAAGAAAATAGGGAGAGAACAAGACACCACAAATGCCGATCTCATCATTTTTTCAGCTTCTTTTTTTTTCAATCTATTTTTTTGTTCGAATCTTTTTTCTAGCTCTTTCCTTTTTTAATAGCCGTTTTTTTTTCAAATAAGCCGCTCACACATTTTTTTCTATCTTTTTTTTAATCTTTTAGCGTAATGTTTTCTTTTGTACACACTACAAAGAAACTTGGACCACTTGGGCTCTGTAATATGCAACAACCCACCGTTGGGCTCTTTCTCCCCCTTTTTATTCTTCACTCTTCCCACTTTTTTCAATACACAGTAGATGCCTCCCTTTTCCCTCTTTTCTTTCGGCCCAACTGGGCCCTTTCTCCCTTATTTAGGGTTCCCGCTTGGGAACCCCTCTTCACGCAGGAGTCACCCCCAGGACTTCTTCGTTGCTGAAGATGCCGTCGCCAGGAGACGCTGAAGCATGCTTCGCCTAGGTTCGCAGAGGCTTAGGACTAGATATCGGCGTCACTTTCTAGAGATGAGTGACTTCGAGAGAGAGGTGCGGCCATCGCCGCCTGGGGAGCTGATGGTGTATGCGCGATGGACTATGAGGAGGCTCCTCTCCACCTGAAGGGTGTGGGCTTCTTCATCGCCGTGATTGGAGCTCCATCGCGCACGGGGGAAGTGCGGCCCCGCCAACACTACATGGAGCTTGGATACCTCATCGCCTGACGACGGTGGCAGCGGTGTTGATAGCATCGCCTGTGCGTGAGGGCTGCTCTGCGTCGTCGCCAATGATGGCAAACAAGTTGCGTCGCCACGTATGAGGTTGCGTAGGGAGATGAGAGTCTCCTCCTGCGATCTGAAGGTGCGGTTGGGGCACCGCTAGTAGGTTCTGGAGCCTTGAATGTGGCATAGCATTATTGTTGATGCATGGAACATCTTTGCTTGTGCATTTGATCTGCGTCTTGATGACCCTCATAACTTAACATGAATCGAAAACAAATCCTTAAAGTAATATTCAAGAATGTAATTAGGGTTTCAATAGAAACCCTAGAATTGAATCTCTAATCTCGAACAAAAAATACGAACACAAAATCCTCGAGAATCGAACCCGCTATGATATCATGTTAGAAAATAACATAGCAATGATACCATGTTAGAAATATAATGCGGAAGCGTATCATAGAAATAAAGGAAAAAATATTGAGAAACGTGAGATTTTACGTGGAACCCTACTCCCTAAGGAGCGGGATGAAACCACGGGAGAATGCCTCAAAGGGTTATATGTTTCATTGCACTTTCTCACTGGATACAACATGTCTGGGGCTTCTTATATAACCTCCACAGACCCTCCAAGTCCCACCACTGGTAGATGTGAGACTAAACCCTGGATGTGGTAAATGGATCTTGGAAGGATCCATTTACCCATCTTACATAAGTGACACATATACTCCAACAAACACAGTTAATGGCCATGTCAAAAAGTTCTTCAAAGATATCAATCATCATACTCATACGTCCGACTTCCCTTGTACCCGTCATAAAAGTAATGGTGTTGTCCGCATACTACAATAACAGAATAGATATCTCATCGTTGGTGTAACATGAGGTGCCAATACTTTGAATCACCACTGCACCATTATCGCCATCTCCTTCCCCGCAATTACAAATAATAAAGGAGCAACAACCCTCCCTAACTCCCCTTCACGGCTGAAAACCCCCCTTCTTGTTTTTCGTTCACTAGTACCGATAACGATGTCATGGTAACACATCTCTCATCTAGGAAATCCATGTGTTAGGAAAACCCCTCCTAGCCAAAAATCCTCGGAGGAAGCGCTAGTAGGGATGAAAACGATCAGATACGGATATATGCATAATCATACCCTTATCCATTTTAAAATATGAATACGAATGCGGATACAGATATTTGCCGGATATTAAAAATAGATATACCAAATATTTAATATAAAATGAATACGAATCAGATACGAATAGTAACATAAATATCTAATACATTAACTAAAATATACATGTTTAAAATATTTTACACATAAAATTAGATATACGAAGAGGAAAGGGAGCCTACTGGATGCAGTAGATAAGCTACCTACTACATGTCCATTTTTCGCCCTGTTTTTTATGGAAAATGCCACAGTATATTTTCATCACTATATCTCTCTAATATGTCATTCCAATTTCGTCAGAAACAGAGAATCCTATGCCCTCCATCCAGAACAGGTCAATTACAACAAATCTAAGACCGTTTAAATTACATGTTCTGGATTGAGGGCATAGGAGTCTCTGTTTTGGACGAAATTGGAATGTCATATTAGAGGTATATAGTGATGAAAATTCATGGTGGTATTTTCCCAAAAAAATAAAAAAATGGGACGAAAATGTGCATGCAGCAGGTAGCTTTCCTACTGCATGCAGTAGGCTCCCTTTCCTCATACACCAAATATATTCAATTCACAACAATTGTATCAACAGTGGTGAATGCAATCATAAAATGTTGTTGCACACTGTTATAAATAAATCTATTAATATATTCATGTATTAAAATGGATATACGAGTATGGATGTGAATGCAAAAGTAATATCCGTATCCACTTTACATGGATAGGAATGTCAAAATATGTATAAAACGAATACGACAACGGATTTGATACGGATATATTCATAATCGTTTTCATCCCTAAGCACCAATCAACACTATCATAGTCCTTCCAGAAGTCAATTTTTGACCATCGCCCTCGCACTTTCCTTCGTTTGCAATTTCCAAGAATTTCTGAAGCCGCTATAATGCTGCCCATCATTAATCGATCATGAGTGAACGTAGTCTGAACCTTACCAAAAAGCTCGTCCAAAACACCACACAAGCATGTAGCCAAAAAGCCTCAAAACCTTGGTGGCCGACAAATAAACTGCATTGGAGAGGGTGATCCAACCAAAGTCGTCAACCAAAATAGATATCTCTTTCTTCATGAGAAGAGAGATGTGTGCATAGTTCAACCTATCAAAACCATGGTTGCTAGCGGAGAGCTCTTTTAGTATATCCATGATGTCACCACTCACATGTGGCCTAAATTCTTTGGAAAAAAGACTTGGAAACCGTCCGGTCTTGGGGATCCACACCCAGAGCAGAGTACACCTCATCAACCGAGAACTCTTACATAAGTAAACCCTTTACTCTTTAGACAACCAAGAGGCCTCCAAACCTCTCCAGTGCCAACTTCTATAGTGGCGTCTACGACTCATGTTGCGAATGTAACTCACCGCAGCTCTACCCACCTCCTTGTCCCCCTCAGAACACTCATTCTCTACTTCCATGAAGTTGATGTGATTGCATCATCTCCTACCATTAGCAATGGCATACATATATGCTTCACTTCTAGAAGTACTCTGTTTTTGTATCCCCTTCTCTTGACTCTTATTCGCGTCTGGATCTCTATCGCCATTCAACCTTTTACTTTAGATGATTTTTTGAAAAGTGAATTGTTCTGATAACTTAGAATGAGAAATGTCACGCACATCCTCTTCCCTGTCTATAAAGTCTAGTCTATGTTGAGCCGCATCCGACGTGCCGTCCTCATTGCAGAGCTTCCTTCTTAAAAGCAGAAAGCTTGGTTCTAAACGGCTCCAACTTAAGTGCGAGTCTCGCCGTCGCTGTACCTTCACATTGAAAGGAAGACCAAAACTCCCTGATCATATCTCTGAACCCCTTTCTTTTCAAGTCGCCAAGCCTTCTCAAAGTGGAAAAAAGAGCAGGGTAAAACCGTTTCTCCAGAGCTCCAAACTAAATGAGTGTGGTCAGACCGTGACCGAGGGAAAGCAGTAGCCTTTGCCAAAGGAAAGCAACTTCCAAGTGGCTCGAGTTATGGAGGTGATTTCTTTTCAATTTCATGTTCCTCCAAGCGTACTGGCAGTTCACTGCATCTAGCACTTCCATCTGAAGCTCTTGCACCACATCAATAAAAGTTGCCGAGCCCTGATCTTGGCTCCCACACATGCGAAGACAATCTGTTGCATATAACGTGACATTGAAGTCCCCAAAACTAGCCATGATATCAAGGAAAATAAACTTTTTGCTTCATGAAGATCTTCCCAATGTTTTTGTCTAAGGTTCGAGTCCGTGGGGCTGTAAACAATCGAGGAAGTTGTAAGAACCCGGTTCTGTTGACCCTTCAGCAGAACATATACTATATGGGACCCAATAATTACAGAAATGAAATCAAAACAATCAATGTTCCAAGCCGTATGGAATATATCTCCACAGACATGCAGCTTGCGACATTTTCTCTAAACACTTAGCTGCACTCCAATTTGAGAAGATTATAAGAGAATTAGGATTGTGGAATTTGAGGGATATTTGTTGAAATAATGTTTCATAAAAAGGATACTCAAAGAGGCACTATTGATCGATCATTCCTGATCGGTCACTCAATATGGGCAATTTTGAATTTTCCATTTCAAAAATCGATTTTTTGCAGGAACACTTTATTGAAAAGTGTGTCCAAACGCCTCTAAGACTTGACTTATTGAACTATATCACTTCTCCTTCTACTAATGAATTTGGGATGATTGAAGAATGTAATAAGTAACTAATAAATGGAAATAACTTAATTGCTTAAATGGATTAAGACTAGCTAAATTATGGAACATAACTATAGGCTCATGTTTTACCTTCTTTACAGCTTGTCCCTATAAGTGTTTATCTATCATATTTGGCCATTTTGCTCACTGTAAAAATGTTGAATCAAAGAATCTATATACATACTTTAAGCCGAGTTCTTTCACAGGCTCCTGACACTGTATAGTCTACCCTTCCTCCATTCTTTAACTTTTTATCTTCCTCGCACAACATGCAAGTCTCCCCTTCACATTACATCCATACCCATCTTTAGCCACATGTCATCCTAATCTAACAACATCTCAGCCAAAAAATTGAGTTTTGAATATAGAGTAGTGTGTGCAAGTTGGCAAGAGCCAAGAAGGTACCCCGTGTAGGTCTCCCTTCTCCCTATCTCCCCCTTTTCTACCCCGTCTCCAGTATTCCCATCCAACTCCGACCCCCACTGCCGACACCACCAACCCCCTTCACCTCCTTCGAGTTCCTCTCCTTCTCACCACAATGTTATCGACAATCGGCTACAAAAATGGAGAGCTCGTGACCTACGGACGAACACCAACCTCACGTTCCTCCTTCGCCCTGAGGGCTCGATCTCCAGGCGCCGGTCTCTGAAGCCACAGGTTGATTGAGATGAGGTGATAGACCTTTGCCACAGCCTCCTCACCGGTATCGCCTCCACTCATCCTTTCCCTTCGCCTCCCTCACCTAACCTCTCTGTTCCCGTCGTCTCCACGCTGATCTCAGCTTCGCCTCCCCATCCCCATCCACCTCAACACCCCGGCCTGAGCTCCATGTCCTTCTCTACCATGACCGTGGAGCTCCTTTGTATCCTCATGCTCACGTGACTGCAACTAGGAAGTGGTAGACCTTTGTGACATCCTCGTCACCGATGAACTCCTCCTCTTAGGTGAAGGAGTGACCGAGGCGGGCAGAATGGTAGAGCGAGCTCTGTTGTTTTCACCTTCGCATTTCACAAACCCTTCCCTGCATTGCTGAAGCGCAAGCCTATGTCGTCTTCGCCTCCCAATTTCAGAAACACTTCCCTGCATTGCCGTCTAGACATCGCATACGTCCGCATCCTCGACTCACACCTGATGCAGGGCCAATCAACACCCATAATGAGCCAATTTCGATACCGAATGCGATTTCGGCACCCGACAATGCTCGACAGCTGCCAAGCCTGCACTGATGCTTCATGACCATCGAACATTTCAGAGGATCTACCTACATGGACTGTTGATGACCATCCGCGGTTGCATTCTTTGTCGAGGCGTGGAGGCCGCAATCGTCAGGAAATTCCAGTTGTTAACCTAAAGTTGCAGTGGAAATTTCGCATCTTTATATCTTTGTTCGGTTTATACTTTTGTTGGAATTGTGTTATTTGAATTAAAGTTATTTTTCCATTAATGTCTAATTAATAGAATCTGTCAAATTGAGATTTTTGATAATGTTTTTGCATCCATGGCAGAAGATCGTGGATTGCTAAAACCCCTGCTGAGGATTGATGCAGACATGCTCCAACATGAGAATGCTGTCACTCAGGGAAATGCTAAAGCACTTAATAGGTATTAGACCCCAATTTTTGTGAGTCGGCCATTGGGATTTAGGCGAGTGTTCATCATAGTATCATGCGACACCCACTTTGATTGTGAATGACAATTCTTGATTATTTCTATTCAGGGGTGGATCATCTTCCCCCAATATGCAGAAATTATATTTTCCACGATGAAAGAAACTAATAACTACTTTCGAGGGCATTTCTTTGAATTCGCCGTGAAGCGCGGGGTTATACCCTAGTAATAATAAAACATGAGTTTACATAAAACCTTGATCAATATGAGTGGGATGAAATGGGAGGAGAATAATCATAAAGAGTTGAATATTGAATTATGCTCCCAAGGAGTGTGGGGCTATATCCACAAACAAAATCATGTAGCAACTCTAACCAATATGGGATTACAAATCACACACATAGGTCCGTTTTCTCAACAATCTTAAATCTATCCCTTAAGCTAGGGAATGGAACACCCAACTTAGATAAAACAACTCTCAACACATACAAGCCTAGAATACTCTCTCAAACGCAACTCTCAAACTTTGGAGGGGCTTCGATCTCTGGAACCACGTTGCCAGTGGTGGAGTTTGCAAAACCTTAGCCGAAAACCCCAGTTTGAGAGGAATAGACTGTTGATGCCATACGTTGTCTTACGTTTGATATTGCACGAGATGATGGGGTGGTGCGTGTCACCGTAGGGGTCCCAATTGTTTCCAAATGAAAGTTATTAGCTGGAATGTTTGGTGATTTGTTGATCCAAAGAAGAGGGGGATGATTAAGAGACTTCTTTCTGAGTGGCAGGTAGATGCGGTTCTTTTACATGAGACGCAGATTCAGTTTTGGAGTAACGCGATTATGTTTCGAGTAACCACCTAAGAAAGAAGAGAATGGAACTCGTAAACTTCATTCATATTTTTTTTTATTTTAGTAAAGCCCTATTAAGTTTTAAAGACTGGATTGAATCATTTCAGTTATAAAATGTTTTGGTAAGAATAATTAGGTTTTGAAGAATATGTCTAGTGTGTGTATGTATGGTGAGGAAGAAGTGGATCACGTGTTCTTTATGTATATACATGTTAGCTCGAATTGAAGGGAGTTGGAGTCCCTTGGATGAATGGATCTACATATGGAACACAACTTCTTCGCGAGCTTCAGGATTTGGCCACTAACGGTTTTTAGGCTATCTAGAACTAGATGAATGCCGTGTAACAACAGGAAACATTACATGGAAAATGTGGTGCATAATGTGAAGGCTTTATTTGTATCATGGTGGCCTTATACAGATGAGAGAGTTATGAACATTACCACAAATCCAAAATTTCATGAGTGGACTAAGAACATCGAAGTTGACTGCCATTTAATTCGTGATGCTCTACGGGCAGAGAAAATTGCTATCCTCGTATCACCACACATCTTCATCTTGCAGACATATTCATGAAGGCGCTACTGAAGAAATATCTCTCGTGGATAATTCCAACTTGGGCATGATCGATAGATATACTCCAACTTGAGGGGGATTGCTAGAACTAGTGTGTTTTCTTCTCCACACAAACAACACCCAACCAATCTCCCACTCGTGTGGATATATTTCATTCTCGGAATAATTACTCTCGAATTCCTTAAAACTTGCTTCACTAAAAGGTATGCAACTTTTTGCATGTAGCTCTGATTTATGTATTGATGGGGATCACTGGAAATTTGGCAACAAGCCAATTCTTTTGAATAAAGTATCGGAGATGGCTTGATATTTTGGGAAAAATGGGTAATTCGAGGTATCAGAAAAATTATTTTTCCATCTCCATGGTTTTTTCTTCTAACTTGGTTTGGGAACCTTCATAATTAAGCCAAGTACGAAAAGTATTAGAGTTTAAATTTGTCCTTTGTTTTTGGCCCTTAATACCTGTTGAGATATTAGTTATCTTTATTATTATTTTCTTATTTTCTATTTCTTTCTTCTTCTTCTTCTTGTAATTTGCCCAATGGGTTCCTATCCTATATAAGAGAACCCTATGGCCTCTCATAATATATTCCGTTCTTTTCCCTCTACATGGTATCAGAGCGACGGTCCTACACTGGAGTTCCCGTATCCCACCATAACCCTAACCCTACCTGCCTACCCCACCCCCACCTTCCCACGCACGCTAGGCCACCGCCGCCTATTCCCCGACGCCACCAACCCTCTGCAGCGCGACCTCTCCCTCCGGCGACTCCCTAGGCCCCATGGTGCCGCCTCTCCCTCTGGAAACTCCCCAGGCCCACACCTAGTCCTTTCCAGGCCGCAACCGCAGCATCTTGGCCGCAACCTGGGCACTTCCAGGGTGCAGCCCCTGCCCCAGGTCATCGTCTAGGCCCTTCCAACCCGCAACTGCGGCATCTAGGTCATCTCCTGAGCACTTCCAGGTCGCAACCCCGACCTTCGAGACTGTCTTTGACCCTCTCGTGTGCCTTCGCACACCTCTGCAAGACATTCTGAGTTCTGTACCGGTCTGTTTTTGACTAGAAAACGTGATTTCGGACTTATAAATCACGTTTTCCGGCCCTAGCAAGCAACAAAGATTGCTAAGGATGGTTGTATGAGTCTACACCCGCACAATCAATCCTCCGTATGATTGTGTAGACTCGTTTATGTCGGTCTACTCTTCAATTGAGTTCTGTTCTTTGGCCGTCTTATCATCATGTCAAAGAACAAGGGTGACATTTTCTCATCTGAAGCCTTCAAGGGCCTGTCTCCTATCGCTAAGATGGATGGGACCAACTATGTGTTGTGGTCCATGCAGTTGCTCACCCTCATGCAGTGCAACAATAAGGAGCACATCTTGAGATATCCGGAGCCAACGGATAAGACTAGGGCAAATGCTTCTTGGAAGCAAGATGACGCATATGCGCGTGTTTGGATTTGTGGGACCCTCACCACAGAAATAGCCATTGATATTCTGACTCGAGCCACCGTCAAGGTGATGTGGGACACTTTGGCATCCACCTATGCTCAAACGAAGAATGAGGCCAAGATTCTTCAGCTACAGTTTGATATCTACAATGCCAAGCAGAATGGCCGCCCCTTGCATGTTTACTACTCTTCGCTTCGTGACATGTTTAAGAAGCTTCATAGCTACATGCCTATTACGACATCTACTGAGCAACAGAAGACGTATAGGAACTCCACGATGGTTGGAGTCTTCTTGGCTGGACTTGATACAGAGTATGATGTTGCGCGTACCCAGCTTCTTGCTGGAGCTACCATACCTCCCATAGAGGAGGCCAATAGCCGCCTCAATCGGATCATCATGCCTTCGATAACCACTTCTTTGCCTTCTTCGGCAATGGCTGCTTCTCATGGCCGAGGAGGGGCGATCTAGTCCAGAGGACGCACCCCTCGAGGCAGAGGTGGTGGTCGCCAGCTGATCCTTGCACCTACTGTCACGATCCTGGACATGCAGAGGATACATGTTATCAGAAGTATGGATATCCTGTTTCTGGTCGAGTAGCAAAGCATATTGTGTCTTCAGAGACTTCAGCTCACCAGGTCGATCCACGCCTGGATGATATTGTCTCTCGTATTCGAGAGATCATGATTCCTACTGTTGACACCACCACTACCGATACTGCAGTCGCAGTAATAGCCTCTTCGAGATCCTCAGGTATCGCTTATGCATTCACTGGTAGTAATGGTGCAGATTTGACAGAGTGGATTATGGACTCTGGTGCTTCTCATCATTTTCGTGGAGACAGAGCACAACTGAGGTCCTACAGGACCATACCACTTGGTAGATTGGTTGTCATTGCCAATGGCGACCACTTACCAATTACAGGACAAGGGGAGGTGCATCTGACGCCATCGCTGCATCTTCAGAATGTTTTATATGCTCCTGATTTTCAGATGAATTTACTTTTCATTAGTTTGATTACTAAGGATCTGCATTGTCGTGTCATCTTTGATCCATCGTCTCTTGTGTTTCAGGACATACTCACAGGCAGGGTGATTGGATGTGGCCGTGAGCAGCGGGGACTCTACAGACTGGCCCAACCTCCTCATGTTGGCGTTTCCACTATACCTATTAGACCTGTCTCTCCATATCTGCGACACCTTTGTTTTGGCCACCTTCCTCTGCAGAAGCTATGCCATGTTCTCCCTCAGATTTCCACGAGATCCTCTTTTCCGTGTGAGGCATGCCAGCTTGGGAAGCATTATCGTTCCTCTTTTCCATCCCGTAGTGTTCGGAAATGCGGTCCATGCGGCCGCATATGCGTATTCAGTCACTTGACCGAAGCGCATATGCCATATGCTGCAATATTCGGTCAAAACACATATGTGGTCCGCATATGTGGCCGCGTACTGATATGAATCATTTACATTGATGCATCTTTTCGTTATTCTCATTTATGTTTCATTTGAGAATATGATCCAGGTTATTTTTTCTCATATCCATTATTTCTTATTATTCTTAACATTTAATAATGAACGGTTTACTGTTTTTTGAATTTTCTATCGAATGAAATTTATTTTAAATCTTCAAGTAAAACATGAAATTATTGACTAATAGTTTGGTACTTTACATTTTTGTGTTTCTAATAAATTTTATATGCAAATACAATTTTCTCCTATATTTTGTCTCAATATATTTTGTCCTTTGGAGACACATATATGCGTATAATTTTGGATATATGATTTGTATAGCTCTGATTATTCTTTAGCTGTTGTTATCCATAGAATCTATATATACATTAAAAGTTTTCTTATAGTAGTTCTCTGTTGAATCTAAATTTGTATATGTGTATATATATTAATGCATTAAATTCAAAGCACACACTAAAAAATAATCAAGTTATAATATCATCCTTATATATCTTATTGAATATATTATCTTATTTGAAATATTTGATTTTTGGATTTGTTAGATCGCCAACTTTTTTTATATAATTACATTTTATTGATTATTTTATAATATTTTAAATTAAAATATTATATAATGCATAAACCGTATATACTTCCGTATACTCTCCTGCATATCAGCTTACTCGCTTTAGACCGCATGACCGAACGAATACCGCATACAACATTTCTGAACCTTGCCATCCCGTCAGAGTCGGAGCAGTTCTTAGTTGTTTGAGCTCGTTATTTAGATATCTGGGGTCCGAGTTGTGTTTCTGATCATTAAGGACACTGTTTTTATCTTGTTGTTGATGATGATTTTTCTATACTTTCGTGGGTTTTTTTTTGAAGAATAAGTCTGAGGCTAGATCTGTGATCAAATATTTATTAATGAAGTAAAAAATAAATTTTCTGCTAATGTCAGATATCTTCGCACTGATATTGCCTTAGAATTCTGTACCTTACAACTTTCTGAGTTTCTTAGATCTCTTGGCACTGTTCACCAGACTTCATGTGCATATACTTCTCAGCAGAACGTTGTTGCCAAGCAAACATCGTCACTTACTTGATGTTACTAGAACCTTTTTGATACAGAGTTGTGCTCCTCACTCTTACTGGGGCGATGCTGTCCTTACTGCATGCTATTTGGTGAACCGCATGCCCTCGTATGTGTTGGGAGAGAAGATTCCTTTCTCAATTGCGTTTCCCGAGAAGGATCTTTTCTCCTTTATACCTAGTGTGTTTGGATCTGTTGCTTTTATCATGATGTCTCTCCAGGTCGTGACAAGCTCTCTCCTAGAGCTGTCAAGTGTGTGTTTGTTGGCTACTCTCGTATCCAAAAGGGGTACCCTTGCTCTGATCCGTTAAAGCGGAAGTACTTTGTTGGTGCTAATGTTACTTTTTTTGAGTTTGTTATGTATTTTTCTCCTACAGGTGACAGACTAGCCCCATCTGACTCTGACGATGAGATCTACATGCCTCAACCTCCTAATGTCGTTCCTCCATCTCCCTCTACTCCTGCTCTACCATCACCTCCTCAGCCACCACCACCATCACCACCACCACCTACATCTACTCCTGCCTTTACACCTGCTCTTGTGACTCAGTTTTTGCCATGTGCTTTTACTCGCAGATCTCGGGTATGTATTGAGCACATTGTTTCTACTGATGGCACTATTGAGTTGTCTGTGCAGTAGGATTCTATACAGGATGAGCATGTGCCCTCTCAAGAGGGGACTCATAGGTTACGGACTTGGCAGATGATCTTGATGTGCCGATTGCTCTAAGTAAGCCGAGACGTAAGTGTGCTACTTATCCTCTTGCAGCCTAGGTTTCCTTGAGTAGGCAGTCAGAGGATTTCAGGAGATTTACCTTGGCACTATCAACCGTAGAGATACCACAGACATTACAGGAGGCTCTAAAGGACAGTTAGTGGAGGTTAGCCATGGATGAGGAGATGGCTGCGCTACAGTCACGTGGTACGTGGAGTCTTGTTTCTGCTCCAGTTGATGCATTTGTTGTGGGATGCAAATGGGTGTTCACTATGAAACACCGTACGGATGGCAGCGTGGATCATTATAAGGTGAGACTTGTGGCACATGGGTTCACCCAAACATATGGGGTGGACTATCAGGATACTTTCTCTCCAGTTGCCTTGCATTCTACTCTATGCGTATTCTACTTTCTGTTATTGTAACACGAGATTGGCCCCTTTATCAGCTTGATGTGATGAATGCCTTCCTCTATGGTGATCTACAAGAGGAGGTCTACCTGCAACAACTACCTGGGTTTGTTGCTGAGAGGGAGTGTCAGAAGGTTTGCTGGCTACACAAGGCTATCTATGGCCTTAAGCAGAGTCCATGAGCATGGTTCCAGAAGCTCTCGGACTTGATAGAGTAGCAAGAGTTTGTGAGATCGACTGCCAATCATTCCTTGTTTGTGCAGAGGACCCAGAGAGGTACTATTGTCATTCTTGTTTACGTTGATGACTTTATTGTTACAAGGGATGATGAGCAGTGCATTCAAGGTGCCAAGGACTTCTTAGGTCAGTAGTTTGTGACCAAGGACCTTGGACATTTACGTTACTTCCTTGGAATGGAGTTTGCCAGGAACCAGCAAGGCCTTATGATGATTCAGAAGAAGTACGATACAGATCTTCTTTAAGAGACACACACGACAGATTGCGGACCTGCCACTACTCCTATTGACTCGAGCATGAAGCTCTATGATGATGATACTGGGGAGGTCGACAAGAGGACGTATATAGAGCTTGTTGGCAAGCTATTATATGTGACTATCACCAGGCTCGACATATCCTTTGCCGCGAGTAAAGTGAGTAAGTTTATGGAGCAGCCCAGACAGACGCATATGGATGCAGTCCATATAATTCTGAGATACCTGAAGACTTCACCTGGTACGTGACTTCTTTTCAGCAGAGGCACATCTCTCTCTGTTACAGCACGTGCAGATGCAGATTATGCTGGGTGTCCAATGGATAGAAAGTCTTCATCAAGCTTTGTTGTGTTCATAAGAAATTCTCTTGTTTCATGGAAGAGTTAGAAGCATACTGTGGTTGCCAGATCAAATGCTGAGTCGGAATACAGGGCCATGGTTCATGCTAGCACAGAAATGATGTGAGTCAAATCTGTACTTACTGACCTGACTATAGAGGTGCCTCTTCTCATGCACCTCCAATGTGATATTCACAAGTTTGCAGAAAGCGGTAGTCGGTACTCGGTCGACGGGGTCACCGATGACTAAGGATTAATCGGCACTCGGACGACTAATCAGATTTAGTCAACCATTAGTCGGTTTTGAATATTTTAATTATTTTAAATATATAAATCAATTTTTATACACATATTCTTATATATTTACATTGATTTGTACTTTTTCTATACTATCATAGTGAAATAAAAGAAATAATTATCTTTAAATATAACATTAAACATATTAGAATAAGTTTGCTTTAAAAAAATCGAAAAATTAACAAATTAAAAAATCTCTATGTAAAAGTCGGCCTTGTAGTCGGCCGACTAGGCCGACTAGTCGACACGATTAGTCGGGTTGACCGATTACTGACCGACTAGGCCTAGTCGAGTCGGTTACCCCACCGGCTCGGCTAGTCGGGCCGACTAATCGGCCTAATCGGCCGACTTTTAAAACAATGGATAATCGGGCTGCTCTTTTCATTGCCAACAACCCAACCTTTCATGAGAGGATGAAGCACGTAGAGGTGGACTGTCACTACACTCATGACATGATACAGAAGGGTCTTATTGCCACTACGCATGTCAGCTCTGGAGACCAAATAATAGATGTACTTACAAAGGCCCTAGCCAGAGGACCTTATCGGAGTTGTTGTTCCAAGCTGAGTCTGATCGATATCTATGCTCCATCTTGAGGGGGAGTGTTGAGATATTAGTTATCTTTATTATTATTTTCTTATTTTCTATTTCTTTCTTCTTCTTCTTCTGTAATTTGTCCAATAGGTTCCTCTTCTATATAAAAGAACCCTAGGGCCTCTCATAATGTATCCCATTCTTTTCCCTCTATAGTATACGTTGTTTTCTTTGAGGTTCTTATGTGAGAGAACCCTTCTCGAGATCTCTGTCTAAAAGGAACGTTCTCTTTGAGGTCTCCCTATGAGAGAAGTTATTCTTAAGGCTTTAATATTGGAGATGCTCTTTTTAAATCCGAGTTTCTAAAGATAATGGGGGTGATTTTTAGGATTATGGGTCCTGTGGAGGGCCTTGAGCTCAGGATCTGTCAAGGTGGTTATTTATGGTCAAGAAAGCTTACTGAGCGCTCATCACTAACTTGGTGTTTGATTTAGATGTTTGGGAGTGGGATTGCGATATGATATGGACTCCATGAAGATTAAGGTGGTTCTTCGGTTGCTTCTTCTAGAGAGGTTAATGATAAAGGTTCTTAGATCTAAATTCATATATGAGGAGGATTGCAACTGTTATGTTTGTGGTGATCTTAATTCGTACCTATTTCTATTTCGTGCCCATGTGAATGATCGTCGGACGAATGAAACGTCCATTGGGTTGATCGTTCCATACCTCGGAATTTTTGGAGCTCTCTTTTGCATAGTCAGTTCAGGTCGATAAGTGAGCAGCTGCAACCCGTTGCTCCTTTGTGGGCAATTTGGCTCACACATAATGGGGTCATTTTTCAGGACAAAGAAGTTTCATGTTGAGAATGTTATACATCTTGATAGGATAGGATTGTCCCCTCTTTTTGGCTAAAAAATTAAGATTATGTATTTTTTATGAGAACGGGGGGTGAGGGGGCATCCCAAGATGGGATTCACCTTGAATGCGTTATAAAAAAGGAAGAAATTTACATCAACTGGAGGACCAGACATTATAGAGTGTCTTATAGTGAGCTACAACATTCTCGGAATAGAATCTTTGGTTCCTAAAAATGAGATCATTTTGCCCACTTCAGATCGCCCAAAGAACAACGGAAGGCAGGGAGTAGTCATCAGTAGAGTTTGCCCCAGTCCTCACAGACTCCCAGAAATCCGACGTCCTGCTAACACGTAGCCACACCATATTAGCATCCCTCCACACCTGCGCCGAGGATGAGCAAGTGAAGAAGAGGTGGTCAGAATCCTCGACCTCCACACCGCATCTGTCACAAGTATGTCAGGCGAACCAAAGATCCTTCTACTCCTGGTCTTGTCGCACAATCACCCTCTTCTAAGGCACCACATGAACACATTTACTTTGCACATGACCTTACTGCTCCATATAATCGTCAAATCCCGACGGAAGTCAATTTCAGGTTCCTCCCCAGCTCCCCGAAACTCAATGTAGGCCTTCTTCGTCGAGAATCTCCCCACATTCCAGACGAAATGGTCCCTGCCCTGCGTGAAGCCATCGGGAGCCGGAAGCTCAGACTGCATTCTCAGGAGCTCCTCCAGATGCTGGTCAGATAAGTCCGCAACAAACTCTTGCATCCAGGTCCCAGAGGTACCAACCTGCAAAATCGAACAACTCCGTGCCGAAGCCATGGCAAAAAGTCTCGGGAATTGGGTGGAAACATCCCCATTCCCACTCCAATCATCCAACCAGAATCGAAAAGTTCCCATTTTTTAGCATCGGCCTCAACCTCGGTAGCACCTCCGGCAACACCTTTCTAATCCCATCCCACAACGGTGATGCGAAATGGATCCACCCAACCTCAATAGATCCCCTCACCCCATAAATCTTGCGCAGGAGCTTGCACGTCAATCTATGTGACTCACCCAGATTTGCACCACCCACTTCGCCAGTATGGCCTTATTCATGCATTCGACATCCCGGATGCCCAAACCACCATTTGTAAGCGGCCTAGTAACAGACTCCCAATCGACCTAATGCAAGCCATTCCTCTGTTGTCTCCCATGCGACCAAAAGAATTTTCTCATCAAGGTTTCAATCTTCTTTCTCACCCCCACAAGTAGCAGTCTCGTGGAGTAGAAAAACAATGGGATAGCAGATAGAACATGCTTCAACATAATTACCCCCCCTGAGAGGGTCAGGTAGACTTAGATACTAGATTGACAATTCCCCTACCGGGCAACCAAGCATCACTGCAAGACATTCACCCTCAATGTCCGACATCCCTAAAGGCACCACCAAGGCCAGAGAGATAGCTAAAGACGTCATCAACTGCGTCACACATGGATCTTCTCCTAATCCCACCCAGGAAGAGCATTGTGTCATCCGCATACTGTAACAACGGAATGGAGATTTTTCCACATCGAAAGCCCTCGCACCAGCCGACGTCCACCACCCTCTTGATCATTTCTGCCAGAACATCAATCACAAACAACAATGGAGCCATGAGGCATCCCTGTTTAACCCCCCTCTGTGGCTGAAAATAGCCCCCCTCCGGTCTACCATTTACCATCACATAAAACGATGGGATAGTGACACACCTCTTCATCCAGGAGATCCACAACTCAGGAAAGATACGCCACTGAAGAGAAGCCCACAAAAACCGCCAATCCACACATTCATAAGCCTTTGAGAAGTCGATCTTCCACATTACACCCTTCTTTTCACATCTCTGCCTCTCAAGGCACATCTCGGCTGCCATCACCAAAACATCAGCCATCTGACGCCCTGACATAAAAGAAGACTGCTCCTGAGAAATAATGTAATCCAACACCACTCTCAACTTGTGGGCCAACACCTTTGCAACAATCAGATAGATCGCATTTGACAGAGCAACATGTCGGTAGTCCTCCACCCTAGTATGCGACTCTTTCTTAGGCAAGAGAAAGAAAAGTGCCCAATTGATCTTGTTAAAACCCTTGTTTCCATCTCTAAATTCATTAATCACTTCCATGACCTCCTCCTGTAACATGTCCTTGAATTTATGATAAAAGCCTGCAGAAAAGCCATCAGGTCTCGGAGCCCCATCTGCATTGAGTTCCCAGACCGCATCCCTTACTTCCTCAACAGAAAAAGGTGCCATAAGAGCCTCTGCTTGCCCCGGTGTCTGCACCTCCACCCCCTCCCCTCCTCACCCAACTCCACCCCTCCCTTTGCTTTCTCCTCGACGCCTCCACAAAATGCCCACGCAGTGCTCTCCCCATCTGAGAATCACCTGAGAATCTCACCCCCTGACTTCAACGTCATCCTTGAAGTCACGAACACGAATAATCAAGTTGGCATAGGCACTCGTATAGGCTTCCTAATTTGGTGTTTGCAATTTTGGAGCCTTATGGCATGGTTACCGATTTAAGGTTACTTTATGCTAATTGTTAATTCTGATTAATTGAATGTTAGCTGTTGTAGAAATACGCTATGATACCATGTAGAAAATGATAATGTGGAAGCGTAATATCAGGGATAAACAAATAAATAAGTCGAAGATCATCAGGATTTAACATGGAACCCTACTCCATAAGGAGCGGGATGGAACCACGTGAGAAAGCCTCTCAAGGGCCATGTATTATGTATTGCTATTTCTATCTCAACTGTTGCAATTGGTGTAGGGCTTCTTATATAGTCCCATCAGTAGGACCGAGTGGGACTAAGCCAATTGATGTGGTAATTGGAGCTTGGATGGATCGAATTACCCATCTCTACAATGTACACATATACTCTTACACTCCCCTCATGTTGGAGCATGTAATGCTCATGTTGGACAAATAAAAAAATTCGCTCACTCATAATACAAGACACTATAAACAATATCAATTCAATGCAAACTCTGATGGTTGCCTGTTGACGGTGTTGCTTCTCATGCTTTCTGGTGAGGAGGAACTGAAGGGCTGGAGTGCGAACTGCTTTGGGTATCGTCATCGGAGAATATGTTAGAGTCATTGAAACTGAATGGGTCTCCACCTGGAGAACTTTGGCCCGCAATTGCTCAATCTCTTTAAAGGACCAAATTGGAAAAAAAACTCGCGGAAACATCCTCATCGGATTCCACGGTCGCTGTAGAATGGGGTCTCTACTTTGGAGAATGAAAGTTTTATCGTCGGAAAACTGAATCTCTCTCATACTGGCTCAGAAAATGAGGTCTCTACTTTGGAGTCCTTACGAAACCACATGAAAAACCTAAGTCCACAATGGTCAGAGAATGCGATCTCTACTCTATAGTCCCTATGAATCACATGAAAGTCTTGAGTCCAAATCAAAATGGGACCTCTCAAATAATGATCGCATACATGCGCTCATCAAACTGTAGACTCTGAAACAATCTGAACGTAGAGTCTGAATCTAAACTGTAGAGTATGAAATCTGATATGGAATCTGAACTGGAGAATTTGAATCTGACTTGTGAATTCTATGTAATACTACCCCTTTCTCCCATACTGGTCGGAATCGATGACATCAACCAAGTTGGGAGTAGACCTGAATATACGAGAGAAAAATCTCAAATAAAAAATCGTGGCTATTTCCCTTTTTTCAGTCATCTCCCCCCTTTTTTTCAAAAACTTTTTCGCATACGGCTTTTCTCCTCTCCTTTTTTGTACGCATCTTTTCCCATTTTTTTCCTAAAAAATCTCATGTTCAGCCCAATTGGGCCTTCTTTTTATTTTTTTATTTTTTGGTAATAGTAGACCAATAGGGCTTGAATTATCTCCCTCTGGATATTTAAATATCACAGTCCAGTGTAGAACAATGGCCTTGTAAACTGTTGCTTGCAACCCTCCATTTTTTTCATATTTTTTAGTCGATGGCCGGTTGGGCCTAAATGCCTTTTGAATGTGCCTGCTCTCTTGTTTTCTAAATGTGTAACAACAAGTGTAAAATATTTAAATAATGGGCCTGAATCCCATTTAGAATGAAATGTACCTGCCATGGATTATCATTGGAGGAAACTAATATCACTGCTTGCCTATTTAGGAAGAGAGATCAACCCTCCTGTTGTCTCACGAAGACTAGGTTTCCAGGGGTACCGCCTGCGTTGCCGCCGCTTTGAGGTGCGGTCGGAGGTCACGATTTAGAAGGAGTCGTCACCTCAATATCTAGAGGGAGGTGCGATGCGAGCCCCCTAGAACTGGAGGCTAGAGTTGGCTCTCGCACAGGGGTCTTTGGGATTATTGTGTGGAGGAATCCTGCTGCTGCTGTGGGGTCGGTAACTTGGGCTGGATGATGAAGGGTTGCAAGGGGGCTTGCATCGTTGCCTGTGCCTCCAGTTTCAGATCTGGAACGTAGAACTTGAGTTGAAAGCAAATAGGAGAAGTGGGGTTACGTTGCCTGGATATGGTTCCTTCTGTGCACGTTATTTAGGGTATCAACCCAGGGTTGGATGCACTGGTGATCACACGAGAGGGCTGCGAGTGTGCAAGTTCATGCGCGCATATAGCCTCGCGAGTGCGAATCGCTCTACTCGGAGAATCAGTCTTTCTTCTTCATCTTTGACCTTTTTCTTCTTGTCTGGGTTTGTGGTTGGAGCTTTCTCGCTGTTGGAATCCTTGGCTGCGGCTATCATCTTCTATTTCTAGTAGAGAAACCATGACTAGGGATGATCTTCTATTGGTGAATTTCTTTTTCTTTTGAGAATTGGTATATGATGTGAAATCTCGCATGGTGGTTAGAACTAGGGTTTCATTAGAAATCTTAGAACGTAAACTCGAACAGAACTGCTCTGATAATCGAATCTCGAACAAATCACGAACATTTAATCAATCCTCAAGAATTGAGCCTGCTTTACTGCCTTGTAGAAATACGCTATGATAACATATAGAAAATGATAAGTGAAAGCGTAATATCAGAGATAAGTAGATAAATAAGATGAAGAACATGAAGAACATCATGATTTAATGTGTAAGCCTACTCCGTGAGTAGTATGAAATATTTTGTATTGCTTTCTATCTCTCAACTGTTACAATGGGTGTGGGGCTTCTTATATAGTCCAACCAATAAGACCGAGTCCCACTCACAATAGATGTAAAACCAGTGAATGTTGTAATTGTGCTCTGGAGGGATCCAATTACCCATCTTTAAAATGGACGCATATACTCTAAGAGTTGTTATTTTTAGTATGAAAATGGTGAATACCACAGGGTTGCAGAAGTTCATATTCGATATTCATTCAGACATGTTACTAAATAAAGAATATTCGGTATTCGGGAGAATATTTGGAATTACTAGGTTATGCTTTTTTAAATTATTTTACATATAAAAATTATGTCTTATATATATATTCTTAGAGGTTGGGGAGCTTGCACCATGGTGCATGTAACTTTACATGTACTGGTGCCACAAATGCTTATTTTTTTTTGAAATGGAACATTGGGTATTTACTTAGTATTATTAGTGGAATATGTGTTTCAAAGTTCGTGTGAAACGTACATTCTTAACATGTCTATCCGGACAACTCAATTTCAACAATTTTGAGACCACAATTTGACAGTCTTGATGGAGGGTTTAGAAGTCTCGAATTTAGTTAATTTTTAATGACATCATGGTGACATATGGTGATCGAAATCCCACTTGATTTCATTTCAAAAAATATAAAAAAGACATTTATGGCACCGATGCATGTAAAGTTACATGCACCTTGGTGCAAGCTCCCAACCTCATATTCTTATATATTTATACATATATGATCCTCAATCATTAAGAGCCAAGATAAAAATGGCAATTAACAAGTTACATATATGGAGCTTTAACATTTGTGGTGATACTGGGATAGATGGAAAAATTTTAAAAATAAAAAACAATAAAAATTCAGCAGTCTGTTGCAAATAGTCGGCTGAATATTTGATCGAATACCCGAATATTCGGTCTAATACGGGATATTCAAGCTGAATATTTTGTAATATTGGGGTTGGACTGAATATTGACCGAATAACAATATTCTATATGGTCACCCTACGAATAAGAATATTTGACCGAATATTTGGTCCATTTAGTCGAATATTACAACAATGAATACCCAAAAATATGTACAACATACTATATATTTATCACAAATTATTAGATGTACTTGAACCATAATTCATAAAGAGCATCGGTGGCCAAAGCATCCAAATAAAAGCTACAGGTTTTTCCGATCCTTTTTGAGACGTCATACATTCAAGGAGCATCAAAAACCATCCAAATAGGTGGAATCTACCTAGTTCAGCACGACATTTCGCCACATCTCTTTGGCCAAGTCACACGATAAGCGAAAATTCTCCATGTTTTCTTATTCCCTTGAGTACTATAGACAATCAACTTTGTCATGTGGAAGAGCCTCACCCTGTACACCTACATCATCACCCTTACTCTTCTAAGTAGCCACATGAAAATCTTCACCTCTAAGGTTCTCTGGAGTCCTATATCAATCTACAACTGATTGCAAGATTCCTTATCATGGGCCAGTGGAGTTGATAACATCATGTATGCCTTCTTAGACGAGAAGCCCCCACCACAATACACCTAGTGATTTTGATGGGCGGTTGGGTCCTCCTAAAAGTTCATTAGAGCCGTAAAGTCTTCCTGTAATCATTGTTTCAGAGAAACTGATTCTGAAAGTAGGAGCAAAAGCCCCATCAAACAACATATCCTCCACCTTACGTTTTGGTTGCTAGCTAATGGAAAGAGACTTGAGAACATGTCATATAACGATCTATTGTTGGAGCAATCAAAATCTAGAAGATGAGCCATCCTCGAGAATCCATCATAGCTAAGGAGCCATATCTGAGCAAGGAAGGCATTGGTTATGCGAATACCTGTAGGGTGTTTTTCGGTGGTCTTGCACTTGAGGGAAAACTGAAATATTACGTTATTCCTCTTCTACATAATTTGGTCTTTGTAATTGTATTCTTATCTTTACGTGCTATATATTTCAGATGTGTTGTGGTCACAGAATACACAACTATGCCTATATTATCAAATCTCATGTCCAAGATGTGAATGTAAATTCTGTGTTGGAGTATTTGGTATATGCGTCACATGTATGAGAGATGGGTAAATGGATCTCTCCAGGATCCATTTACCCCATCCAGAGTTTAGTCCCACATCTACCAGTGGTGGGACTTGGAGGCTCTATGGAGGCTATATAAGGAGCCCCAGACCTCTTGTATCATATGAGAAAAGTGCAATAGACACACCAACCCTCTGAGGCATTCTCCCGTGGTTTCGTCCCGCTCCTTAGGGAGTATGGTTCCACGTTATATCCCGCTGTTCTTATTGTTCTTTATCTTTTTCCATGTTTCTCTTCCGCATGTTTATTTCTAACATGGTATCAGAGCGGGTCGATTCTCGAGGATTTTTTTTTGAAGGCTCAAAAAAAGGGGGAGACACGCGATGGTGTTCACCCCAAAATAATATTATATATAAAAAAGAATAGAGCGAGATACTTACATGTCGAGGAGGGGAAGAAAGAAGGGAGAGGGAGGGGTCAGAGAAATAATTAAAAAAACGGCAACCGGCCCCAAGGCCCAACTACGTAGACCAGTCAGCGATTAATATGGAAGCCGCGGTATTGACGTTCTCCACGTAGAAGCGCGCACCCGAGAAGATAGAGTCATTGCGAGCCCGCCAGATCGACCAAAGGCGCGCCAGAGGGCCGAGCAGATGCGAGCGGGGCCTCTTCTGTTGGCCCAGAGGATGTCGCAGAATTCCTCCGTATTGGCTGAACGAGCCCAGGCGACCTCATCCCAAATCCGGGAGACCGATGAGCAAAGGAAGAAAAGGTGGTCCGCCGATTCATCAGACAACCCACAGAGCTGGCACCGAGTGTTGGAAGAGTGAAGAAGGGAGGCGCATCGATCGCGAGTCATCAGTCTTCGATGTCGAAAAACCCAGAAGAAGAAGGTGATCCTAAGGGGTAAGCGGAGGCCCCAAAGGAAAGCGCAGTCACGGGCCAGGGAGGCATCCATAGGTGGAGGAGGAGGGAGCAGGGCAAGATAGGCCTTGCGGGAGGAGAACGGACCATTCCTCCAAGCCCAATGATCCCGCCCGCCTGCAGGGGAGGGGGAAGATGAGAGAGCCTCCAACAGAGAGGCCAAGTCGTTGACGCGCTGGTCAGAGAGGGACCCCGAGAAGGCGGGGCACCAGCCGCCGAGGATCCAGTAGTCAGCAACGGTGGCCAAGCGGTTAGACGCCAAAGAGAAGAGCCGCGGGAAGCGACACCGGAGGGCGCCACCCCCCGTCCAGTCGTCGATCCAGAAATTGAAGATAGCACCCGATCCCAGCACCGGGGAGAATAGGGAGCGGTTCTTTTGATATATTTTAAAAATGTATCGCCAAAAGGGGGAAGAGTGAGCCGGGCATCTCCCACGGATGAAGGAAATCCAGTCCACGCCCAAAATCGCACGCAAGACGCTGCCAAAAAATGATTCATCCTTGCCCCAAACCTTATGCACCCATTTTAAAAGCAAGGCCTCATTGACCCGCTCCAAGGGCCGAACACCAAGGCCCCCCGCTCTCTTGGGCCGAGTAACCACATCCCAAGCAATCAAGTGAATTCCGCGGCCGCTGCCATCCGCCCGCCCCCATAAAAATCTTCGCATGCATTTTTCCAGCCGTAGGCGAACGCCCACAGGTAACTTGCGAACCGAAAGAAAGTACATGGGAATCGCAGAGAGAACTGACTTAAGAAGAACGAGGCGACCACCACGAGAAAGTAAGGAGGCCTTCCAGCCAGCCAAGCGCGAGTCCACCCGGTCCAGGATCATCCTCCAGTCATTCAAGCGGTTCCGGCCCGACGAAATAGGTACGCCGAGGTAGGTGAGAGGGAGCTCCCCAATCCGCGAACCGAGGATAAGGCTGCACTCGGCCACCTCAGGCGCGGACAAGCCAAAGGGCACGAAGCAGCATTTGTCGAAGTTGATCGTCAAACCCGATAGTTCACCGAATAGGGAGATCACATGAGCCATCCCAGCCACCGCATCGGAGTTCCCCTCAATGAAGCACATGGTGTCGTCCGCGAACTGAATAATAGGCACACAAAGGCCATCCTTCTGAAATCCTGCAGTGAGGCCAGCATCAATGACACCATGCACCATCCTGGTCAAGACGTCGGAGGCGAGAACAAAAAGCATAGGGGCTAATGGGCAGCCCTGCCGCACCCCCCTACGAGGTTGGAAGAGACCGCCAACCGGACGTCCGTTAACAAGCACGGAAAGGGAGGCCGTGGAGATACATCTGCGCATCCAAGATATCCAAGCACTTGGGAAGCCCCGCCGATGAAGAACAGCCCATAGGAATTTCCAGTCAAGCGAATCATAAGCTTTCGAAAAGTCGATCTTCCAAAGGATACCTTTCTTCTTCTCACGTTTCCAAGCAGCCACAATTTCAGAAGCAACAAGGATGCAATCCGCAATATGGCGACCTTTGACAAACGCTCCTTGGGCCGGCGAGATGAGTCCGTGAAGGATCGTCGAAAGACGGTTGGCCAAGGTTTTAGCGATAATAAGGTAGATGGCATTAGAGACGGCAATAGGGCGGAAGTCGTCGAGACAGAGGGCGGGTGATTTCTTCGGGATAAGAACGATGTGCGCCCGGTTGATACGATCAAAGCCAAGGTTGCCCGAGTAGAAGTCAGAGGCCACCGCGAGGACGTCCCCCGAAACCACCTCCCAAAAATCCTTGTAGAAGGAGACCGGAAAGCCATCCGGCCCCGGGGAAGAGTCACCATTCAAGCTCCACACAGCGGACTTAAGCTCGGACAAAGAAAAAGGGCGAGTGAGGAGAGAGGAGTCCGCATCCGAGATCCGGGTGGCCCCCGCCCCAAGCCAACGCCAACGCCGCGGGGGGAGGGCAATAGAAGAACGACGGAACTGCTCGGAGATGGCAATTCCCAGCGCACGATCATCCGAGTAAACACGGCCATTGATGGAGATAGACCTGATAAAATTAAAACGGCGCCGGTTGCTAGCCGCCCGGTGAAAAAAAGAAGTGTTGGCGTCGCCCTCCTTGAGCCATTTAACCTTAGATCTTTGGCGCCATGCAATACAACTCTTCTTATCCTCAGCCTGAACCTGAGCACTAGCATTTGAGCGGAGAAGAAGCTCATCCATAGAAAGATCACGATCGCTCTCCAAGGAGTCCATGCGCATGATAATATTCTCGGCCTCGGAACGAATAGCCTTGCGCGAATGCCTAATGGAGGCCTTGAAGTCGACAAGAACCCGGCGAAGAGAGGAAAGCTTCTGAGATAAAATTGCCGCCGCCGATCCCGAGGCCGGGAAGTGGGTCCAATGATTAGTAACGATGTCCTTGAATGATGGTTCGAGGAGCCAGCTTTTTTCATAGCGAAATAGGCCACGAGGGGAGAGGCCAGATCCGTCATCCCAAATGATAGGGGAGTGGTCCGAGAAGGCACGCGGGCGGGAGGCCACAGAGCAGAGGGGGAAAGTATCCAAAGCCGCGCCATTACCGAGAAAACGGTCGATCCTGGATCGAGAGGAATTGTTCCGCCACGTGTAGGAGATATCATTGGGGACCAAGTTCGTAAGCGCCAATTCATGAATTAAATCCCGAAAATCTTGAGAGTCCGGATCACGACCTCCCCGACCACGAGGACGATCCGAAGGGTCAATAGTAACATTGAAATCCCCGCCTATGATCCAGGGGATTCTGGAGAAAGATTCGTCCGCGGCACGAAGGTCCTCCCAAACTTCCCGACGCAAAGTGTGGCAGGAGGGAGCGTAGACGCAGGAGATAGCGATAGGGGAGCCCGAGCGGACGTTATCCAGTACAACCGAGAGAACATGTCGTCCCGTAAGCATTGAGCGGAAAGAGAACAACCGTGATTGCCACGTAATTAACAACCCGCCCGCAGCACCAACCGCATCAATCGTACGGAAATCAGAGAAAGAGCCAGCACCAAAGGAACGCCATGAGTAGTCGTCAAGAGTTGCGAGCTTAGTTTCTTGGATACATGCAACATCACACTCCCATTCCAACAGCCGGGAGGCCAAAGTTCGACGCTTAACCACATCACCCAAGCCACGTACATTCCAGGAGAGAAGCTTCATTAAGAACACGATAAGAAAGGCCCGAGAGGATAGACGGACAGCCGAAACCACCAGCATCAATCGGAACCAGCCGAGCCCGGAGGATCCGCCTCCTGCACCTGTTCGTCCACAGAGTCCGGGTCAGCCGAGATTGCGCGCACACCCGCATCGACTGCCACAGCCAGGCGGAGGGTCGCGCAAGAAGAAATCAACGCGGGCGAGAAGGAGGACGAGCATCGCCTGGAGTATGAGGCCCCGTAGCGTCTGAAAGCGGAGGCCGTCCCTGCACCTGTGAGAGAGGGTCCCAAAGCCAGGGGAGATGGGGCCACTAGGGGGGGAGAGGGGGGGCGAGATGGAGTTGAATTCAACACCGAGGGGCCAACCTGCAGACGAAGAGGCTCTACCTGAAATACCAAGGGGGTTCGACGGGGCAAGCGAGGCCCCGAACCCGATAACCGCGGCCCCGAACCGCCAAAAGACGCGTTGTCGCTCCGACTAAGAGAGAGATCCGCAAGCGGGCCCGAATAGCCGACCCGAACCACAGGCGACGAACCGAATCTAATGAGAAAAGAAGGCGAATCGTTATCGAAGCCCTCCCTCCCTGCAGAGACAGAAGATTCGCGTGCCAGACGAGAGAATCGAAGGGGCGTCTCGGTAAGGGCGCCGACATCATTCGAAGGCGTCGTCACTACGGAGAAGAGCGGCTTCGGGTCCACGTGGCCACCAGGAGATGAAGCGCCGCGCACCACGTGGCCACCCGAAGATGAAGCGCCACCAGCAGAGGAAGCGCCACATGCCACGTGGATCGGCGGAGACGAAACGAGAACAAGCTCCGGCAAGACGACGTCAGCCACGGGGGGCGGAGAGGGGACATCAGGCGGCGAATGAGCATCGGTATCCGACGAAGGAGGCGGAAGAACAGTGAGGATCGGGCGAAAGCTCCAGGAGCCAACCTTGAGAGAGCCGAAGATGGAGCGCTCGCTGGACTCGCGGAGGAAGTCCGGGGAGCATTCGAACGGCACCTTAACGGAATGGCAGTCGGCGCCGGGGGAGAGACCGTCGTCGAAGATAGAGAGAATCGATCCCCACCGGCGGAAGACCTTGTTGAGCACTGGAATGGTTCTTGAGAGAAAAGGGACCCCCGAGATGGAGGCAACACAGACCTCGAGGATTTTAAGTTATGTAGTTTTTTATTCGAGATTTGTTTTTTCACTGAAACTCATGAATATCAAAAGGTGACATCATCGTCCCTAACCATCACTCACAAGGCCTATAGGAACATGCTCCCTCGCCCGAAACCTTATATGACCCTACAAGAATTGGTCGACTTTTACGAAGGCACATCTGACGAGGAACCCATAAATGCCACACCGGTTACTCATGATACGGAGAAGAACTCTGATCATCTTCTTCCCAATGCTTCTCATAAAAGAAACCGACCAAGAATGTCACCTTAGACCTTGAAACCATGTGATTTCTGAAGAGTCCCCGTCCGGTCCTGCAGTGGTGCATCAAGTAAGTGCAATAAGTGTAATTATGATCAATGAGCACTTACCTCTTGTTGATAATAGTTGGAGATCCTCTTCGTATGACTACTATTCTTCTGAGGACGACTCTGACGATGGCTGGATCTCTTCATCCTCCCCCTCTTCACTACCCACTACATCTACTTATTATCTCCCACCTCACTCCTGCAAGAAGGTTCATTGTAAACCTCCTTGATCTTGTACATCTGTAAATCTACTCGGTCCACCACTTGTAATTATCCGTTCATATTTAGGCTTACTTGAGCCTAAGTAAAGGGGGCCCGATATCATCGTGTATACTTCACTTCTGTTCTTTTCTTCTCAAACTCGGCCGCCCCATTTCTTGCTTTTCTGCTATGCTTAGGTTCTTGAAAAGCCTGAGTATAGGGGAGAGAGTCTACTTCTTATGTCTTTTCACTCAACCACATTTGGCACGAGCCATGTCTACATTTTACTTTGTACCATGAGGACATAACACATGCTAAGTATAGGGGGTTGTATATATGTTCTATGTACTTTATCCATAGCTTGTACTTCAATTTTTTTTATCGAAAATCGGGTATGGGTACAAGTTGTCAATATTATGTATACTGTACTAAATTCTTTATGTAAATAATGCCTATTTTCAATATTAAGGGGTTCACAAAAAAAATAACAAAACTAACTTAAGGTTTTATCCCTGACATCCTCACTTGCACTCAAGACTCGAGGAATGAAAGAAACTCGGGTTTTTAAGGTCCTTTGATTCAGAGTTAATCGACCTTAGTCATTAGGGTTCGAGACTTAATAATCCACACTCTCTAGTTTGAAAGATGTGAGTGCTATATTGCGCGCTTAATCTCTACATTTAAGAATATTATCAGCACATCATTTACACAACTGCATGAATGATGAGATGAGTTGAGATTTCATTTGAAGGACTGGGACTTGAGATTTGAGTCTAGACCTGATTTTATGATACTCGAGGATGGGATAAAGTCGATGAAAACTTCATGAAACCTGAGTGTCAGCAAACCCTAGCCAGTATGTGAACAAGTTTTCATGCTATCTTTTTATATAGATCTACGTGCCAGGGTGTGATGAAACTAAATAATTGTTGATCAGTCTGCGCCAACTTTTGGTAAAAGCAGTGGAGCTAGTCAAAAAGAAAAGAAAGAAATATTGAAAGAAAAGAGCTCTCAAACACAAATTCAAATTACAAAGAGCTTGTATTAAAGGCAAGCGCTCCCAACCATTTCAAAGTGTCCACTTGGACCAAAGCTAGTTAGGACCAATGAGTCGAGCTAGTATCTCAAAAAGGGCTCTACATCGTAAGCAATTTAAGTCTGGGTGTAAGTATATTAGACACTTAAAGAAGACACACCCCGTTGTACTCCCAGGAAAACAAGTACAAACGACTTAATAACTTTTGACGGACACACTAGTCAACATCCAAAAATAGCCAGCACTATCTGGTTTCCTGGATCTCTGGCTCCCTTCGGCATCTTCCTTCAGGGAGTCTCCCAGCGGCAATCTCTTCGGCATGGGCGATTCTAGAACCGTAGTTCCTTGTCGCATCCCTAGGAAGCACTTTCGGTGGCGATGGCAACCAACCTCGCACGGTATCGTCCCAGTCCAGACAACGTGCCCCGCCACTCTTCGCTTAACTACAAGCAGATTTCGAGGCGGAACCTGACATCCCCGAGCGCGCTTCTCGGGTGACCGACCTGCTCTAGGCTATACATCTTGATCACGCGCTGGCTGCATGTGTCATCAGATTCTCCAAGCCCACAGGTGCGTTCCCCCTCCTCTCCAGGCTTCTCCATCGATGGCGTGAGGCCTCCTGCAAACCCTCCATCCCAGGGCGGTGCAGAACTCCCAGGCGACGCAGCAGCATCGCTCCTTCTCCATCATGACTCCTCTTTGGCGACGCGTAGCCCGAGCGGGCGACCCTCCTTCGGTGGCAGCAGCAATCGGTGACTCCCCGTGTCAGGCTCGCATCTCCGGGCCCTAGCACGATCGGATTCAATCCCAGGCGAAGCGCTATACTCCCTCCCCTTCCCGCGTGTCCCCACACCTCCTTCGAGTCAGCGACGAATCTCCGCGCCCCCTCCTCGCGGTTATGCTAGAGCGCCTCCTTCTCCCTCTCACAACTGTGCCGGCCCTCCACGACGCTAAGAGCGCCTCCCTCTCCCTCTCCCTATCGCGCTGCCCCTCCACGTGACTCCCTCGAGTGCGGCGACAGCTTTCTTCAAACGATGTGGGTTTCCTTCGAGAACCCTAGTGCGTAGTACACATGGGGGCTCGATACCCTTTAACCCCTTCGGCGGTTATTTTTTTTAAATGGCCAGCTATTGTAAGCCCTGTGATGGGCCCATGGTTTAAAAAAAGAAAAAAGAAAGAGTGGAAGGCCCAACGTGATGAGAGGAGGTTTACGTTGAAAAAAAGGCGCGTAAAAAAGAAGAAAAAAGAGAGCCGTACGCAATTTGCAACAAAAAAGGGAGAAGAGACGCGTACAATAAAAAGTCATACACAGAATTTTTTTTGATGAAAAGCCGTAAAAAAATAAATAAATATGGAACGTCTTATGTTAAAAAAATGACGGTTATTTAAAAAAATTGATAAAAAACCGCAAGTTCATGTTTTTTCTCCAATATCTTGCCTTCTCCCTACATTGTCGATGTCATTGTTTCCGACAAGTATGGGAGAAAGGGGGATTATTGTGTAGAGTTCTTCTGCCATGATACATACTCTTCATATTCCAGATTCTTCATGCCAGACATATTGTCCAGACTCTACAGTTCATTAGATTTCGGACTCGACGTCCGATGTTTCCGAGTCTTCTTCAGTTTCAGACTCGCTTATGTATGCGGTATTTTCAGATGTGCAGATGTTTGTCATCTTTTGTAGTGGTCCCCATCTTTTCTTCTTATTTTGTTCGGCCAGAGTTTTCTTGTGAGCCATAGGACTCCAGAGTAGAGGACCATTCCCTATGCCATGTTGGCAAGGGTTTTCATGTGGTATCATATGTACTCCAGTGTAGTGTACCATTCTCTTTGCCAGATGGGAGAAACCCAGTTCTCCGACGGGGAGACTTCTTTCGAACTCCAGCGACTGTGGAGTCCGACGAGGATTGCACTTCCACGACCTTTTTCTGTTCGACCCTTTTCAGAGATGGAGCAGTTGTCCACATATTGTGGCGGGTTAGAGTACTCCGACGAGGAGACTCATTTCTGTTGCAGTGACTCTGACAGGCGCAGTTTAGAGCACATACTCTCTGACGAGGAGATTCAACATACTCACACTCTAGCCCGTTCGTCCTCCTCACCTGCACGGCATGAGAAGCAACGTCCTCGACAGCAACAGTTGTGCGCGTTGGGTTTATATTGTTCGTAGTGTCCTGTAGAGTGAGTTGAGCTTCTTTCTGTTTGTCCAAGCTGAGCATTGCATGCTCCAGCTTGAGGGGGAGTGTTGGAGTATTTGGTATATGCGTCACATGTATGAGAGATGGGTAAATGGATCTCTCCAGGATCCATTTACCCCATCTAGGGTTTAGTCCCACATCTACCAGTCGTGGGACTTGGAGGCCCCAGACCTCCTGTACTAGATGAGAAAAGTGCAATAGACACACCAGCCCTCTGAGGCATTCTCCCGTGGTTTCGTCCCACTCCTTAGGGAGTAGGGTTCCACGTTAAATCCCACTGTTTTTATTGTTCTTTATCTTTTTCCATGTTTCGCTTCTGCATATTTATTTTCTAACATTCCGTAACAGTGTAAAAAGGGCAGCTTACAATGCTGTACTTACTTTTAGTTTGGGTTCCATGTGAACCATGTTTGAGAATGCGGTATTTATTTTACTTGTATTTTATATGAAATCTGAACGTAGTATTATGGCATACCTCTATCTATTGAATGATAAGTTTTCTACGTCATAACTCACGCTTACATACACAATAGCACCCATGGCGGCGTGACAGAGATCTTGCCTTTTTATTTAGAGATTAGAGATCTTACCTGATGTGTAATAAAGTTGCTTGTTTATGAAGGCAATCTGCTTGTAGGAGAATATCGGTTAGCGTCCTCCTTCTCCAGTATTGTGTTTCCTTTCAATATCTTTCCCTTGAATTTATTATATCAGCTGTTGGCTGCATGCAGACTTAGTTTGTACTTGGTAATGTTTACGGGCATTTAGATGCTTTAATAGCTTGCATTGTTCCTCCATTATATATGCAGAAATATAGTGTGAAAAGCTGCTATTCATTGGTTTGAAGTTTTTTTATTGGTCTTTTACATACAGGGAGCGCTATCTGGGCAGAGACAAGGACAACCGGTCTTTATCTGCAAACTTGAAGTAGGTTTTTGTTCTCATAAAATCAGCTGTCATCGTTCAACATTTTTCTTCTTTTCTTAGTTTCTGAAATTCCCAGTTATTTGTTTCATAATGATATTTTTGTCCCGGCCTCAAGCTTCCAACTCTGAAGCATTTGTTGACAAAATAATCTTCAGTTGGCAGTTAATCCTCATTACAGTGAACCATATCTACTTATTAAATGAGCACCGATATTGGTTAGGGTAGTATGTGGTCTGGCCTAGCTTAGGCGGGTGGTGAGGCTAGGCAGGTTTTTAAGTTTACAAGGAATTTAAGTTTGCAAGGAATTTACTCCTGATAAATTAATAATGTCAATTGGGATGCATTTGGGTCAAATTGGATATGGTTTAGCATAGTCCGCCCATCCAATGGTAACACATTGGAGTTTTCTTCCAATCACAAAGGGTCCATGGTTGTTGGTAGTGGGATGGCGAGAGGGAATCCATCATGGTCATGTCCAAAAAGTGTTCCGTGGACGGGAAGAATGAGGCTCCATTTCCTCTTTGTAACTATTGGTGCATTTCGGAGATTAGGGCCTCATGAAGGTCAATATTCTGGTTTGTCTCCATTAAGGGAAAAGAAGTTATTGTTATCAATGCCCTAAATGTCGGTTTCGGTCACCATTTCGGTATCGACCAAAATAGAATTTCGATGGAATTTCGGTGGAATTTCGACCAAAATTTCGGTCATTTCGATCATTTTTTGTACTAGGAACCCCATATTTCGGTCATTTCGATCATTTCGGTCGAATTTCGATTTCGACTGGATATCGATATTCGACAGAAATTCGATCGAATTTCACTGAAATTTGAGGCCATGATTGTTATTCCACAGTGTACAAGGGCTCTCTTATATACAAGAGAGAAACCTTAATGTGTAAATTACATAGTAAGGACAGAGCAATACATAAATAAAGAAAAGAGTAACATAAAAACTCTCAACACTCCTCAAGTTGGGGCGTAGATGTCTATCATGCTCAGCTTGGAACATCATCTCTGAAAGGGTCCTCGGGCAAGAGCGTTGGTATATACATCCGTCGTCCAGTCTCCTGAACTAACATGAGAAGCGGTGAAAAACTCCTGAATCATATCGCGGTGTGCTGACAAGCCACTTAAATATGTTTTGTTCTCTCGTGAAAAGTTGGATTATTTGCAATTAAGAGAGTTGCCTGATTATCACACAACAACTGCATGGTAAGAGGTACAACGACACCTAAGTCAGAAAGAACTGATCTGACCAACATCATTTCAATACTACACTGCGCCATGGTCATATATTCAGATTCAACACTGGATCTTGCTACCATTGTCTCTTTCTTGCTTTTTCACGATACTAGAGAGTTTCCCACAAACACAACAAAATCTGAGGTAGATTTCATATCCTTGGGGCAACACGTATAATCTTCATTTGCACAAGGTGTGACAGACAATGAAGTTCCTTTTCTAATAAATAGACATGTGCCTGGAGAAGACTTCAAATATCTCAAAATCATGTACACGACATCCGTGCACACCTGTCTCGGTTGCTCCATAAAATGGCTGACCTTGCTTAGTGGTCTCTATCATGGCCTCAAATTTCAGCGAAATTCGGTCGAATTTCTGTCGAATATCGATATCCAGTCAAAATCGAAATTCGACCGAAATGACCGAAATATGGGGGTCCTAGTACAAAAAATGACCGAAATGACCGAAATTTCGGTCGAAATTCCACCGAAATTCCATCAAAATTTTGTTTTTGTCGGTACCGAAATGATGACCGAAACCGACATTTAAGGCCTTGGTCTCTATACCTTCATTTATCTACCCTAACTCAGTTCTCGTAATTGTAACATAGAGAAGCTTCCCAACCAGCTCTCTATACCTTTTTTATCTACCTCCTCAGTGGTATCATCATGTAATTTTATATTTGGAGTCATAGGTGTAGAGGCCGATATGCAATTTTATCTACCTTATGAAGAGGTCGGTTACATACTTCCGTTGGGTCATGATAAGGTCCTGCTGGTTTCTAGCAAATTCCATACCTAGAAAGAAACACAATTCACCCAAGTCTTTGATGACAAACTATGGTAGTAATACCCTGCATATCTCTCCACTAACAATATTGTCATCATTCTACACCAAGATGACATCCGTACCTCGCTTAGTCCTCTGAACATAGAGGGAATAATCTGTAGTCAACTATATAAACCCTTTTTATTCAATCAAATCTGATAGCTTCTGAAACAAGGACTTGGGCTCTGCTCAAGGTAGGTAATATATGTATCAGTATCGGTATCAGATACTTGTCGATACGATATATCATCGATATTGACGTTATATCCCCCAAATCAGCCCGATTTTTGAAGGAAATGGCCTTTAAAGGGAAAATATCGACCATATAGACGATATAGCTGCCACCTATCAATGCCGATATATCACGATATGGCTTACCCTGGCTCTGCTTAAGGCCATAGATAGCCTTATGAAGCCGACATACGTACACTCCCTCTGCGGCAAACATTGGTGGTTGCTGCATATATACTTCTTCCTGTAGATGCGCCTTTGATGATCTAGGAGACGACTCAAACCCTACATATCAAAAATGAAAAAGCTCAAAAGGACACTGACTACTACGACCTTGATGACTTAGAAAGCTAGAACGATGAAGCTTTCGAAGTTGACATGATTCATACGGAAAAGTGGACTTGAGAGAAATACCATGATTGAGACGACGAATCTTCTGCAACGGGAGATCACTAAATCGACGATGCCAAGTGTATAGAGAAATCGATTCAACAGAAAGAGAGCTAGCACCAACATAATGAGACTAGATCAATGCCCGTGAGTATATCCTGAAAAATATGAGAAGCAATGTCAAATATGGCACAACAATGTAAATCTTTTGTAATCTGATTTATAGACAATAAATTCATTGAGAGTTCATGTGCATAAAGAACATTCTGTAGGAGCATTGAGGGAGTCAAATGGACCTCCCTCTGTTCGGTAATGAGAGAATGTGTCCTATCAACAATCACCATTGATCTATCAGGCTGTACGTAGCTATAAGAACTCAACTGTGAGCGACTCCACAGAGATGATGCGATGCTAGAGAGTCCATGATCGATTCTGAAGGGTCTGGTCATGAGTGCCTAGTTAATGCATGAGGAGTACTTGTCGTGCTGGTGGAGGAAGAAGCAACATGATCTGATGGGCCGGTAGAAACACTGAAAGATCCAACAACTGGGGCCATGATCTCCCTCAGTCGTACAACACAATCATCAAAACGATGATTGGTAGAATCAAGAGCAGTCTGGACTTGCTTAGCATCAATTGGTTGAGGGTGGAAAACCGTGCTTGGAATATCACGTGTCCTTTGAATTGCTTGGAATATCACGTGTCCTTTGAATGACTTGACCAGTGACAATACGAATATGGTTGTCATGGTCGCGAGTCTCCTCTACCTCACATGCTCCGTTCTCTGAATTGAGGCGAACCACCTCTACCATGGGAACGAACCATAGTCGATGATGTCTGAGAAGATGTAGCATAGGGGATGCTTAATCTGCTCAACCTGTGATATGACTCCTCCACATGCTATATAGTAGTATCTGTGAGTAACTAAGAGCGAGCTGAGTCATACTCGAGGTTAAGGGCTGCCAGAAAGACCCCAATCATAACATAATCCTGATAGATCTTATGTTACTCTGGTGAGGCTGTTAGAGGTATGTAGTTATGTTGACTCTCAAACATACCCTTAAGAGATGTGTATATGGCATGGAGAAAACTATCACTATGTTTTGTCATTGAAGTATCATGCTAGGGTTGCAAGATCTTGAACACATTCCTCGCTTTAGACTACATAGCTACAAGGATGTCCCACATTGCCTTCGCTGCTGACTCAAGATATCATTGGCTGTTTCCACAAAAACAATACCCGATAGCCATACTTATGCATAAGCAACATTTGCCTCCCATGAGGCATTGATCCCAGTCTTGTCTGCCAACTCTTTTTGCGTCAGAATATGCTTCTTTCCATGGCTCTGCAAGAGATTCATAAACTGCATCACCTACAACTCGTAGTTTTTGCCATCCATCTTGATAATCGATGTTGGACCCTTAAACACACCTGTGGATTTTTTTTGACTAGAAAATAAGGGGGAGCCCTCCTAAGGCTGGAGTCACCACACCAGAGATTTCATTAAGTAACAAAATAGGTACAGGTACAGGTACATGTACATCAGCTAGAAACCCAGAAATTGTGAACCGCATTATATGGGCAATTACATTTTCCCAATAAAAGCGCTGCCCCTTAGTTTTCTGACTCTGTGCCGGATTGGTACACGACCGAGATCATAGAGAAACAATAGTGTTTTCATGGACATCAGAGGGGGTGGTTGTGGGTGTAGATTCATACCACAACCTACCTTAAGCAAAAATCTTTCGCACTTGATTTTTAAAAAAAATCTCCGCACTAGGGCTCAACGGAGACTGCAATGGCCTGCTCGCCCTTTTCAAACCAAACCACGCCAAATCGTCCACATTGGGTGGCAGCGGGGAGTGGGGAGTGAGTGGTGTTAGTGGGTTGCGAGTGGTGAGGGATCTAGAGAATATATGCTCCGATCTAGGACCGGTGTTGTAAAAGTCACTCGATTGGCCCGTTTAGTAGGGCCGACTAGTCTAGTCAATGGGGTGGCCGATCGAGTATCGACTAATTCCGACTAGGCACACTAGTCAACCAATTTTTGCTTGGAGATACCATATTTTTTATGTTTTTCTTTTTTATAAGAAAATTTATTTTAATATGCTTAATATTTTATTTAAATTCAATTACTTCTTTTATTTTATTATGATATTATAAAAATGTACAAAATCTATGCAAGTATATGTATAAAAATGAGTTATATTTTTAAAATAATCATAAAATTCAAAGCTGATTAAAGTAAATAAATCCGATTAGTCATCCGTCTACCGATTAATCCTTAGTCGGTGACCCGACCGTCTGAGTATCGACTACCGACTTTTGCAACCTTGTCTAGGACCGCCGCTCTGATATCATGTTGAGGGAAAATAAGTTATTCCATAGTGTCCAAGGCCCATGGGCTTTCTTATATAGAAGAGAGAAACCTTAATAGATAAATTACATAATAACTACAAAGAAATAAATAAATAGAGAAAAGTGTAACACATAAACTTTCGATAATCTCATGATTGAGAAGGAAACAATTGGTCACTAAGGTTATAGGAGGAGGGGAGCCCTTTGTTTGATGCTACGTATCTTTTTTGTACTAAAGATGAGGATGATGTTGAGTAGTGTGTTCACTCACAATGCCTCCAACTAGACGCCCGTAGAGAAATCATATTCTATCATCTGTATATTTTACGGGGGCATTGGCATATCCACTGTCAGGGCAAATAACAAGGACGCCAAAGGGTAGCCTTGCTTCCCACCCCTTCTAGTTTGCACCCTCACCTCCTCTCTCTGACTTCTCATTCACAGATATTGAAAGGCATCATTATGATACCTTTTCATTCGCGCCAACCATTGTAGTGTAAATCCTTATTTCCTAAAGTGTTCCACTAGAAGGATTGATCCTCGGTGTTATAAGCATATCAAAATCTACATTCCACAGGAATCCCTTCTCTCCCTTTACTCCAAACTCAAGGGTGGTTGTGTGGGTGGATCACATGGATATTATGAACTTTTGGGCTTCTCTTGGGTCTTCTTGTTTCATCTCCCAGATTGGGTGTCTGTGCCCTTTGATTGTTATAGGCGATGTGATTAGTGCGCAATGGGGTAGTCTTCAAATGAGAACATAACATAATTGAACTTCCCAAGCTATTTGAGACCCGGTCCTTCTAACTTTTAGTATGAAAATCAATTCAGTTTCTTTAGGTGTGCGCCTTCGACATGCACCAATTTGTTTTAAAATAAAACCTTGATTGGTGAGTCATTGACCTTGGTCTTGGTGATCCCACTACTAAAGCCTTAAATGTTGGATTTCAGTTTTATTTCAGTAAGCTTGGAAAGAGAATTTCGATGGAATTTCGGGGGAATGGTCAGAAATTGGGAAAATTACTTGAAAACTCATTTTTTAAAAAATAAATAGTTCTAATATTCTTTAACTCAGTGAATGAGATAGAAAAATAATTTTTTGCTAATACTAAGATATTAATATGATATGTAACATTAACTTTCCATCCAATCGTCCCAATAGTAAAAAAAGTAGTATGCTACTTAGAACCAAAACCATATTTGGAACTGTAATTCGAAGCCACTGGTTTCTCCTCTTGAACATGAAGAGAGAATTGTGACACGTGAGCACCTCTTCAATAAGAATGAGATAACGCATATGATAACTACCAATTAAATCATATATATCAAAATAAAGAAAAAACATAAGATATAAAGATCTTTGGTTAAAACTTTAATTTATCTCTTAAATCTCGTGTCTAACTCATTTGGTTTGGATTTAGATCTAAAATATAGAAACTAACTAAAGAAACTTCTTTAAATATTGTAAAGCACTCTAACAACTTAACACATTAGCGAATAAATATGTAAAAATTCATTAATATATGCAAATTTCAATGAAAGCGAAGGGGTAGATTACCTTATTTTTGTTGTTTCTCCGAAACGACATGTAATTTTGATGAAATTTCGTTGACATTTCGCTAATATTCCGTTGAAATCATGGAAAAAGAAATAAGGGAGCGTTTCGATTTCGATGAACTAAAGAAATGTAAATTTTGGAGAATTTCTGTGGGATTTTGTTGAAATTTGAGGTCATGTCCACTACAGCCTCCCAACTTGGGACGCGTCCCCTACTGTTATTGCCATGATGATGATCTCCTCTGTCGACACCCAAACCAACTTAGGGCTAGAGCCTCCTTTCACTACCACGAGCCATGATGTTGTCCCATCGAGCTGTCGCTACCATCGCCATTGCCCTAACCCAACCTCCAGCATGTCCACCACCTAGAAGACCTCCAAGGATGTTATCCTCTCCGCTTACACCACTTTCTCCACTTGAATCTCTTGCTCTATCTTCAATATGACCACCAACCTCATTTGACATACAAGTGAGATGATATCCCTCAAAGTTCACAACGATTGCACTGTCATTTCATATACCTTCCTAAATCTCAAGCTTTGCAGCATATCGAGAAAATCCACCTCTCCTGTATTGGCTCTCCCACAGTGGAGATACCTGTCCACTTCGTGCGGCAACTACTACCTCATTAGCCATTCATTCTGAAGGGAAATCACCTCTGTGCATAGTTATGGGCTCCATTCTCCCATGTCCCTGAAACAACATAATCCAAGGTATTTGTGCCACGCTGAAGATCAGCCCTGGTGTGTCAAGAAAAATAATTCAAAATCCTCTGAACTTCCAAAATCCACGGTGCCTTTCCGGACACCTCCCCTACCAGGCATGTCTCGAGGAATTCCATGCAAGCTTTCTAGGCTCAATGTCTCTCGATCCTCACACATGACCAAGGGTTTAAATATCGATATCGGCTTCCATATCGACACCACGTCGATACGATATTTTGGCGAAGGTCATATCGACCAGCATTTGTGATGGAATGGCCTGAAAAGGCCCCCATATCGTCATATCTCTCAATATTTCGGTCCCATGTCGAAATCAAAATCGGAGAAATTTTGCCGATATTTTGCAAAATCTGAAACCCTGCACATGATAACCTTCGATGCATGGATGCGGTGCACTGCCTGCTGTTGTACGCATCAGGACATGAAGCCCCTCAATGATCGACCCTCACTCACTCCAAACATCGTGCCAGATCTCGGCAATCCTGAGCTCAGTACCCCCACCCTTTGCATCCGCTCTTGCCCTCCTTGCAACCCCTTTGATCTTTACTAGACTCTGTTTCAGTCCTTGAACCAAAGTCTACAGATTTGAATCTTGTTTTCATATGCTTGTTCAGTTTCTTTCTAATTTCAATATTAACTTTTTTTGAGTCGATGTCTAATATTAGAGCATCTTATTTTGTTTTAACTTAATTGTATTCAATTACAAATGCTGTAGCAACAGAGCTTCTAGTGTTTACTTTCATCTACTCTTTTAAGATTTCTTTTCCTTGTCAGGGTTACAGGAATGCAACGGCATCTGACAAGTAAGTGAAGATGAGTTGACAATGCATGTATATTTGTGTCAGTTTTTATTTCATGTTATAGTTTGGTCAAAATAATGACATGAAAGGCATTTTTCTCATACCCAGTTACCTTGATTTAACCAATACTCTAATGTATTATGATTTAAGAGCTGTCCAGGGTTGCATTTAATTGTGGGTAAATTTTGTACTAGTTGGGTGTGGGGTAACCATGGTCCTTAAAGTGGGAGCCCATTGCTTCTACCACAGACCATTAGAGGGGTTTGATTGTGGGTAAATTGGCATAACTGGTGCCTCATTTTTTTGGAATGGCTTACGATCTGGACGTGATTGTTTTTTACACATGACACATACGTTTCTGGTATTTTAATGCTTGTTCATGTCGTGTGTGAGCACTGAGTTACTTTGCTTGTGATAACAGATCACTCGTCCTCCGAGGATTGTGAGGTCAATGTAGGAGAGCGTTTACCAGCTAGCTCCATCTACTACTATTGGACATGGGAAGAAATATGAGAACGAAATTGTGGAATCTCAAAAACTTGAAGATACTTCTAATAGATAGTGAGAATTTAACTGTCTACCGAAACTTTCTGGTATTGCACGTGCATATAAATAATCTATAGAGGATTTAACTGTTGTATAGAAATATCAGAACTAAAATGTGAAATGTTAAATAGAGGAAGACTGTTTCAGAAGAGATGTATCTAGCAGCAGATTGGGACCATGTTAGAAAGACTTGCTAAATACGGTTGTTAGAATTTTGTAATTGAAATCGATGTGTTGTAATTGAAGTAAATGTACTATTCCTTTTGTTTGTCCCCATATCGATTAGATTTGGAACTTGTATGCCTTGATGGGTCTTTATTAAAAACACCATACTCTCCTTTGCTCTTGAGAAGAAATAATAGAAGATCTGACCCCATTTGGTCCCTTCTCTTGTGGGGTTTGCCAGGCATCTTGATCGCCGTGATAGATAAAAACCATGTTCTAGTGTTTTATTGATGCACTTATTTTTTATTATCGTCTTCACATGAGCTTTCTTGATCTTCGAGATTACACACACCTTTTTGAAGTTCGTACAATGATAAAGTTTAGTCCCATGCTGGCTTCTCTGTTTCTTGCAACCCCATCTCTAATGCCATCCTTGGGCTCATTTCCATTTCTAGAATGTGATGTATCTCATGTAGATCTATGGCATTGACTTCCAACCATCTTCTTTATCAAACCTCTCTTGGTCGCTGCCCCTGCAGTGATTGTTTATCCTCTCTTGGCCACCTCCTCATCATTAATATGGCCTCTTTGGCCTTATCACCTTTCGCTTCATACTTGTTGCTCGATGCGGTCCCTCCCGATTGTTTCAGAACTTTCATGTGAACCAACAAAGTCCAAACAATACCAAGGTGATGGAAATTTCTTTCCGCAACATCATTTTGTTGTTAGGTGTAAATATACGGAGTTTGACGTATAATACCATGACCTACCAAAGTCCACACAATACCAAGAAAGTTGTGCAAGTTCCTTTCTGTGATTATACTTTGTTGTAAGTTCCTTTCTTATGATCCTACTTTGTTGTGAGATGCAGATATCTGAAGTTTGATGTAGGATACCTTGAGAAGCAAAGGAGATTGACACCCTCTATGGGTGTGAAATACCCTCAGAATTATACACTTGATCACATGAGGAAAGAGTTTGTCCATTGTCCAAGCTGTGTGACCGAAATTCTGAAGAGTAGGAGGCTTGTTACTAGGATAGAGAAGAGAGTAAAGGATGTCATTTAAATACATATTTTGATCTGTTTTTCTTGTTTAGTACCACATTGTTTAGGTTTGGACTTCTGTGGGTTGGTTGGTTTATAGGGAGACTCCTTACTATCTTTTATACTTAAGAAGAAATAATTGAAATCCGGATCATTAGCTTCGTTGTCCCATGGAAGTAGGACGGTCATCTTGACTATGTTGAACCACATAAGTCCATGTCTTGATATCAGTTTCCTCCACCTATTACAAATTATATTTTTTCTACACGATATCATAGTTGAAGACCTGGCACTTTCTTGATCGTCAAAATCACGTCCTTCTAAGGTGTCTGAATGGGAGCATTTGTCCCATGCTAGCTGCTCTTTCTTTTTTGCCCCTTGTTTAGCACTATATTTGGGCCTTACCTCCTTGAATTCATGGCCATCTTCAGTGCAATTTTTATCTCCGCAATTCCCATCACTCATTTGCAACCCCTTACCTCTTCAAACCTCGCATAGTCATCACTCATTTGGTGCTTACACAACCTCTACTAGACACCTCTCCATCACCGACGCATCCTCTTCTGCCATCATGGGCTTTCTGAAGCATACTTGGTTTTGAGCGATGTGGCCTCTCTTGACTGCAACACTACTTGACATGGCCCGTTCAAATGATCCTAGTCTCTTGTCGCCTTTTCTTGCTGGTACTCCAGATTACCCGTGAGATTCTCCCTATTTATTTGCTACAATGCTAGTATACGTTCATCACATCCAGGGAGAATCTTTTAGTCTTCATCACATTTTCACTTACAACTGCTCGATCATCACTACTAGTCTCTTTTCTCCATCTCAAGCACGAAAACTTCAAGAGCCATCACATTTAAAGCCTTTACTTTATTACGGTTTCACGATGATGCACGAGGAGGCGATGAAATTGCTAAATGACATTGTTGGGAAAAATGAGCAAGTTGTTTATTCCATAAGCCCTAGGCTCTCTTATATAGGAGAGTAGCTTATGGGTAAATTACATAAAGCATGTAACTGGAAATAAAAATAACAGAAAGATACAGAAACAACTATATGCGTTAACACTCCCCCTCAAGATGGAGCATAGATATCGATCATGCTCAGCTTGGATGCACAATTCTGGAATGTACCTCGTAGTAGTGCCTTGGTGAATATATCCGTTGTTTGATTTTCTGAGGCAACATGAGATGTAGCAATGAACTCCTTCTGAATCATGTCACGTATAAAGTGACAGTCAACCTCAATGTGCTTGGTCCGCTCATGGAATGCTGGGTTGTTTGCAATGAACAAAGCTGCCTGATTATCACACTCCAAGGTCATAGGAAGTGGTACATGTAGACATAGGTCTGTAAGTACACTTTTCACCCACATCATCTCTGTGGTACCCTGAGCCATAGCCCTATATTCGGATTCAGCACTAGATCTAGCTACCGCTGTCTGTTTCTTGCTCCTCCATGAGACTAGAGCATCTCCAACATAGACTGCAAACCCTGAGGTGGACTTCCTGTCCTTGGGACATCCTGCATAGTCTGCACCCGCACATGCTGAGATAGAAATCCCTTTCCCCTTCTTAAATAGCAAACCTGCACCTGGAGATGATTTGAGATATCTAAGAATCATATGTATTGCATCCATATGAACCTGACGTGGTTGCTACATGAACTGGCTCACACGACTCACTGCAAATGATATATCGGGTCTAGTGATCGTGATATACAACAGTTTGCCTACCAGTTCTCTGTATCTTCTCCTGTCCACCTCCTCTGTGTCATCATCATGAGCTTCATGCTGGGATCCATTGGTGTCGTAGCAGGCCGACACACAAGCATACCTGTTTCACTCAACAGATTTGTAACATATTTCCTCTGCGACATTACTAATCCATACGAGTTTCTAGCAAATTCCAGCCCCAGAAAATATCAAAGGACTCCAAGATCCTTAGTGACAAATTCGGTTCCCAGCTTTTCTTTCGCCTGCTTTATGCCTTGCTCATCATCTCCTGTAATCAAGATGTCATCTACATAAACCATGATTGCAATAATACCTCTAGCAGTCTTCTGTACAAACAAGGAATGATCAGCATTGGAGCGTTTGTATCCTTGTTTCTCAAAAAGGTCTGAGAGCTTCTGAAACCATGCTCTGGGGCTCTGCTTAAGACCATAGATAGCCTTATGTAATCTGCATACCTTGGAACACTCCCCCTCAACAACAAAACCGGGTGGCTGTTGCATATAGACTTCCTCCTGCAAATCTCCATATAAGAATGCATTCTTCACATCCAGCTGATACAGTGGCCAGTCTCTAGTAACTGCAACTGACAACAAGATCCGGAGAGTGGAATGACGGGCTACTGGCGAGAATGTGTCAAGGTAATCCACCCCATATGTCTGTGTAAAGCCACGTGCAACAAGACGTGCCTTGTATCTATCAATAGAACCATCTGCATTGTGCTTCACTGTAAACACCCACTTACAGCTCACCGGGGTCACATCTAGAGGTATAGGAACTAGACTCCAAGTTCCTCTGGACTGAAGTGCCGCCATTTCTTCCTCCATTGCTAGCCGCCATCTACTATCCTGCAGAGCATCTTGATAATTCCGTGGAATATCTACAGCTGACAGGGCCACCACAAATGTCCTGAAATCCCCATATAGTCTCTCAAGAGACACAGAGGCTGACAAGGGATATGTAACACAACTCCTCTTCGATTTGCGTATAGCAATGGGAACATCTAAATCTGTTGTAGCCTCGTCTGGCCCCTGCAACATATCCTGCTCAGAAATATCATTAGATTCATCAATAGAAATAATTTCATTACATACCATAGGCGAGCTAGGAGACGAGTCATGACCATGAGCGGGAGGAGGCTTGCGGGTATAATGGAACGGTAGCGGTGAGACAGGTATATGTGGTGGTGGCGGTGGTGGTGGTGGTGGTGACGGTGATGACGACATTGGAGGTGGTGGAGTCATGTATATGGCATCAGTAGATAGAGGTGGTAGCTGCTGGTCTCCCGAGGCTGAAAAATACATAATAGATTCAAAAAATGTAACATCTGCACTGACCATATACCGCCGACGCAGAGGATCAAAACACTTGTACCCCTTTTGAGTTCTGGAGTACCCAACGAAAACACACTTGACAGCCCTAGGAGAGAGCTTGTCAGTACCAAGCGACAACTGATGGACGAAGGCAACTGAACCAAACACACGAGGAGTAAGAGTGAACAGATCCTTCCCGGGATGGATGAGGGAAAACAGAATCTGTTCATTCAAGACAGAAGAAGGCATACGATTGATTAGGTAACATGCAGTGAGAACTGCATCACCCCAGTAAGAGTAGGGAACATGACTCTGTATAAGAAGTGATCTTGTGACATCAAGAAGGTGGCGATGTTTCCTTTCAGCAATTCCATTTTGTTGAGATGTATGAGCACATGATGTTTGGTGAACAATCCCTTTTGAGGAGTAATAATTGGCAAGGACATTAGTACACAGTTCTAAAGCATTATCACTTCTCACAAACTTCACAGATGTGGAGAAAACATTTTGAATTTCATTCAGAAAATGGATGATGATATTTCCTGCTTCAGATTTATTTTTCATCAAAAATACCCATGACACACGAGAAAAATCATCCACAAATACTATATAAAATCTGTCCCTGATGATCAGGTACACGACTCGGACCCCAGACATCAATATGAAATAATTCGAACTTGGAGGTACTACTCCGACCTGGACGACTGGGAAAGGTCGACCTGTGATGCTTTCCCAACTGACACGCCTCACATTGGATAGGTGTGTGAGGAAGACCATAAGGTAACACGCGACGCAACTTCTGAAGCGGTAGATGTTCAAAGTGCAGATGCCACAATAAAGGAGATACTGGTCCAGTGGGAATGGATGAGGTTCCAGCGAAGGGGGTCTGATTCAGGCGGTAGAGGCCTCCTTGCTCATAGCCACGACCAATCACGTTGCCCGTATGGATGTCCTGAAAAATCAAAGAAGATGGATCAAAAATTGCCCGACAATGTAGATCCTTCATAATCTGACTAATTGACAACATATTCATTGAAAAATCTGGTGCATGTAGCACATTCTTGAGCTACATAGAAGATGTCAATCGAATCTCCCCCTGACCAGTGATGGGGGAATGTGTACCATTGGCAATTACTACTATTCGGCCTGGATGAATCTGAGTGTATCCTGTAAGTAAATTCTGGTCGCCACATAGGTGATGTGTAGCGCCCGAGTCCATAATCCATGGTAATGTATCTGATCTACTGTTAAATGCAAGTATGCTACCTGAAGCACTGGTCGACGTTGAGGCAGAAGCAGCAGCATCAGATTGACTCTCAGTAGTCGGTGCTGGATCAGATGGGGGAATAATGCCTCTCAGACGGGCAACTAGATCGTCGAACCGCTGATCCAAAGTAGCAGCAGATGGAGGCTCTATCTGCTCAGCGACTCGTGCAGATGCAAGAAATCCATGCTTCGAATAGCATGTGTCTTCATTGTGTCCTACCCGATGACAATATGTACATGTTGGCCTAGTACGACCACCTCTTCCACGGGGTCCACGTCCACATCCCTGATGATGAAATCCGCGACCCCTGTTTGCTGCCATGGCTGAAGTATTCTGATTCGTAGCCATGGAAGGAACTGTGATCCGACTCAGTCTATGGAAAGCTTCCTCCATGGGAGGAATAGTAGAGTCGGGCAAAATCTGTGATCGTGTCGCCTCATACTCTGGATCGAGTGCAGCTAGGAACACGCCCATTATAGTCGCGTTCCTATATGTCTTCTGTTGTTCTGGCGTAGCTGTCAAGGGCATGAAGCTGTAGAGCTTCTCAAACATCCCTCTCAGTGATGTATAGAGAGAATGAAGAGGGCGACCATTCTGCTTGATAGTGAATATATCATGCTGGAGTTGGAGAATCTTTGTCTCGTTCTTCGCCTGTGAATATGTAGCCGCCAGAATGTCCCACATATCCTTCGCCGTGGGTTGATGTAGAATGTCATTGGCAATCTCAATTGCCAATGTACCGGATAGCCAAACTTTGGCGTATGCGTCATCAGTCTCCCAAGAGGCATTGGTTCTAGTCTTCTCAGCAGGCTTTGGTTCGGTAAGAATGTGCTTCTTACCCGTTGACTTCATCATGCTCATGAACTGCATTGCCCACAGTTCATAGTTGGTACCGTCCATCTTTACAATAGGCGTTGGACCACGAAAGGCTCCAATGGATGGGATACCCGCCTTGCTTTCTGACATACTGGATACTGAAGACTGGAACGATTGATAGAGGATGAGATTTGTCTACAATGACAGAGACGGGTTTAGTTGCACGTGTAGACCTCAAGCAACTAAACCCATGTAGATGAAGGTGCGCGCTTTAGGGCATAGCACGTGCACGCGTACAGGAGGCACACGCTCACACGTACACTCAACCGAGAGAACGCACGATCACTGGCGTACTGGTGCGCGATGCGCGCACTGGTAGCGCGTTGTAGCGTGCACTGGTAGCCACACAGCCGCACAGGGCTCACGCGCAGCCGCACAGGTTATGCGTGAGGGCTCACACTTGGCGCGGTTATGCGTGGTGGACAGGAGCACCGCAGAGGAGATGCTACAGCGCTATAGCGCTACAGCACGAAGATTCTCGCACAGGGGAGATGCTCGCGCAGAGGAGGGGGCGCGCAGAGGAGGTGCGAGCGCAGGAGCAGCTGGGGCGCCGTCGTGCGTGCGGCTGAAGAGGAGGCGGCACCGATCGAAGAGAGAGAGAGAGAAAGAGAGGCCGGTGGGTGGGGTAGGGTAGGGTTAGGGTTTCGAGAACTTCGGTCTAGGACCGTCGCTCTGATACCATGTTGGGAAAAATGAGCAAGTTGTTTATTCCATAAGCCCTAGGCTCTCTTATATAGGAGAATAGCCTATGGGTAAATTACATAAAGCATGTAACTGGAAATAAAAATAACAGAAAGATACAAAAACAACTATATGCGTTAACAGACATCAACATGGGTTTTCCTGAACCTTGGATGATGAATTGAAGAGATAACCATACTATATATTTCTAATTAGGCTGGATCCAATTTTTGTTTTTTATATTTCCATTTTTATAGGCCCAAAATGCCCTGCAGATTGTATCATTATTCAATATGGTCCCTTTAGATTAGTGACGGTTTATCTTTGCCTTCTAGTCTTCAACTTGTCTTCATCTCTAACTGGCAGATCATCATTGCCAATGTTTCCTAATCTCTATGTCAAATATGGTATCCACCAAAACAATGGCCTTCCAGAGCCTTTCCCTCGATGGCATCATAGGTTATCCTGAACAGTAGAAGATGAATCGAAGAAGATAATGAATGGAGAACTCCACCATATCCTTTTATGTGGTCTTGGGCCATTTTTTCAAGGTTCAGAAAGTCGGTATGTGGTATTCCTTCGGTTAGGCTGTCTGGAGCGAGTAAGCGGGTAGGTGGAAGTATATGCGGAAGTATATGCGGATTATGCGGTTTCTATTATTTTAATTACAAATAATTAAAAATATAATAATAATTCAAATATTAGATATTTATGTTTAAAAAATATAACATGGAAGAAATATGAAGTGAAGACATTATTGTACAATGTGATATCAACCAAAGCATTTTCAGAGGTCATCCATTTCCAAGAGACAAAAATGTTAACGGTGGGGAGAGTAAAAAATATTGTAAATTGATTGAAGAAAGAAAAAAATGGTGGATATCGTTGTCCAAAATGGAAGGAAACCTTTTTTTGAAGTGTAACATTGTTAGTAAACACAACCATGAACCTTCATATTTTAGTAAATGGTGTGTTTGTCTACTCAAAGTCAAATATTAAAAAATTCAACCATTTAAATTAAATATATGTAATTTGTTAGTTAAAAATTCCATGCAAATCTGGCATCTATATTCATTTTATCTAAAAAGATCTAAGATACACATGTAATTTATTCGATATTCATGCAGTTATGAGATAATGTAAAAGTTAGAGCCGTCGTTGGAGAATCTAAAAAATAGAGATTTGTTGATGCTAAATTTTTAAAAAAGAGAGATTTAGAGCTAAATAGATCAATCAACAAACCTTGGCATAGGAGAAAGAGATGGTAGAGGAGCAACCCATGTGGAAGTCGAGAAGATGGTGGAGAAGTAAATAGTTACCTCTATTACATATGCGGTCGCATATGCGGTTTACTCGGCCGAGTATACCTCCAGACCCACATATTGACCGAGTATAGCATACTCGGTGCGGTAGGGGGCCCGCCTACGCATATGCGGCCGAATAGGCTGACTTTCTGAACACTGATTTTTTTCTTTGTAGGCCTAAAAGGCCTCCACTTCTATGAAAAAGAGAGGAAGAAAAGGGAAGTAGGGGGATGGAAAAGGAGGGGATTGTTTAAGAAAATCCAAGGTGCAATAAAGGAAAACGAGGTGTGTGTGGTGGGGGGGGAAGGGTGAGGAAACATAATTTCATTTAGTTTTTACTTGTTCGCCCACTTTTGGCTGATATCTTTATAAATCTAGAGAATTGGAATAGTGTCAATCACTTCTACGTAATAGCTGCTTTCAATAGAGAGTTTTTTTATTTGCTATTTGAGATCTCCAGATAAGATACAACCCCTCCTTTTAGGTCCAAACATGAGATACCCTTCCTTTTAGGTCCCAACATGAGAAATGACCCTTCGTTTTTTACTCATATTAAAGAGACACTATACGAAGTTGGTGTGGCTCCGATTGAGGATAAGGTGCGAGAAAATCACTTAAGGTGATTTGGCCATTTGCAAAGGAGGTCAACTGATGCACCGGTGAGGAGATGCGAGTTTTGGAATCTTGAGACGACTAAGAGAGGGCAAGGAAAGCCCAACAAGTGTTAGAATGAGACTATACGAAGGGATCTTAGTTTTTTAGATCTAAGCCTAAGAATAACGCAAGATAGATCTTAAAAGTGGCAAAGAATCCATGTAGCCAACCCTAATTGTGGAAAAAGGCTTTGTTGCTGTTGATTAAAGAGACACTATCTTTGAGGTTATCCTACTAAGGAAGCCCCCCATTTTCTTTGAGGTCCATGTACCTAATACGCTCTCTTTTGAGTTTTTTTTGGAATGGAAACCTAATTTAGATCTTCCAGGGAGAAAAACCCACTTCTCTTATGGTTTTTGTGCAGGAAAGGTCAAGTTGGTGGGTATATACTCCACCACATTACAACTCGTAAGAGATTTAACAGAAGATCGTCATTTAGTTCTACTTGTTATTAAATGTATTCCTTTTGTATATTTTGTATAGTAATATTGCTTACACTCATTGTTTTTAAAAACACGCCTTGAAGCGTTGAGGCGTATGCCTCGAGGCATTTTTCGAGGAAAAACGCCTCAAGGCTATGCCTCATGCAGCCTCAGCTAGGCGTACGCCTCGAGGCGCTGCCTCATGTATGAGCTGATTTTTTATTTTTTCTACAATATTTTTCCTTTTCTTTTTGATCGTGAGCTTTTCATGTTTCGTATACAAGTATTTTCAAGTCTTAAGCTCACGAATTGCTGAAATGCATTTTTTTAGCTTTTTAACATATTAAGCTTATTTTTTCTTTGTTATGCATGTTCTTTATAAATCAACATAAACAAAAAATTGAGTCTTAAGTCCTTAAATCTAATGCATCTACTCTTTACTATGAATCAAGCATAAATGCTTTCTTTATTAAAATGTTTTGATGCAAGTCCCCTACTTTGACCTATATTTAGAAAAGTATATTTTTGTAAACTTGTCTCATCTTTTCTTCTATTCTATCGGGACTAAATTAATACACATCAAAGCATGCATGAACAATGATGGTCATAACATGCAATATTCAAGTATTTTATCCCCCCATCCTTATGGTAAAATAAAAAGTGATCAGTGATTCACTGCTTACTCTCTTATCCTTCACAATTGAATGACACACATATCTCATCTAATTTTGAAAATGATGTGTTACATCTCGTTCCTTGAGTTAAATTTTATTCAAAACTTGAATTTTTTTGGAGATTTACCCATTTATGTGCTTGCATATTTATATGTACTTGACTCCTTACAGATTTAGAGTCCAAAAAAAGAGAGTTATATAACAACTTGGATTTTGAAACCATGATGTTAGGCTTGAAATGCCATGGAGTTATGTATTTAATCATAACTATTTAATTTCTAGAACTTGAAAATTGTAATTACGATTAATTATTATGTTTCATGAAAAATTTTCTTTCACGAGTGAGGCTTATGTCTCAATACACCTTGATAACGCTCCCGCACCCTATGTTAATTCGGTCAAATTAATGTCCAAATTTAAAGTGATTCGTTGTAGTCGGATACGAGGGGTTAATCAAAAACCACTTATCGATTAATGTGAAGTTAATTTTAAGCGGCAAATTTTTTTTTACTTGGTGGAAGTCCAAGGTCGATCTCAGGGAGGCATCTGTCTCCTTAGATGAATTTAAGCAATTATTCAAGTGTTGATTTTCGAGGAGTAATTTTTTTGGTCTTTTTAATTGTTGTGCAGACTTATGCAGACAATGCAGGCCAATTTAATGTTCAATTTAATTTTGGTATCAAATGAAGTCCAAAAATCATGAAAATTGGTCAGATAGTTAATTATGACGAGAATGACCTACACTAATTTTTTTGGAATTTTTCGACACTAAATAAATTTACTATGAATTAAATAAACAGACAGAGTGATTTTCAGTATTTAATTTTTAATAAATATCAAACCACAATTTTTTCAAGAACTAAAATTATCCTAAGTGGCTCTAATGATAAGGGACCTAGGAAAATTAACAGAACTTAATTTCACTGTGAACTGAATTAATTAAAATTAATCTAAGAAAATCACTTAACAATTTATTTAGGCCTCGATATGCGTGCAAATGCTATGAAATTTTTATGGTATGTTAAAAATGATGTCCTTAAGCTACTGTGAATTTTTGATAATTTTTGAAGGCACAGAGAATTAATTAAAAATCAAAAGGTGTCACTGGGCAAAATATGTCAACAATTCACCAATTAATTCACTAATAATTCAAATGAGCTTACAAAAATAAGACACGTGTACCAATAGACAGAGGACAAAATTCTCAACAAAATGCAATTTTTAAAATTTCAAAATGATGTAAAATGCAATCTAGGGATGCATGCAAACACAGGGGTATAAATGCAATACAGGAAATTAAAATTACAATAAACAAATATGCAGACAGGGACTAAAATGCAATTACCTATAATGTGGGGGACTCTTGTGCAACTTCTCCACAGGGCACGTGCTCCTCACGTGGGGTCTGCTTCACAGGGACCTTCTTGCAATTTTGGAAAGCTCCAGGGGCCTCTGTGCAATTTACCCAGGCCGCACGTGCTCCTCACGTGGGCGGCCTAGGCTCGGAAGGCGTCGGCGGCTCGGAGCGAGGTTCGGGCGCTCTGGAGGTCCGGAGCGAGGCTCGGTGTAGCCTTGGGTCGTCCGAGCCTAGGCTTGGGGCCTAGGCTCGGGCTTCGTCGACGTGGCGTGTCTGCGTCCGTTAGATCCTTGATCGATCCAACGGTTGTGGATCGCTCCTGCTGATAGCGACGTGGGCGATTAGTGACCGTTGGATCTAGATTGATCCAACGGCACTTGGAGCACGATGAAGTGGTGACGTGGCTGATCTATAGCCGCTGGATCATGACGAATCTTATGGCTCTCTGCTGCTCCGGTCGTGGGTGACGTAGCGTGATTCGGACCGTTCGATCAAGATGATCGAACGGTGGCTGTACGTCGTCTCCAACGGTCCTCCGCCACCTGCGAAGGAGAAGGCGGGGCTCCGACGTAGCTGGCTCTGCTCCGCCTCGGTCGCTAGGCGTCGATGAAGCTCTTCGTATGCTCTCGAGTAGCTCGGAAGATGCGGAGCGTACGTCGGAACCTCCGGTGGGCTCAGGAGCGGTGGAGATGCGCTGAAGCTCGATGGCGAAGAAGCTCGAAGGGGACTCCGGCGAAGCTCCGGCCGGCGAAGGACCTGCAAGGGGTTAGGGGTATAGCCGAAGCACGTGTGTGCGCGTGGAGGTATGTAGGGTGAACGGCGAGGCCTGAGGCGGAGTGTGAGTGGTCCGGCGAGCGAGCTCCGCCGAGGGGGCGGAGCTGGAGTCGAGGAAAGTCGAGATGCGGTGTTTGAGGGAACGGAAGGGTGCGCGAAGATCGGAGCTCTGTCGCGGAGCTCGGAGGAATGAAGGTGGAGCGAGAAAACAACGGTGGACGGCGAATAAATTAGGAGAAATCAAAGGAAGAATTAAGGAGAAGATCAGAAGATGATGGAGGGGGCTACCTGGGGAATGGAGCTCAGATTTGAGCTCCAGGTCTTCGCTCGAGGGATCGGTAGGGTCCCGAGCTCGCGCAGCTTCGCGGAGGGAGGCTGCGACACGGCAGAGCTTGCTGTGGATCTCGCCGGAGAAGAAACTTGTCTTCGCTCGAAGACACACCCAATTGCTGTCACCAATGGATCGATCTGAGCTCGAGGAACCTCTCTGGAGTGGCGGATGGGGGTGAACGTTGCCGGTGGTGACGTATTTATAAGGTGAAGGTGGTGGGTTGGCTGGTGACGAGGCGAGGTTGGTGGTCGACGTGGGGCGACTCTGGTGGGAGTGGTGGAGCGTGAGGTAGACGGCGAGGATGAGGGACGAGTGGGTGACGTCGTGGGGGTGTCAGCGGTAGGAGAGGGTTGCTGACGTGCATCCAAGAATAGGAAGGGGGCGCCCCTCCCGCAAGGCAAGAGACGTGGGAGAGAGGGGCGCCTGGAGGTAGGAGACGAGGTCTCTACCGTTGGATTTTGGGATCCAACGGTGGTGATCAGAGCGTGGTGGGCGGGTAGGATGAGATCGAGGCGCGCTGATGATGGGCCGAGAGCGCGCCACGTGGTGGGCATTGGTGAAGGCGCGAGCGGACGGTTTAGATGAGGAGATGGATTTGATCAGAGGGCCGCGATTCGCTGGGAGAAGGGCGGCTGCGATTGAGAGATCAAGGGTCTGATCAAGCGGCGTAGATGCTGCCACGTGGAGGGCTCTGGTGGAGGCGCGAACGAGCGGCGTAGATCAATGCAGGAGATGATCGGATGGTCCAGGCAAGGGGCGTGCGTGGAAAAGGCTGGGCCGTTGGATCTGAAGCGAGATCCAACGACTGAGGACGCAGGCGGATGAGGCGATGGGAGGCGGGCCGCGTGGCGCAACCAGAGGGCGCCACGTGGCCTGCTGTGAGTGGCTGGAATAAGATGCACGTGTAGAGAGAAGAGGGGACCGAATTTGGAAAAACTCCAAACATGAAAGTTGTAGATCTCGATGAGATCTACAAGTTTCATGTTGACCAAAGACGGAGATGAGGTCAAATATTATACATAAATACAAGGATACATAGATATACATATGTAGTATACAAAGTGGCCCAAAAATCCAACTTTCTCATACAAGCTCCAAATTAAATGAAATTAGTCTCATTTTAATGGTCTTTTAATGTGTAGTATTCTAAAAGTAAGTAGACCTAATTCGGAGTTTTCATGAGGACTTTATGTGCATTCTAGTGTACAGGGGTTCTCAGGCTATATTGGCTATTTTACAAGGGTGATTTTAGGCATTCTTCCCTATGTTATTAACTAAGGAGTATAGATTATAGAGAAGAGGTTATTTTGGTGAATAGGTATTTTACAAGGGATTTTTGGCTTCTTATTTAAATGCAAATGAGCTGCTAAACTGCATGAGTTATGAATATATGCATGAATGCTATTTATGCAATATAAGGGGAAATATGCCTCTATTTTCTCGGGAACAAGGCTCTATTTTTGACTTTTGAAGTGATGAATCACAGATTCATCACACCTCGGGGCTTATGCCCCGAGGCAGTATAGGAAAATACTATGCCTCACGCTTTTTAAAACCTTGGTTACAATAAGAAACATGAAAATACAACAAAATATGGATTTGTAAAATCAATAATTGATGATGTAAGTATTAATCAATAACATATTAGATTCAATACAGATGGGTGGGGATTATGCAGGCGATCACATGTAAGGAAGAGTCGATTCTCGACATCAGTGGTCGTTGGAAAAACAATGAGAGATCAAGGATTCATAATCACGGGAGAGGAGCCCTGCACATGGGATCTCTTATGTGAGTTTGGTCTCAGGTTGAAAGGGGTTTGGATGGGAGTGAGGGACATCATTCAGAGAGGTATTGATCATGAAGGTGGTGGTTGGAGGGTCATTGCTTAGTGCCGTGTTTGGAGGCCGGATATAAGATGCCAAACTCTTTCCCTTTTGTTATAAAATAGAATATGCGGAAGCGGAAGATAAAACAGAGCTAAGAACAAGAAACATAGACATGGAAGACCATTATTTTACGTGGAACCCTACTCCGTGAGGAGCGGGATGAAACCACGGGAGAAGCCCTCAAAGGGGCGTGTTTTTCTATTACTTTTCTCAATGAGTACAGGAGGTCTGGGGCTCCTTATATAGCCTCCCCAGAGCCTCCAAGTCCCACCATTGGGCGGTATGGGACTAAACACAGGATGGGGTAAATGGATTTTCTCCAGGATCCATTTACCATACTACAACTCAATAGGTGCACTACCAAATACTCCAACACTCCCCCTCAAGCTGGAGCATGCAATGCTCAGCTTGGACAAACAAACAGAAAGAAACTCAACTCACGCTACAGGACACTACGGACAATATCAACCCAACGCGCACATGCTGCAGTCGAGGACGTTGCTTCTCATGCCATGCAGGTGAGGAGGACGAACGGGCTGGAGTGTGAGTCAACTGAAGACTCGGAATCTGACCATCGAGTCTGAAATTGCACCTGAATTCTCCTCGTCGGAGAACTGGGTCTCTCCCATCTGGCTCAGAGAATGGTGCACTGCTCTGGTGTACCTATGATACCACATGAAAACCCTTGTCCTCAAGGGAATGGTCCTCTGCTCTGGAGTCCCTATGGCTCACATGAAAACTCTGGCCGAACAACAACAAGAATGATGGAGACCTCGAACAAATGATGGCAACATATGCTCATCTGACAATGACCGCAAACTCGTGCTTGTCTGAAACTGGAGACTCGGAACAAAGATCGTCGGGTCTGAACCTGCGCATCAAACTGGGACTCGGAATCTGAACGTCGAGTCTGGAACTGCGCATGAAGAATTTTCATCTGAAAATTGTAAAGTCTGAAAATCTGAACTGGTCTGACGAATCTGATGTCTCTAAAATCTGGAGAAGACCTGTGACTCTACATAATACTCCCCCTTTCTCCCATACTTGTCGGAAAATGGTCATCGACAAAGTTGGGAGAAGACAATGATAAACAGGGGGTACATAAAACATGAACATCAAAAAGAACTTGTGGCTTTTCTTCTTCGTCTTTTTCATTTTTTTTAAGCCGTTGTAATCATCATCATTTTTTTTCTGCTTTTGACAAACATTTTTTTAACACATTTTTTTTAAAGCCGTTTCACATTTTTTTATACGGCTTTTCCTCCTCTCCTTTTTTTTCTCATTTTGCGTACATGGTTTTTTTTACTCGCCCTCTCTTTTTTTTCATTTCCCCTCCTTTTTTTTCTCATATCACAGAATTTTTTTTTTAATCCACACGGCACTCCCCCTCTCCTTTCTTTAATAACACTCGGCCCATACTTTTGGGCCCAAACAGTGACCCCCCCCCTTTTTTTACGACTAGGGTTCCCGATTAGGAACTCCTCACAGAGCCGCCTGATGGGGCATCTTCTTCTGGCCGCCACTGCTACTGATCACGCGCGTCGTTGGAACCTCTGCGGCTGGAGTATCGCGCGCTCGCCAGAAGGAGGAGGTGCGCCGGGGGATCACATGCCTGTTGGTAATCGGGGGTGCGCCGCAGGAGGTGAATGGAGGAGCGGCGAGTGCCGCCTGGAGCACCTGATGCGCGCCATGAGTCGTGCCAGAAGGTACCGCCAGGGGGTTTGGGGAAACGAGCATGGAGTGCGGCGGCGCTTCGCCTTCGCCGCTTGCTGCTGGAGGAGATGGGGTGCCACTTGGGGAAGCGCCGCCGCAGATCTGGAGGGCGCGAGGGAGGGCGGAGGCGGCCGATTTGCGCCGCCTGGGGTTGTGTCGTGCCTTTGCGCAGTGCGGGGCTTCACTGTAGAGGGCGGTTGCGTGCAGCCATGGGAGCGCGCGCGACCTGGAGATGCGCCATACGAGTTGTTGCCGCCTTGCAATGGACATGAAGATGCTAATAGGATGGTAGTGCTGTTGTCGCACGAATATGCTGCACGGATGTTGATGATTCGATGTTGCAGAATCCCCTAATTAGGGTTATGGATTCTGCCGAAGATGACCGCTCGTGTGATAAATGAATTCTTCAGAATATTGAATCTTCCCAAATATACAGAATTAGGGTTTCAAATTAAACCCTAGAACAAATCTCGAATCTCGAACAAAAAAATTACAAAGAAAAAAAATCCTCGAGAATCGACCCGCTCTGATACCATGTTATAAAATAGAATATGCGGAAGCGGAAGATAAAACAGAGCTAAGAACAAGAAACATAGACATGGAAGACCATGATTTTACGTGGAACCCTACTCCGTGAGGAGCGGGATGAAACCACGGGAGAAGCCCTCAAAGGGGCGTGTTTTTCTATTACTTTTCTCAATGAGTACAGGAGGTCTGGGGCTCCTTATATAGCCTCCCCAGAGCCTCCAAGTCCCACCATTGGGCGGTATGGGACTAAACACAGGATGGGGTAAATGGATCTTCTCCAGGATCCATTTACCCTGCTACAACTCAATAGGTGCACTACCAAATACTCCAACACCTTTGGCAGTGGGTGGTTGTGCAACTAGAGTTGCCAGTGAATGATTCGTTTATAGCTCCAGGGAGGTTTTTCGCCGATGTGGTTAGAGGAGCTGCTTTCACTCCATCTCAGACTCCAGGTTTCGAGGAGTGCCATGAGATTCTTGTTGGATCATTTTTAAGGTATGCTCAGCTCTTGGTGATGAAGGTTGAGGTTGTGAATAGGTTGAGTGTGCTGGTTTCATAAGATATGGTTATATTGGAATACTGTCTCGTCTGCACAAGGGGCATGTCAAGGTCCATGAGCTAGTTGTTGGTGAACTCGTCGAATAGCCATTTGCTAGAGATAACCCCACTTCTTCGATGGCGAGAGAACGAAAAAACATCATTAGATTCTATGAGTGTTGTTGATGCACCTTCTTTCCAGGGATCTTGAGTCATTGATGGTTGCTCTCATGGATGTAGGAGAAGTGGTGGCAATACACTCAGATGGCAAGGCACCACGGTTGGATGTGAACTCGGTCTTTCTTGAGGTGTTAGGGCGGCTCTTACTTCCTCAGGTGCCGAGGGTGTGTTATGAAGATGGGTCGATCGATGTTCAAGCTTTGGGCTTTCGTTAGGAAGGGGTTTAGCTCTAGTCTCTAGGTCTTGCATCTCCAACAACATCCCTAATGGATGATCCCTGATAGGTAAGAGAGATTGGCAGGTGAACGAGTCCCTATTGTTGGCGGTGCATGATGCATGTTTAGGTTGGTTCCCAGGTACGGTTGAGGAGCATAGTTGTAAAAGTCGTCCAACTAGCTTCACTAGTCGGTCTGAATAGTTGACTTGGTGAGGTGTCGACTGACTATTGACTACTCGATCAATAGTCGGTCAGCCGACCAATCGTTTGTTTTTTACTTAAACATTTGTTTAATTTTTTTGCTTTTTTGAAAAGCAAATTTAATCTATGACGCCTAATGTTTGGTCAGAATTTAATTATTTCTTTTATTCATTAGGTTAGTGGATAAATATAGAAATATATGCATAAGAAATTATGTATGTATTAAAATTTATAAAAATTACAAAGCCGATTAAAGTACGACTAAATCCCATTAGTTGTCTGACTATCGATTAATCCTTAGGCAACATTTCCTATGGGGGTTTTTGGGTGGTTATCCTTTGGTTTGGGGTTTCCCCCCAAGACCCCAGGTTTTCCCTAGGTTTGGGGCCAAAACCCTCATTTCTACCCTGGTGGGTCCTACAACTATATTTTATTTTCTCTCTTGTAGTGCCCACTCAGAAACCACTCTCTCTTAAGTAATACGTCATACAACTCATTTCTCTTTCATCCATTTCAACAAAAAATAATGTCTACCATCTTATTATCTAAAAATTATAAAATACTCAACTTCTAATCACTTTTCCAAACTTCAATACAATCACATCACAACAAACCCTCCAACCAAATACTAAAACACAAAAAAAGATTACTTTCTAGATAACCCACTTTCCAGAGGGTTATATGACCAGAAACCCTCCAACCAAACACACCCTTAGTCAGTGACTCGACCTACTTAATATCGATTATCGACTTCTACAACCTTGTTAAGGAGGAGGCGTCCACGATGAAAGTGCTTCCAGTGGTTTCATATGATGGGGGGTCACATACTTCAGTGGGAGATGGTGTACACTTTATGTTGGCATTTGGGGCAACGGTTTTGCGTTTTGACAATCTGCTTGCTTTAATCTAGGGAATCCTTAGGTTTTATGCATGACTAAATCACGGAATCGACTTATTAGTTGGATGCTCTTAGATCAGGTAGTGGATTCATTTTGCATCGAGACTTTGGTCAGGCCGATTCCAACCGCGGATCTGATAGTCTTTCCTTGGTTTGTGGAACATGTTTAGGGATCTGTTTGGAGAAGGGTCTTATGGACTCAATAAAATTAAGTGATGAAGACGCTAAGTGTGGCTTGCCTGAAAGCCTTTGGGTTATATTCGGGCTATATTCTTGATGGGATTTTACATTGCCACAACCCTGAGACGATCAGACAAACTCTGCTAACAATGGGGTTGGGGAACAATTGTAAACTATGGGGTTGAAGAGATACATGTGAAGAGGGCTGAAATGCCAGACAATGGGATTGGTGGCATGATGATTTGGTTTTTTTTATAGGAGACCTAGATTTGCGGCTAGTTCATGCAATTGTAGTTGTCAGCTGGTGCTTCATTGTCAGAGTTTTGTGGAAAGGGAAAAATAGAATAAATAGATTCATTGTGACTACATGGCTCTCTTATATAGTAGAAAAGCCCTATTGAAAAATTACATAAAGTAGACAGAAAAATAAGAAATATGAATAAAAAAAATTAAAACAATTATCTCAACACCCCTCTCAAGCTGGGGCATATATGTCTATCATGTTCAGCTTGAAACAACAACGATGAAATGGGCCTCTAGCAAGTGCTTTGCTGAACATATCTGCAATCTGGTCACTTGAAGTAACATGAGAAGTGGAGATAAACCCCTTCTGAATCATATCTCGAGTATAGTGACAGTCTATCTCAATGTACTTGGTTCATTCATGGAAGGATGGATTATTGACTATGAACAAGATGGCCTGGTTGTTGCATTAGAGGTGCATGGGAAGTGGCACCTCAATAGTCTAGTCAGTCAGGACGGATCTGGCCCACATCATCTCTGTGCTACCTTGTGCCATGGCTCTATAGTTTGATTCGACACTAGATCTGGTAACAACCGTCTGTTTTTTACTCCATGAAACAAGTGAACTCCCTACAAAGACAACAAAGCCTGAAGTAGACTTTTTATCCGTGGGGCATCCTACATAATCTGCATTAGCACATGTTGTAACTGTAAGGGATGTATCTCTACTGAACAAAAGTCCCGCATTTAGAGAAGTCTTCAAATATCTCAATAACATGAGAACATGATCCATATGTAACCTACCTATGGTGCTCCATAAACTTATTCTGCTCACTGCAAAGGATATATCAGGTCCAGTAGTGGTGTGATCTCCTCTGCCTCCGGCGGAGGAGATGGTCTAGAGTGGAGGGGGGTCGCGGAGGAATGAGAAGGAGGTCTAGACCTCCCGCGAAGGAGAGGGAGGTCCGATGAAGGTGGTTGTGCGATCAGTCGACGATGGAATGAAGTGTGTGTGTCTAAAAAAGAGAAATCAAGAAGATATTAAGAAAGATGTGATACCTGATCGGAGGTGGAATCGCGATGGAGTGTAGGCTTGGGTTGAGGCTTTGTTAGAGCCTCTGGTTATCACTCTACGTGCGCGGTTGGAGCATGGAGCTCGACAGTCGTCGGAGGCATCGTGACTTGGCCATGGCTGCCAAGGATCGCACCTGGAGGCAGCGACCATATTGCCTTTCGATTCCACCTCCTGTCACGAGGAGGGGAAGAAGGGCTAGGTGAAGCTCCTCTAATTGGTGGATGGGTCGTGTAGAGCCCTAGTAATTAGGTCATGGGGCTTTGAAGACTCCGTGAGAAAGGTGGGTGATTGGGCTACGAGGGGGAGGTGTTGATGAGTGGTGATGTAGGAGCTAACAACTGGGAAAAATGGGAGAAGGTGGCTTGATCGTGGGAGAAAGAGGGGACTGGAGGAGGAAGATGAAGGCTGCATCGTTGGATCTTGCGATCCAATGGTCATGATGAGGGCGCTAAGGAGTGATCCATATCAGATCTGGGGATCTGATCGAAGGGTGGTAGGCAAAGCGCGAAGGGACGATTGAGATCTGATCATGGGGTCTGATCCAGTGGTAGGCGATGCAAAGGGAGTAGGTCGTGGCAGCTCTAGAGAGCGCCACATGGCTCAATGAATTTATTCAAAAATTAAAAAATATGGAGAAAAAGTAAAGGAAGCGAAATTAGATAGTCAAAAGAGATCAAATAAACAAAGTAAAAATTTTGGCAAGTAGTTTGAATAAATAAAAACCCTCTTTTTAATTTGTTGAGAAAAATGAATGACCTGTTCTATTCCATAAGCCCTAGGCTCTCTTATATAGGAGAGTAGCCTATGGGTAAATTACATAAAGAAGACAACTGAAAAATAAAATAACGAAAGGGTACAGGTACTTTATATGCGTCAACACTCCCCTTAAAGATGGAGCATAGATATCAATCATGCTCAGCTTGGACGCACACTTCTGGAATGGGCCTCGAAGTAACGCCTTGGTGAATATATCAGCAGTCTGATTCTCTGATGTGACGTGAGATGTAGCAATGAACCTTTTCTGAATCATGTCACGTATGTAGTGACAGTCAACCTCAATATGCTTGGTCCTCTCATGAAAGGCTGGGTTGTTTGCAATGAACAAGGCGGCCTGATTGTCACATTCCAACATCATAGGAAGCGATATATCAAGACATAGATCTGTAAGTAAAGATTTCACCCACATCATTTATGTGCTAGCCTGGGCCATAGCCCTGTATTCGGATTCAGCACTGGATCTAGCTACTACTGTCTGTTTCTTGCTCCTCCATGAGACTAGGGCATCTCCAACATAGACTGCAAATCCTGAGGTGGACTTCCTGTCCTTGGGGCATCCTGCATAGTCTGCATCAGCACATGCTGTGATAGAGATCTCCTTTCCCTTCTTAAATAGCAAGCCTGCACCTGGAGATGATTTTAGATATCTCAGAATCATGTGTATTGCATCCATATGGGCCTGACGTGGTTGCTCCATGAACTGACTCACACGAATCACTGCAAATGATATATCAGGTCTAGTGATCGTGACATACAGTAATTTGCCTACCAGTTCTCTGTACCTTCTCTTGTCCACCTCTTCTGTGTTATCATCATAGAGCTTCATGCTGGGATCCATTGGTGTCGTAGCAGGTCGACACCCTAGCATACCTGTCTCACTCAATAGATCTGTAACATATTTCCGCTGCGACATTACTAATCCATATGGATTTCTAGCAAACTCCAGCCCCAGAAAGTATCCAAGGACTCCCAAGTCCTTGGTGACAAATTCGGTTCCCAGCCTCTCTTTTGCCTGCTTAATGCCCTGCTCATCATCTCCTGTAATCAAGATATCATCAACATAAACCATGATTACAATGATACCTCTAGCCGTCTTATGTACAAACAAGGAATGATCAGCGTTGGAGCATTTATATCCTTGCTTCTCAAAAAGATCTGAAAGCTTCTGAAACCACGCTCTGGGGCTCTGCTTAAGGCCATAGATGGCCTTATGTAACCTGCATACCTTGGAACACTCCCCCTCAACAGCAAATCCAGGTGGCTGTTGCATATAGACTTCCTCTTGTAAGTCGCCATATAGGAATGCATTCTTCACGTCCAGCTGATAAAGCGGCCAGTCTCTAGCAACTGCAACTGATAACATGATCCGCAGAGTGGAATGACGCGTCACAGGCGAGAATGTGTCAAGGTAATCCACCCCGTATGTCTGTGTGAAGCCACGTGCAACAAGGCGTGCCTTGTACCTGTCAATGGAGCCATCTGCATTGTGCTTCACTGTAAACACCCATTTGCAGCTCACCGGGCTGACATCTGGAGGTATAGGAACCAAGCTCCAAGTTCCTCTGGACTGAAGTGCCGCCATTTCTTCTTCCATTGCTAGCCGCCATCTAGCATCCTGCAGAGCATCATGATGATTCCGTGGAATGTCTGTAGCTGAAAGTGCCAAAGCAAACGTCCTGAAGTCTCCAGATAGCTTCTCAAAGGACACGGCTGCTGATAATGGATATTTGGCACAGCTTCTCTTCGGCTTCCGTAGAGCAATTGGAACATCCAAATCATCTGTATTCTCATCAGGCTCCTGCAATACATCCTGCTCAGAAATGTCGTCATATCCTTCAACATTAATATTTTCATTACATACCATAGGCGAGCTAGTTGACGGGTCAGGACCATGAGCTGGAGGAGGCCGCCGGGTGTAATGGAATGGTAGTGGTGAGACAAGCGGTGGCGGTGGTGGTGGCGGTGGTGGAGGTGGCGGTGGTGGTGGTGTCGGTATCTGAGGTGGTGGTGTCATGTATATGGCATCAGGAGGTATAGATGGTAGCTGCTTGTCTCCTGATGCTGAAAAATACATAACAGATTCAAAAAATGTAACATTTGCACTGATCATATACCGCTGACGCACATGATCAAAACACTTGTACCCCTTTTGAGTTCTGGAGTACCCAACAAAGACACACTTGACAGCCCTAGGAGAGAGCTTGTCAGTACCAGGCGACAACTGATGGACGAATGCAACCGACCCAAACACACGAGGAGTAAGAGTGAACAGATCCTTGTCAGGATGAATAAGTGAAAACGGAATCTGTTCATTCAAGACAGACGAAGGCATACGGTTGATTAGGTAACATGCAGTAAGAACTGCATCACCCCAGTAGGAGTAGGGAACATGACTCTGTATAAGAAGTGATCTTGTGACATCAAGAAGGTGACATTGTTTTCTTTCAGCAATCCCATTCTGTTGAGATGTATGAGCACAAGATGTTTGGTGAATAATTCCTTTTGAGGAGTAGTACTTGGCCAGAAGGTTGGTGCACAACTCTAAAGCGTTATCACTTCTCACAAGCTTGACAGATATGGAGAAAACATTTTGTATTTCATTCAGAAAATGAATAATAATATTTTCTGCTTCAGATTTATTTTTCATCAGAAACACCCATGACACTCTAGAGAAATCATCCACAAATACAATATAAAACCTGTGTCCCTGATGATCGGGAACACGACTTGGACCCCAGACATCGATATGAAACAACTCAAACTTGGAGTTACTACTCCGACCTGGACGACTGGGAAAGGACGACCTGTGATGCTTTCCCAACTGACACGCCTCACACTGAATAGGTGTGTGAGATAGACCATAGGGTAGAACTCGACGCAACTTCTGAAGCGGTAAATGACCAAAACGCAGATGCCATAATAGGGTTGATACTTGTCCCGAAGAAGATGAGGTTCCAGCAAACGGAGTCTGATTCAGGCGGTAGAGGCCTCCTTGCTCATAGCCACGACCAATCACGTTGCCCGTATGGTCCTATGGATGTCCTGAAAAATCAAAGAAGATGGATCAAAAATTGCCCGACAATGTAGATCCTTCGTAATCTGACTAATTGACAACAAATTCATTGAGAAATCAGGTGCATGTAGCACGTTCTTGAGCTGCATAGAAGATGTCAATCTAACCTCCCCCTGACCAGTGATGGGGGAATGAGTGCCATTGGCAATCACTACTGTCCGACCTGGAGGGATCTGAGTGTATCCTGAAAGCAAACTCTGGTCGCCACATAGGTGATGTGTAGCGCCCGAGTCCATAATCCATGGTAAAGTATCTGATCTACTACTGTTCAGTGCAAGTATACTACCTGAAGTACTGGTAGACACAGAGGCAGAGGCAGCGGCATCAGAATGACTCTCTGCAGTCGGTGCTGGTCCAGACGGTGGAATAATGCCCCTCAGACGGGCAACAAGATCGTCGAACCGCTGATCCAAGGTAGCAGTAGATGGGGGCTCTATCTGCTCAGCAGCTCTCGCGGATGCAGGAAATCCATGTTTCGAATAGCATGTATCTTCATTGTGTCCGACTCGATGACAGTAGGTGCATGTGGGCCTAGTTCGACCACCCCTTCCACGAGGTCCACGTCCACGGCCCTGGTGATGAAATCCGCGACCTCTGTTAGCTGCCATAGCTGACGAATTCTGACTCGTGGCTGTGGAAGGAACTGTGATCCGACTCAATCTATGAAAAGCTTCCTCCATGGGAGGAATAGTTGAGTCAGCCAAGATCTGTGATCGTGCCGCCTCATACTCTGGATCGAGTGCAGCTAGGAACACACCTACCATGGTCGCATTTCTGTACGTCTTCTGCTGTTCTGGCGTGGCAGTAAGAGGCATGAAGCTATAAAGCTTCTCGAACATCCCTCTTAGGGACGTATAGAGAGAATGTAAAGGGCGACCATTCTGCTTGATTGTGAATATGTCATGCTGATGTTGCAGAATCTTCGTCTCGTTTTTCGCCTGAGAGTATGTTGCCGCCAGAATATCCCACATGTCCTTGGATGTGGATTGATGTAGGATGTCATTGGCAATTTCAATAGCCAACGTACCAGATAGCCAAACCTTGGCATATGCATCATCAGCCTCCCAAGAGGCATTGGCTCCAGTCTTCTCTGCGGGCTCCGGTTCGGTAAGAATGTGCTTCTTACCTGTTGACTTCATCATGCTCATGAACTACATTGCCCACAGTTCATAGTTTGTACCGTCCATCTTGACAATAGGCGCTGGACCACGAAAGGCGCCAATAGATGGGATATCCGCCTTGTTTTCTGACATACTGGAGATGAAGAACTGGAGCGATTGACCGAAGATAAGCTTTGTCTACAATGACATAGACGGGATTAGTTGCATGTGTAGACCTCAAGCAACTATCCCCATGAAGATTTGCGTGCTAACCCCTGCACGCGCGTAGGAATCACGCGCGGGTACCGAGACGATGCACGCGCAGGGTATGCGTGCGCTGGAGATGCGCTACGGGTGCACACAGATGATCGTGCACGGGTGATGGCGCACATGGACTACAGCGCACGCAAGAACGTACGCAAGGATGCATTGGAAAGGCGCGTGCAAAGATGCTGCAGCGCGCGCACTGGGGATGCGCTACAGGTGCACGCGCAAGGATGCACGCACTGCAGCACAGGCGCGAGGAGGCGATGCGCTATGGATGCACGCGCAAGGATGCACGCGCTGCGCACACTGCAGCAGTGGAGATGCGTTGCAAGGGGACGATGCGATGCGCACAGGCACGGAGGAGATGCGCACAGGCGCCTAGCACGCGTGCTCGGAGGCGCGGCGGCGATGGAGTAGGGCCGAGCCCAAGCGGCGTCGATGGAGCGAGACGAAGAAGAGGCTGGCGGGTGTGGTGGGGTTAGGGTTAGGGTTTCGAGAACTCCGGTCTAGGACCGTCGCTCTGATACCATGTTCGGAAAAATGAATGACCTGTTCTATTCCATAAGCCCTAGGCTCTCTTATATAGGAGAGTAGCCTATGGGTAAATTACATAAAGAAGACAACTAAAAAATAAAATAACGAAAGGGTACATGTACTCTATATGCGTCAACATAATTCTTTTGCATTTTTTGTTTTTTTAATTTCTTTTTTATGACCAAAATAATATGTACAATAATTAATCTATTTTTTTGAAATTTTTGTAAGAATAAAATTAGGAAATCAAAAAGGTGTTATTTTTATACAATAATTTGGATTAATTACAAAATAGGGGTTAGTTGTTAATTAAAGAGAATCAACTTTGCATTTTATTGATTTGTTCAAGCTCGGAAGATAATAAAGGAATATTGTGATGATAAATCAGAGATTCATCGCCCCTTATACTTAAATTATGCTTGTCCTCGAGCATTTAAAAGAATGAAAGAGTTGGATTAATCCTTGACAGTGCATGTGAATTTTCAAGGCTTAATTCATCGAGAACTATGAGTTGAGTGATCCTAAAATTTTGGGCTCAACCAAGCTCTAGTTAAAAGGAACCCAACTTCTCTAATTATCAGGCTCTCTGTATGTACATATAGTATAAGGATATTACATTTAGTGTCATGCAATTATGAGAGTCGAGTCGAGATGTCACGCAAGGTCTCAGTCCAGATGACTCTCCTCAAGACCTAATCCTCAACACTAGGGAATAAGTCATTTCTTGCATTCAATCCGCCTTCCCAGTAGTTTGTCAGACTTAAAAATGTAGATGGAATGCTAGTTGATGGAGGGTATAGATTTGTGTATTTTCTTCTCTCCCTCATATTAGAATATGTATCCTCTCGAGTGCCTTATTATTCAACACATATTTTTTTGTTTGTTGATCATATATCCGTCAAGAGCTCGGAGTCGTTTGCACTTATTTTTTCTGTGAGTACACTGGGGTGTGTGTCTTTTGAGTATCTAAGATACCTTCGACACCTAGACTTCTATCACTATACGATGTAGAGGTCTTTTTGGGTGCTATCCCGGCTCCTTTGTCCTAATAGCTTTTGTTAGAGTATTTGGAGCATGCGTCACTTATGTAATAGGTGGGTAAATGGATCCCTCCAGGGTCCATTTACCCCACCACTGAGTTTAGTCCCATACCGCCTAGTGGTGGGACTTGGAGGCCCTGTGGAAGCTATATAAGGAGCCCCAGGCCTCCTGTAACAGATGAGAAATTCAATAAAATATCCACCCCCTTTGAGGGCTTCTCCCGTGGTTTCATCCCGCTCCTCACGGATTAGGGTTCCACGTAAAATCCTGCTGTTCTATTCTTGTTATTTATCTTTTCCATGTTTCGCTTCCGCTTCCGATTTTCTAACATGGTATCAGAGCGGGTTCGATTCTCGAGGATTTCATGTTCATTATATTTGAGATTCGAGTTTTTGGGTGTTGTTATTATTGCGTTCGGATTTGTTCTAAGTTATAGGGTTTCTACGTTGAAACCCTATCTGCTCAAGATCTTGTCTACGCCGCCACCTTCTTCTTCAAGTTCATCTGCCGCCAGATCTTGTCTATTTTGATTCTGCAGCGGGCTGCATCTTAATCTCCAGCCCCACGCGTGATCCCCTCCTCGACGGGAAACAAACCCTCTTCAGAAGGGATCTCCAGGCGCTGCAAGGCGGCATCGTTTCCTACGGCGAGACCCATCTCGCGTTTTCTTCCACGCGCGCTAGCGAGAGCCCATGGCGGCGCATCTTCCAGCAGGCGATTCCAGTTCACTGACTTTGGCGGCGGCGCAATCTCCGTCGCACGGCTTCCTCCTCCTGCCGCGAGCAGGCGGCTCCTAGCCGCCATCCACTCCTTCGGCGGCACCTCGGTCTCCAGGGGCTCACCGACATCGGCCGCAAGAGATTCCCCTCGCGCATCAAGCGCGCGAAGTCCCCACTCCCTACCGACCCGGTCGGCGGCGCCATCTCGAGCAGGCCACGCGCAGCAGCATCGCGCGGCGGCGTCGCATCGCGCGGTCTCTCCCATGTACCCTTCTTCCATCTCCCACAGGCTGCATCGCATCATCAGCAAAGTTCCTCCGCAGGCTGCATTTGGAAGGGGGTCCCAACTGGAACCCTAAAGTCACGGGCGGCGGTGCGTGTTTGGGTTCCCACGATGGGAACCCTAAAGTTGTGGGGAGCGCAGGTTGTTTGAAAAGCCCGATTGGGCTGGGCTATTTATGGGTTGTATGGGCCGTATGAAAAAAAGGGGTGGGGGATGATAAAAAAAATTGATGAAAGGCAGAGAAAAAAAAAGAGAAAAAAAAGGGGACGTGCATAAAAAAAAGAGGAAAGAGATTTGTTAAAAAAAAAGGCACGTACATTTGAAAAGCCGTACGCATAGTAAAAAAAATGAAAGAGGCACGTACAAAGAAAAGCCGTACGCATAGTATTAAAAAAAATGGAAGAGGCACGTACAAAGAAAAGCCGTACGAAATTTTTTTTTTAAAAAAAATGTGGTTAAAAAAAAATATATATATATATAGCAAAAAGCCGAAAAAAAAATCATCATTATCGGCTAAGTGATGTTTTATTCATCTCCATGTTTATGTATTATCTTATCTTCTCCCAACGTGGTCAACAATGTCATTCCGACCAGTATGGGAGAAAGGGGGAGTATATGTAGAGTCACAGGTCTTGTTCTAAGATTCAGATATCAGTTTTTCCAGACCGGTCAGATGTTCAGACTCTACAAATTTCAGATTCAGACTCGACGATGATGCATGCCAATCATTTGTCATTCTTGTTGGTCGGCCAGAGCTTTCATGTGAGCCATATGGACTCCAGAGCAGAGGACTATTCCCTATGCCATTAAGGGCAAGGGTTTTCATGTGGTATCATAGGGACTCCACAGTAGAGTTCCATTCTCTGAGCCAGATAGACACTCCAGCCCCGTTCGTCCTCCTCACATGCACGCCATGAGAAGCAACGTCCTCGACTGCAGCAGTTGTGCGCGTTGGGTTGATATTGTCTGTAGTGTCATGTATTGTGAGTTGAGTTTCTTTCTGTTTGTCCAAGCTGAGCATTGCATGCTCCAGCATGAGGGGGAGTGTTAGAGTATTTGGAGCATGCGTCACTTATGTAATAGGTGGGTAAATGGATCCCTCCAGGGTCCATTTAGCCCACCACTGAGTTTAGTCCCATACCGCCTAGTGGTGGGACTTGGAGGCCCTGTGGAAGCTATATAAGGAGCCCCAGGCCTCCTGTAACAGATGAGAAATTCAATAGAATATCCGCCCCCTTTGAGGGCTTCTCCCGTGGTTTCATCCCGCTCCTCACGGAGTAGGGTTCCACGTAAAATCCCGCTGTTCTATTCTTGTTATTTATCTTTTCCATGTTTCGCTTCCGCTTCCGATTTTCTAACAGCTTTGGTCCAAATGGACACTTTGAAATGGTTGGGAGCGCTCGCCTTTGATTGAAACTCTTTGTGATTGACTTTGTATTTGAGAGCTCTTTTCATTCACATTTCTTTTCTTTTCTTTTTGTAGGCTAGCTCCACTGCTTTTACCAAGTTGGCGCACACTGATAAGCAATTATTTAGTTTTATCACACCCTGACACTTAGGTCAATATCAAAAGATAGCATGAGAACTTGTTCGCATACTAGCTAAGGTTTGCTGACACTCAGGTTTCATGAAGCTTTCGACTTTATCCCATCCTCGAGCATCATTAAAGCGAGTCTAGAATCAAATCTCAAGTCCTCGTCCCCAAGTGAAATCTCAACTCATCTCATCATTCATGCAGTTGTGAAAGTGATGTGCTGATCATATTCTTAGAAGGTAGAGACTAAGAGTGTAATATAGCGCTCATATCTTGTAAACTAGGGAAGTGTGGATTATTAAGTCTCAAGTCCTAATATCTAAGGCCAGTTAACTCAGACTCTTAAGACCCCAAAAATCAAATGTTCTTAAATCCTCTTTCCTTGAGTGACAATGAATGTGTAAGGGATACACCAACTCCAAGGGTAATGATTATTTTTTGATTTATGATTTTGCTAATTTTTGAGCATTTTTTAGCTTCGTTGGAGGAATAATGACTATCCTAAGCTCATATGATTAGTTGCATCTACTTCCAGCAAGTATGGGTATAAGTACGAACCACCAGACGACATACCCGTATTACTTCAAGACGGTGCCGTTCGCATTGTGTTTTAACCATACACTATACTAAAGGGAGACCGTAGTTCCCTCACTGAGAAATAGCTAATTATTTTTAGAGTCAAATTCCTAAGTAGTACCTGAGAATTACTTAAATACCCAGGTTCTACGAAATGTTTTTTTTACTCAAAAACTATAGAGGTGTCGCATGTTGAACATGCGACACATCTAAAGTTTTTTTTACTCAAGAACTACATATATATCGCATCTTGAATATGCGATATACATAACGCATATTGAATATGTGCTATTGCGGCTAAATAAGGCCAGCGCCTATCAGCCTTGGCATTTCCCCGCTAAGGCAGCTCCTCATGCACCCGTGTCGCCTTCGACGCCCACTGCCCCACCCGCGATTTTTGATCTCCTCCTCTGTAGAAAACGCTCATTTCGGTCACTCCTAGCCCCGCGGAACACTCCTTTTCCGTGGTTTCATTGATTGCCACCGTCGTAGGCGCCCCCGCGTCCCACTAGGGCAAACCGGTTGTTGCGAAGATTTGGACTTGGTAAAATTTTTTCTTGAGTTATTTTTTGTATCATATGTATAATATTTTCATTTCTTGAATGTATGATGTTTGCTCGTACGTTGTGTCACGTATTAGGTTAGAATGGAGCAGTTATATTGTATGTGTCATTTGAGGGGTACACTCATGTGCGGATCGTCGACCAACGTAAGGGGGTTTGTGCTAACGCCTAATATGACGTTCGATGAGATATTGAACTTGGTTTACCGTAAGTTCAACCTGGATGCCGATAGTCAAAAAATCCGATTATTACATCGCATCCCTCGAGGCTCAGGGGAGGAACCATCACTTTCATCTATTGTCGATGATGATGATGTGCAGACAGTTCTTGTGTATGCTCGGACCATTGGAAAATCAATGCCTACCGACATTTATGTTGAGGATGCATCTGTGAGCGAAGTCCCCACTGATGTGACTAACAAGGGACCGTCTGTAGTCCCGAGCACACAACCGGCAGTTGTCCGTAGCACACAACCCAGAAATATCCCAACCATGGAACCCTACTTTGAAACTGATGCGCCTGTAACGCGGCCATGCACGGATCAGGATTCGGGCATGAGTGAGCCGTTGCTGCGAGAGGTTAACCATTGTTTGGATGATTTCATCCCTTGGGGGTCCGATGATGACCTGGAAGAAGGTAGCGAAGATGTCGAAGATGATCTGATGGACGAGGAGATCCCAGCTGATGAACAAGTCACCCATATTATTACACCCCGTATACCCTTTTTTGGGGTTAGAGGATCAAATACTCGTTCGACATATGAAGACGACATTCGACGGAAGTATAGAGTTGATGGTGTCGCTGACGAAATTCGCAAGGGTAGGACGTTCAAATGTAGGGATGATTTGGTTTACGCTGTGAAGAAGTTCCACATTTTGTCACATTATGACTTCATTGTCAAGGAATCCACCAGCTTCATATGGTCGGTTTTTTATACGCAGAGATCGAATGGTTGTGTTTGGTATTTACGAGGACATTTCAGAAAATTTGATGGACTGTGGGTGATCTCCAAGGTTGTTGGGGCACACACTTGTATAAACCCAACAGTAAATCAGGATCACCCTCAATTGGATTACAAATTCATTTCCAGATCATTGCTAACTCTTGTTAGGGATGACCCTAATGTTCGTGTATCAAGTTGTAGAGCTCACATCCACGAGATGTACAACTACTAGGTTACAAAGAAAAGGGCCTGGGATGCTCGGAGGAAGGCCATCGGAATTGTATTTGGTGACTGGAATAAGTCATACGCTGAAATGCCTTATCTATTGCATGCAATGAAGGATGCTATTCCTGGGACTGAAATTGATATTGCATATAGCGACCATCCTGATACCCGGAAACCGCTTTGCCGCAGATTTGAACGATGCTTTTGGGCATTTGGGCCTTCAATTGAGGCATTCAAATATTGTCGTCCTCTGATTAGTATTGATGGTACACACCTGTATGGGAAGTACAAACAGAAATTGCTCATTGCTTGCGGGATTGACGGGGATAAACATATTGTTCCCCTTGCATTCGGAATTGTTGACGAGGAATCCGCTCCTTCATGGAAGTGGTTTCTATCGTTGGTGCGCATCAGGGTAATTGGCATGCGAGCAGGACTAATATGTATCATCTCAGATCGGAACGCTGGAATAAAAGCCGCTATGAAAGATGCTGACGTGGACTTATTAGAACCCTTTGCATATTGGCGGTTCTGTACAAGGCACGTCGCGAGCAACTTCAATAGCGTCTTTAAAAATGGCTCCATGAAAGCCCTGGTTCAAGCAGCTGCATTACAAACGACAACTAGGAAGTTCGCTTACTTCATGAGAAAATTACAAGAGTGGAACAATGCAGCAGGTAGATGGTTTTTTACTCATGATTGTCGTCGTGAGCAATGGACCTTGGCTTACGACGGTGGTTACAGGTTTGGTCAGATGACCACAAATATTAGCGAAAGCTACAATGCTGTTCTTAAAGATGCCCGTTGCTTGCCAATCTCTGCATTAATCGAGAAGACTTTTTATAATTGTGTGTCATACTTCATTCAACATGTTGAAGAAGCAAGCGCAGCCATTGCTGCTGATCGAAAATTCACGCACTATTCATCCACAGAGTTGACCCTCTCAAATCCACATGATAGACGAGGCGAACCGGCTCTTACCGTTCAATCCTCCTGATTCTACGATTACATACCAGCGGAGGAAAAAGCGTTGACTTGTAATCATTGTAGTTTTTAATATGACACAGAAATGTAATGTATATTCGTGGACATGTCTATTTATATTAAATGTTTGGAATGTCTTTCTCGATCACATTATTTATCTGTGTTCTGAATGTCTGTGTCCATAGCCTGCTTTGGTGATTGTCCATAGCCCGCGTGAATGCGATGTCTATTTATATTAAAGACATTTAATTGGCCATGCTTTTTCAAGGGTTTTTATGATATGTCGCATGTCACCCATCGGACATGTCGCAAGATGACTAATGGCCAAACCCACAACTTCAAAAGTTCATATGTCCCAGAACTGCCCATGCGTTTTCCAGGGTTTATATGATATGTCGCATGCTGGACATGCGACATCTGCCAAATTCCCTGGAAACAGACCAGGACCGCGGCCACTCATTTTCCAGGGAATTTCTCATATGTCGCATGTTGGACATGCGGCATCTGGGAATATCCCTGGAAACAGACCAGGACCGCGACCAGTCATTTTCCAGTGTTTTTATCATATGTCGCATGTCGAACATGCGACATGTGAGAAATTCCGTGGAATGCCAAGGTCGATAGGCGCCGGCCTTATTTAGTCGCAATAGCGCATATTCAATATGCATTATGTATATCGCATATTCAAGGTGCGATATATATGTAGTTCTTGAGTAAAAAAAACTTTAGATGTGTCGCATGTTCAACATGCGACACCTCTATAGTTTTTGAGTAAAAAAAAACATTTCGTAGAACCTGGGTAAAAAAAACACCTCTATACTATTTAGGAATTTGACTCTTATTTTTAAGCTATGTAGTCAGAATATTTACCAACAGGTTTTATGGATTTTTCGAATAAGGTTAGGAGGACACAAATTTGTCTCAATTAATCTCATATTTTTGAAAATATCTTCTAAACTATCACATAATATATAGATTTTCAAAATATTTTTTAAATAATTTTCAAAACTAGTCAAATCCCATTTTTCATACTATTGTCAAATATTTTTCAAAACAATGTCACAAGTTGACTTTTTCAATCATTTTACAAGCATTTTTATGCAAATTAGTTCACAAAATAATATACTCTAGCCCAAAAAGTTTAAAAGATCTCCAAATATGAGCTATGTCTAAAGTATATGAAATATATACAATACACACCCCTATTATGAACTTTTGCAATGTCCTCATAGCATAAAGTGATATGAAGCCGTACCTCATGCTAAAATGTAGAAGAGTATACGGGAACCGACTCGGGAGACCCTCCTTGTACTTACGTTAAGAATAACCTAAGTATAAGAAGGTGACTGAGGGAAGGGATTAAATGAGCGGAGAAGAAAGGTGGCATGGGCTCAGGTCCCCCCCATACTTAGGCTGAGAAGAGCCTAAGTAGATAGATATGCAATGAGGATGGAGGGACCCAAGGTAAACAGTCAGAGGGTAGCATGCTCCCCCCTATACTTAGGCTGAAGAGAAACCTAAGTTCTTGGATATGGAACTGAGAGTGGGGGGGGGGGGGCATGTATCTGTTAGAGTTAGAGAGGGAATGGATTTACAAAGATGGTTGAATCTCTGATGATTAGTGAATTAATGGAGATGGGGATGGAGCAGTTAGGGTTACGAGAGGGTTGGTTGAAAATACAGTATCATGCTCAATCAAGCAAACTATAATACCCTTGATTTCACCAACTTAACACATGAAGATCAAGGAGTGTTGTTCGTTTATCTTGTCAGTTTTATTCAAGGTTGCAGAAAGCGGTAGTCGGTACTCGGTCGGTGGGGTCACCTACTAAGGATTAGTCGGCAGTCGGGCGACTAGTCGGAATTAGTCGGTCATTAGTTGGTTTTGAAATTTTAATTATTTTAAATATATAAATCAGTTTTTTATACATATATTCGTATGTATATACATATATTTGTACATTTTATATGACATCATGATGAAACAAAAGAAGTAATTGACTTTAAATATAACATTAAGCATATTAGAATATGTTTGCTTTTTAAAAAAGTGAAAAACAAAAAAAATAAAAAAGGTTGTTGTAAAAGTCGGCCGATTAGTCGCCCGACTAAGGGCCGACTAGGCCTAGTCGAGTCGGCTACCCCCCCGACTCGACTAGTCGGGCCGACTAGTCGGCCTAGTCGGCCGACTTTTGCAAGCTTGGTTTTATTGGTGATCATCCACAATTCAAATCCTGAGATCCATTACACATGGCTTAATGATAGGTTTTGGGCACTATACTAGGGATACATCCTCATCTCTTCACGTGCAATCATATCCTACATACAATGTGGGTATTGCACTCCCATAATCCAAGTTGATTTTTCTCCATTTTTTTGTCGACTTGCATTAACAATCCCATTTTTATGCTTTAGGTTATCACTGAATGAAGGTGAGGAGAAAGCACACAATCATAATTTAAAAAGGTGTTATTTTATGCTATAATTTGGGCTAATTACAACGTAAGGGTTAGTTGTTAATTAAAGTGAATTTATTGTGCATTTTATTGATTTGTTCAAGCTCGAAGCATAATAAAGGAATTTAGTGATGATAAATCAGAGATTCATCACCCTATATACTTAAACTATGCTCGTCCTTGAGCATTTTAAAGAGTGAAAGAGTTGGATTAATCCATGACAGTGCATGTGTATTTTCAAGGCTTAATTCATCGAGTACCTATGACTTGAGAGATCCTAAAATTCCGGGCTTAACTTCGACACCTAGACTTCTATCAGTATACGATGTAGAGGTCTTTTTGGGTGCTAGCCCAACTTTTTTGTCCTAATAGCTTTGGTCCAAATGGACACTTTGAAATGGTTGGGAGCGATCGCCTTTGATTGAAGCTCTTTGTGATTGACTTTGTACTTGAGAGCTCTTTTCATTCACATTTCTTTTCTTTTCTTTTTGTAGGCTAGCTCCACTGCTTTTACCAAGTTGGCACACACTGATAAGCAATTATTTAGTTTTATCACACCCTGACACTTAGGTCAATATCAAAAGATAGCATGAGAACTTGTTCGCATACTAGCTAAGGTTTGCTGATACTCAGGTTTCATGAAGCTTTCATCGACGTTATTCCATCCTCGAGCATCATTAAATCGGGTCTAGAATCAAATCTCAAGTCCTCGTCCCTCAAGTGAAATCAACTCATCTCATCATTCATGCAGTTGTGAAAGTGATGTGGTGATCATATTCTTAGAAGGTAAAGATTAAGAGTGCAATATAGCGCTCATATATTTCAAACTAGGGAAATGTGGATTATTAAGTCTCAAACCCTAATAACTAAGGCTGGTTAACTCAGACTCCTAAGACCTCAAAAACCAATTGTTCTCTAATCTTCAAGCCTTGAGTGATAGTGAATTTGTAAGGGATACACCAAGTCCAAGGTTAATGAATACTTTTTTTGATTTTTTGATTGTGTGCAATTTTTATGGAATTTTGGCCTTTTTAGAGGAATAATGACTGGACTAAAGTCATATGATTAGTTGCATCTACTTTCAGCAAGTATGGGTGTAAGTATGGACCATCAGATGGCTACCCATATTACTTCAAGACAATGTCATTCGTATTGTCTTTTAACCACCCACTCTGCTAAGGGAGACTGTAATTCAATCACTGAGAAGTAGTTAATCGTTTTTAAACTCAGTAGTCAGAATCGCTACTAAAGAAATTTTCTTATTTTTCAGATTTTTATAGATTTTTTTTAATAAGGTTAGAAAGACACAATTTTGTCTCAATTAATCCCTTATTTTTGAAAAATATTTTCCAAACCATGTCACATAATATATAGACTTTTAAAATATTTTTCAAACGATTTTCAAAACGAGTCAAATCTCATTTTTCAAACCATTATCATTTTTTTTCAAAATTGTGTCCCTCGGTTAGAATTTTTTTTCAATCATTTTACAAACATTTTTACGGACATCAGTTCACAAAATATTAACCCTAGCCGAAAAGGTTTTAAAAATTTCAAAATATGAGCTATGGTTAAAGTATATATGAAGTACATACGGTATACCCGACTATACTTAACTTTTTCTATATCCTCATAGCACAAAGTTATGTAACGCCATAGCTCTTGCTAAAATATAGAAGAGCATACATGAACTGACTCGGGAGACCCCTCATACTTAGGTTAATAATAACCTAAGCATAAGAAGGTGACTGAGGGAAGAGATCAAATCAATAGAGAAGAAAGGTGGTAGGGGCTCAGGTCCCCCTATACTTAGGCTGAGAAGAGCCTAAATAGAGAGATATGCAATGAGGATGGAGGAACCTGAGGTGAACAATCAGAGGGTAGCATGCAAGGCCCTAAATGTCGATTTTGATCACCATTTCGGTGACTTGGTCAAATTTCGACTGAATTTCGGTCATTTCGGTCATTTTTTGTACCAGGGCCCTCATATTTCAGTCATTTCGGCCATTTAGGTCGAATTTCGATTTCGACTGGATATCGACATTTGACAGAAATTCGATCGATATTCGCTGAAATTTGAGGCCATGGTAGCATGGTCACCCTATACTTAGGCTGAAGAGAAGCCTAAGTATTTGGATATGGAACTGAGAGTGGGGGAGGGGCATGTATCTGTTAGAGGTGGAGAGGGAATGGATTTACAAAGATGGTTGAATATTCGATGATGAGTGAATCAATGGAGATGGGGATGGAGGAATTAGGGTTACGAGAGTGTTGGTTGAAAATACACAATCATGCTCAACCAAGCAAGCAATGATACCCTTGATTTCATTAACTTCACTTGAAGATCAAGTAGTGCTGGTCATTTATCTTGTCATTTGTATTGTTGATCATCCAAAATTCAAGTCCATTACGCATGGCTTAATGATAGCTTTCAGGCACTATCCTAAGGATACATTCTCACCTCTCAACATGCAATCATATCCTACGTATAATGAGGGTATTGCTCTCCCAATCCTAAGTGATTTTTACTCCATTTTATTTTTGTCTACTTGCATTAACAACCCTATTTTATACTTTAGGTTATCACTGAATTAAGGTGAGCAGAAATCACACAATCATCGTCTAACGGTCATTCCTAGTTCTATATAATTATTCTAGGTGATAAATCAAGAGTGTGATCTAGAAAAACCGATGCATACGAGAAAACTTACAGTGCCTCCAGCATTCTCCATGCATGTGTATGACTATATTTACGTTTTACGCTACATGCATGCAAGTCGAAGAAACCGTACCTAAACATGCCACTATTAGCGGGAAGAATTGAATTTAAATTTGGCTAAATAGATCGATGTTTAAGTGCATCTCAATGAATCACAGATGAAGTGAATCTCCTACATCCTTATTTGTGTGTCCCAACCTATGATCAAGCTCAGAGAGTCGCGTTCCTAACCCCAAGTTCGAATACTCAAGTGGAGCCCCACCCGGACTAGGGTGAAACATGCTCCACACACCACATGCAATGTCCAGATCCATATACACACGCTAGTCCTCGTACGGGGAACGTTAGAAATGTAGTTATTATAATTATATACAAAAAATGTAATGCACAAATTGCTAATTAAATCCTCGATCTCTTCTGGGTTTCTTCTGGGATTCTCACAGCGGGAGCTCCCAACTCTCACCTCCATGTGGACCGAGTGTCCTTCGTCTGCATGGGCGATGCCACAAAAGAAATTTAATTAACAACAATGATGCAAAAACAAGCACAACATGACGACCTAAATATTGAAAATAATCAAGTCAAAATAATACATAAAAAATACGAAAATTCAATAAGGGTGTTGTGTCCTCGGCAAAAACACCATTTGATAAACTGCAAAATCACCTCTTTAATATAGTCATTTTATCGTAGCACATGAGGCAAAAATGGATTTATGCAGAATCGACCACACGTTAAAATAAGTGGCGATAAATTTTACTTAGCAAGCATATCAAGATCGAACATAGAGACACGAGCCTCTTCGAAGATTAATCAGAGATTAATGTTTGAAATTGAGCGATTTATTTCCTTGACCTAGGTCTCCAGGCAGACATAATAATGCACAAATGCACATGATGCAAACGATGATGTACAGAAAAACACAAGTCAAACAATGTTCAATAATGCACAGAACGATTCATAAAATAATGCTAAATAATTATGCAATACAAAGATGCATTCTCAAGAATGATGAGCAAATATCATGTAATTTTTTATTTTATTTTTATGCCAATGACAATGTGCAACAGAGGGATATGTGATGCATAAGGTGAATGAATAATATGTACTCTTTTTTATTTGATATTATGCATATGTAGTGCCACAGAATGCTATGCAGTGCAACAGAATGATGCTTGCAAAACTATTCCAAGTTAATCAGATTAATTGAGCATTATAAGAGAGATTCAGTTACACGATCAATTGGGGCATCGGATTAATTAATAACGTTTAAATGAAGAGTAGATGACACATGAAATATCTAAAAATTTTTATATTGAATAAAGTGTCAAATCAATGATTAATTGTAATCACGTGGAAGAGCATGAAATTAGTAGCAAAATGAAATTGAAATCACTCAATTTGGAGTTCGGGTGCTCAAGTTATAATTAAATGACTCCAATGGCATAAATGCAATAAAAACTTAGAGAATAAAAAGATAAAATATGCTAAAAGGTCCCTGTCAGGGGTATATATTCTATATTGAAAAGCCGGAGGGGCTCTTCTATAATATTCTCAGGCGTGACATGTGAGACATGTGTCCCTGGCAAGGTTTGAAAAAACGAAAGGCGGAACGAGGCGTTTTCATCGGAATCGAGGCGAGGCGTAGCCTCGAGGCGGTCGAGGCGTAAGCCTCAGTTTATAGAGAAAAATATGCAAAAAATATAATTATATATATGTCAATGTAATTATATGTCATCTGCCCAACATATAATACTTAACACTATAAGATATGATGAAATAATATAGATAAGAACCCTAAAATAGAAGATATAACAACGTCATATCCCTTTCTACACATTTCCATCTAATCAAAAAGGAATTCATTGTATTTGAATGTTGTGAAAGCATTAAACAATGCATATCTATCTTTGAAATATTGTTGTAATTAAACGTACGATTAAATATACGTTGAAGAAATTTATGTTATGTGTCTACCATATAATATATAGCCGCACGAGAAACTGTTAATCGTATCTATATCTAGCAAATATTTGAAATATTGTTCTAATTAAAAGTACGATTAAATATAGTCGAAGAAATTTATGTTATGTGTCTAATGTATAATATATGGCATTATGAGTGAATCATATCCATTTCGTTTTGCTTGATATATTGCAAAGCTCGTTAATTTTACGAGCATTGTTGGATTTGATATTTATGGATTCATTCATTAAGAGTGAAATAGTAAGAGTTTGCAGAAATAATTAGATACAACTAATAGTAAATATGAAGTTATGGACACGAAAGAAACATCAGATTTAGGTATTTATCTTGTATAAGCATTATCCTAAACAAATAGATATTTATAAACTTCTCAAACTAACAATTAAACCATTAAAATCATAAAAAAATTGCTTCAAAAAGTCAAAACGCCTCGGCAAACGCCTCGACCGCCTCGAGGCGGAACGCCTCGAGGCTACGCCTCGGCTACCTGAGGCGCGCGCCTCACTGGGCTGGACCGAGGCGCAAGCCTCGAGGCTAAATTGGACCGCCTCGCCTCGAGGCGTACGCCTCGACCGCCTCGAGGCTAGTTTTTTCGAACCATGGTCCCTGGGAAAGACCTATTTGCATGGCACGCACGCGGGCTAGGCTCGAACGGTGGTCTGGTGCCGCTGTAGGTACCTCAGGCCGCATGGTGGCCCGAGTTGCTTTGTTTAAGGGCTTGGTCCCACCGAGCCTCCGCGCTTCGACAGGGCGACTTGGCCACATTAGGTGTTGGATGGCCGCCGGATGGACGCCATCCAAAGACAACTGTTTGGTCTGGGGCCAGCTCCTCCGTCGCAGGGTGGCGGTGCGATCAGAGCTCTGGCGAGATGCCTGGAGCGCCAATGCCTACGTTTGTGTGAGTTGAAGGCCCGAGGAGGTTTCGAAGCCCTTGGCGATGGAGGTTGAAGCACGAACGAGGTGCAAGGCTGGCTGGAGGCCACTGCTGACAGACCCACGCCGGAGGCGCAACTCTAGAATGGAGCTCCGCCCGATGTCCGGCATAGGGAGATTACCTGCAAAAAGGTTGGCATGGTGAATAGCTTAAGAGAGGGGGAATGATATGGTGAGTGTCGGGACGGAGAAAGGTAGTGCCCGTGGTGTGATCTCCTCTGCCTCCAGCAGAGGAGATGGCCTGGTGTGGAGGGGGGTCGCAGAGGAAGGAGAAGGTGGTCTGGACCTCCCGCAAAGGAGAAGGAGGTCCGACGAAGATGGTGGTGCGGTCAGTCGACAATGTCACAAAATGTGTCTAAAAAATTAAGAGAAGTCAAGAAGAAATTAATGAGGTGATACCTGATCAGAGGTGGAATCACGATGGAGGGTAGGCTTGGGCTGAGGCTTCGTTGGAGCCTCCGATCATCGCTCTACATGAGCAACCAGAGCATGGAGCTTGACGGTCACCAAGGGTCCCGTGACTTGGCCATGGTGGCCAAGGATCACACCTGGAGGCGACGGTCATAATGCCCCTTCGATTCCACCTCCTCTTGTCACGAGGCGAGGAAGAAGAGCTAGGCGAAGCTCCTCTAATTGGTGGATGGGGTGTCAAGTGTCCGGAGGTGGAGGTTTTAAAGGGGGGTGTATGGCCATTGCAGAGTGAGGGCAGGAAGATTGTAACGGCCGTGCGGATCCCTAGTTTGTAGGTCTTGGGGATTTGAAGGCTCTGCGAGAAAGGTAGGTGATCGGGCTATGTGAGGGAGGTGTTGATGAGCGGAGATGGTGGAGGTAACGACTGGGGAAAATGGGAGAAGGCGGCTCGATTGTGGGTGAGAAAGGGGGACTAGAAGAGCAGGGCGAAGGCTGGACTGGTAGATCGTGCGATCCAACGGTTAGGATGAGGGCGCTAAGGAGTTATCCAGATCAGATCCCGGGATCTGATCGAAAGGCGGTGGGCGAGGTGCGACGGGACGACCGAGATCAGATCATGGGATCTAATCCAACAGTGTAGGGAAGTGGTGGGTGGCGCAAAGGGAGCGGGCCGCATGGCCCAGTAAATTTATTCAAAAATAAGAAAATAAGGAGAAAATAAAAAAGAAATAAAAGGAAGAGAAATTAGAAAAAAAGTCAACATGAAAGGTGTAGATCTCGATAAGATCTACAAGTTTCATGTAGAACAAATGGTAAAAAGAGATCAAATAAATAAAGTAAAAATTTTGGCAATTATTTTGAATAAATAAAAACACTTTTTTAAATCTATTGCATTTATTGTATTTTAATTTATTTTTTAAAATCAAAATAAATATGTACAATAATTAATCTATTTTTGGATTTTTTAATAAGAATAATTTAAGGAAAATAAGGAAAAATAAAATGGTGTTATTTTATACAATAATTTAGTCTAGTTACAAAATATGCGTTAGTTGTTAATTAAAGAGAATTAACTGTGCATTTTATTGATTTTTTAAAGCTCAGAGGATAATAAAGGAATATAGTGATGATAAATAAGAGATTCATCACTCCGCTAAACTGGATACGTGCAAATTGGGTGGCACTGCCATTGATGAGATTAGGGTTCCAGTTCGGGTATACCCTACATTCCTCTGATATTGCACGATCATGTTGAAATCTGGAGGAGTTGCGTCGTTGCTATACAGAAATAGGGTTCTATGAATCCCTAAAACTTTCTTGAACTCGGTAACGACGTGTTTTTGCGCACTGGATAAATCTTGAAACTCTTTGGAACTTTTAGCAGATCTTGATGATCAGGAATATAAATTATTCGAAATATAATTTCAAGAGTAAACCCAAGAATCAAAATAAATCTCTAATAAATCAGAATCGATCAACATAATCGAATGGCTCTGATACCTTGTTAGAAGACGAGAATGCGGAAGTGTAATATCGGTGATAAATAATAAACATAAAGAACACTGGGATTTTACGTGGAACCCTACTCTCTAAGGAGCGAGATGAAACCACGGGAGAACACCTCAAAGGGCTGATGTGTTCATTCACTTTTCTCATCTGTTACAGGTGGTATGCGGCTTCTTATATAAGCCCTCACTGAGTCTCCATATCCCACAACTGGTAGATGTTGGACTAAACCACTGGATGTGGTAATTGGACCCTGGAAGGATCCAATTACCCATCTTTACATATGTGACACATATAATCCAACAACTATCGTGACAATATCTGGGGCTACCGCTTGGATTTAGCAGACCATGTATGGCAGATTTATTGCTGGTCATTGAGAAGTTGAAAAGGAAACTGTTCAGTTGGAAGATATCATGCTTATCACAGGATGGCCGTCTTCTGCTCATGAGGGTGGTTTTTGCAGCAATTTATGTATTCTCCATGTCCTCCAAGCTTTTACCTGTCGAGATTCGACATTTCTTTTTTTTATGGAAACGAGGGTGAACTCCCGAGATAAGAGTCACCGCGAGAACATTATATTATTTAAAAAATGAAAATTACAAGATACATTACCTGGACTTCCAAAAGCTCGTAAGAGTCCTACAATGAGGCACTACATTTTCCGAATAAAACTTGTGGTTTTTAAAAATGAGATCATTCCTTGCTAACCAAATTGCTCAAAGCGCCGCAAAAGACTTAGCGACGTCGTCCGAGGAATTGCGTCCTGCCTTCCTTACCGACTCCCAAAATCCCACTGAGCCATCAAACTTAGAGATTCAACATCTTATTGAGATGGTCATGAGGAGATTTTTCTAGGGATCATCAAATCAAAATGCTCAAAGGTAACACTTGGTGAAGGATGGGGGACGTGATGTCTCTTATTTGGAGACTATGAATAGGACATTCTTCTTGAAATGGGTGGCCAAAATCTAGTGGGACAGGGAGGGCTTGTGTTGCATGTTGATCGGTAGGATTTATGGTGTGCACTAATCCAAAGGAAAGGCACCATTTTATTTGAATTTCTGAACGTAGAAAGTAATTTTAAGAAACTATTTTCATTTTTTCTGAAATTTAAAAGATCATTTTTTAACAATTAATAAATTTAATGTTAGTTAAGTCCCCATTTCTTTTCAAGATAAAAATAAAGCTGGCATTTTTTTAAGACTCCCTTTTACTTTTGTTGACCAATTATGCTTCCCAATCAAGTCAATAGTCTCCCTCTTCACAGCTTCATATTCGTCTAGCATTTTTTCGAGAAATCTTATTCATCTATCATTCTCTTAATATAAAACCTTTTCTTACGAGATATTGAGATTTTTCTTAATTTCAGGCTAGCAGAGGATTGGCCAAATGCTATGCAAATTGTTCGTCTCATATCCCAAGATCACATGAATAACAAGTTCTGTACCAGTTGTTTTCTGTTATTATCCATCTAGTATTTTTGTTTGATCTTTAAATCTTGATTTTGTTAGGCAATATGTGGGAAAAGCTGATTTTCTTGTCTTCCGAACACTAAATCAACATGGATTTCTTGGACAATTGCAAGAAAAGAAACTTGTGAGTATTTAAATCTGATGTCACATTTATCATGACTTTGTGTAACATGACCATGCTAGAAAGAATTAAAACTTCTAGATTAAGCATTTGTTGATGCCGTAAATATTCAGAAGTACGGTAATGTGATATTCCTTCAAACAGGGCAACGCATACTCGTGAATTATACATGGAATATGTAAGATAATAATTCTTTTGTGTTTTTCATTTTAGTTTAAAATGTATTGGTAATTTATAGTTTTTAGAAATTTATTACAAGATCAGAGTCAAGAAAGGTCCAAAATAATATCTACCATATAAGATTTAATAGATTTTTGAGATATTTACATCCATAACCTTAAGTAGTTTTGTATTTACGTACATAACCCTCAATAATCACGAATTACACCCAAACCCCTGAATAGCCTCTCCTTCTCACCGGTAACCCTCCATTAGTTTCGTTTATTAACTCAACCAAGCCATTGAGTTAATATGACATATCTTCAATACAATGGCTATGAATTAAACCTAAAAAAACTAAAGAAAAACAGCCAACCCCCTCCCCTTTCCTCCTCCAACCCCCTCCTTCCACCACCCACACCACTGTAAAGGATATATCAGGTATGGTAATGGTGGTATATAATAGCTTCCCCCCAAGCTCTTTGTATCGTCTCTTATCAACCTCCTCAATGTCATATGATAGCTTCCCTGCATATAATAGCTTCCCTACAATCTATGAAGTTCTGGAAAGGCTGAAGATGAAGACCCCTAGACTTGTCTAGCCTGGGATTGCTGATACTGGTTGGTAGGACAGAATTGGCTCGGTTGACCCTGGCATTGATCTTATTGTTGCTGCGGGTGCTAGTAGTTGGGACTAGACTGCTAGTTTGGGTGTTGTTGCTGTTGTTGCGGCTGTTGAATGTCAGGGCGAGATTGTTGTGGATGAGGGTTTGGAGTAGAGTTAGGGTCATGTCGGTTGACGGGATCAAGATTGTACCAAACTCTGTTGATCTCCATGACTTGCTGAGGTTCCTCGTATACTGTTTAAGCAGAGGATTCTTCGATTTGATGTTGATGGACATAAGTCTGATCCACATCCCATTTGCTATGTTGTCCTATCCCTTGTCCATGAATGTAGTCGGGAGTAGGAGATGTGGTCAAGGCGGGTATCTGGATTTTATATACCCTATCACAAGTTCCTCCATCTGCTTGTGTAGTTTGGACAAACTCTCCATATTGGTGAATTTATGGAGCCTATCTACCTTCTTGTTAATATGTTCGACCATTATGAGCTTATCAGCTATAACTCTCATGTCCGAGCTCTAGTCGGTGGACAGATTATTCACAATCCTTTTCCCCTACTTTTGATAATAGTGTAAGGTGGTTTGGAAAGTATGACCGGCTTGTGGTCTAGGCACAGCTTGTGTCGGTTAGCTTCTTGTAGAGATATTTATATATTTCGATATTCTCTATGTACTTGTTTCTTATTTTTTATTTCTTTGTATCTGTTTTATGTAATTTTCCCATAGGACTCTCCTCTATATAAGAGAGACTAGGGTTCTTTGAAATAATAACTACTCATTTTCTCTAACATGGTATTAGAGCGGCGGTCCTAGACCGGAGCTCGTATACCATAACCCTAATCCACACCTGCCAGCCCCCTTCTTCCAATCTCGGTGCCACCGCCGCCACCCACCCCCCCCTCGCGCCACCGCCCGCTAGTCCCTCTCCTTCCGCAGGCGCACAACTTCCTGTTACCCTCGGCGCCGCGCACACCCTCGCGTATCCCCTCAGCGCAGTTGGCCTCCACTGTCGCCAGTCCCTTATCCGGTGTTCTCTCCTCGTTTGCTTTGCTATGGATTTGATTGCATAGGTCTACATATGCAATCGAATCCTCACATGTTTGTGTAGACATCTATCTATCAGTCTACAAATCCCTTGTGTTCTTCATTCGGCACCATATCAGAAAACGAAGTCGACATACCCGCCACGGGTGCCTTCAGAGGTCCAGCACCAATTGTCAAGATGGACGGGATGAATTATGAGCTCTGGACTATGCAATTCATGAGCCTTATGAAGTCTAATGGTAAGAAGCATATATTTACCGATGAGGAACCGATGGAGAAAACGGGATTCACGCCTCATGGGAGGCAGACGATGCTTATGCCAAAGTTTGGTTGTCAGGAACACTGACGATAGAGATCGCCAATGATGTGTTGCATCAACCCACTGCCAAGGCAATGTGGGATATTCTCGCGACAACCTATTCTCAGGTACGGAATGAGACCAAGATGCTTCAACTACAACATGATATCTTCACTGTCAAGCAGAACGAACGGCCCCTCTATTCATTGTACACATCCTTACACGGGATGTTTGAGAAGCTCCACAGCTTCATACCTCTGACAACTACTCCTGAGCAACAGAAGACGTACAAGAATGCTACCACTGTTGGTGTATTTCTTGTCGCGCTTGATCCAGAATATGACGTTGCTCGTTCTCAGATCCTTGCAGATGCTACATTTCCTCCTATGGAGGAAGCTTTCCGAGACTTAGCAGGATCACTATCTCGACTGCTACTACTAGCCAGACCTCTTCGGCAATGGCAACCTTCATGGGCAGAGGCATCTCTTCTACCTTTCTTGGACGTGGACCCCATGGTAGAGTGGGTCAGACCCGTTAGCTCTGCACGTATTATCATTGTCCCGATCATTCAGAGGATACATACTATTCTAAGTATGGTTTCCCAACATCAGCACGGGTAGCGGAACAGGTTGAGTCTTCTGCACCTCCTACTTTAGATCAGAGATTTGATGATCTCGTCACCAAACTTAGGGATATCGTGCCTCCTTTCTAATCTCCAGGAAGCCATTCAGATGTGTCAGCTTCTGCTTCTGCTAGTACATCTGCTATAGCCAGTACCTCAGGTAGCCCTTCTGTTTTTACTTATTGTCATGGATCTGAGATTATAGAGTGGATTATGGACTCCGAGGCGACGCATCATTTATGTGGAGACAAAGAGCAGCTTACAACATACATACATGCTCCTCCAGGAAGGACTGTGGTGATAACCGATGGGACTCACTCCCCGATCACAGGATAGGGGGAGATTTCTTTAATGTCTTCGATGCGTCTGCAGAATGTGTTACATGCTCCGGATTTCTCTATGAATTTGTTATCTATTAGCCAGCTTACAAAAGATTTGCACTGTCGAGTTTTTTTTGACCCATCGTCTCTTGTTTTTCTGGACATCCTTAAGAGCAGAGTGATTGGGTGTGGCCGTGAGCAGGGTGGACTTTATCGGTTGATTCACACTCCTTTTGCAGGGGCATCCTTTCATCCAACTGGACCAGCCTCTCCCTATACTTGGCATATGTTTTGGTCACCTCCCTTAGAAGATGTGTCGCATTTTGCCGCAGATTTCTTCGAGTTCCTCCTTTCAGTGTGAAGCGTGTCAGTTGGGAAACCATCATCGATCAACTTTTCCCCGTCGTCAGAGTCGAAGCAGTAGCTCTCTTTTTGGCGTTGATTCATGTCGATATCTGGGGTCCAAGTCGTGAACAGGTTTTATCTTGTTGCAGTAAAATATTTTTCTCGTTTGTCTTGGGTGTTTCTATTGAAGAATAAATCTGAAGAAGGGGATGTGATCAAAACTTTTATCAATGAAGTGCATAATGTTTTCTCTTCGTCTGTGAAGTTTGTGAGGATCGATAATGCTTTGGAATTTTGTATTTGTGCTCTATCATATTTTTTTTCATCCCGTGGTATAATTCTTCAAACATCATGTGCTTATACTTCTCAGTAAAATGGTGTTGCGGAGAGAAAGCATCGACATTTACTTGATGTTACTCAGACCCTTCTCATTCAGAGTCGTGCCCCACATTCGTTTCGGGTTAGTGTGGTTCTTACAGCATGTTATCTAGTGAATCGCATGCCCTCGTCTGTCTTTGGCTCTATTGCATTTGTTCACCAGTTGGCTCCAGGTCTTGACAAGCTCTCTCCTAGGGCTGTCAAATGTGTGTTTGTGGGATACTCTAGAACTCAAAAGGGATATAGGTGCTATGTTCCATTACGGAGGAAATACTATATCGTGCTGATGTCACATTTTTTGAGTGTGATGTATTTCTCTCCTACAGGTGACAAGTTGGCTTATTCAAAGTCTGATACTGAACTCTACATGCCACCTCCTCCTCCGAGTCAGTGGTCTCCTCATCCTGTTACACCACCGCCGTCGCCACCACTACTACCACCAGTTCCCTCTACACAACAGCATGTGACCATTATTCCACCCTTACCCAAATACTATACCCGTCGGTCAGCTTCTTTTCATGGTCATGGCCAATCATCCAGCACACCCCATGTTTGTTCTGATAACATGTTTTCTAACGATAGGTCTGGATATATTTCTGTACATGGATCATTGCAGGAGAAGGTTTTTGAGGACATGGACATACCCATTGCCATTAGGAAGCAAAAGCGTACATGTGCGTCATATCCGCTTGCTTCCCACGTATCATTTTATCGCCTGACAGGGGATTTTCAGAGATTTGCAGTTGCTTTATCTGCTGTGGATATTCCACGGACTTATCAGGAGGCTTTGAAAGATAGTTGTTGGTGTTTAACTATGAAGGAAGAGATGGTTGCTTTGCAATCACGTGGTATCTGAGTTTGGTGTCTGCTCTCCTAGTGCCTCTATTGTCAGTTGCGAATGGGTGCTTGCAGTTAAATGCCATGCAGATGGGAGCCTTGATCGTTACAAGGCAAGATTGGTGGCTCGTGGGTTTACTCAAACCTATGATGTAGATTATATTGACACATTTTCTCTTGTTGCTCGTCACTCCACTCTACGTGTTCTACTTTTTGTTGCAGTGGTACGCGTCTGGCCCTTATTTCAACTAGATGCTAAAAATACATTTTTGTATGGAGATCTACAGGAGGTATACGTGCAGCAGCCTCCAGGATTTGCTACTGAGGGGGAGTATCAACATGTTTGTAGAGACTCCATAAGGCGATATATGGTCATAAACAAAGTCCAAGGGCATGGTTTCAGAAGCTCTGGGATCTGATTGAACGACAGGGGTTCAAGAGGTCAAATGCAGACCATTTTCTATTTGTGCAAAGAACATCTAGAGGTATAGTTGTTATCATAGTTTCTGTTGATGATATAATTGTTACAGGAGATGATGTGCAGGGAATAAAGATGGCAAAAGAATTTTTGGACAGTCAGTTTGTCACTAAGGATCTGGCAAAAGATATTTCTTAAGGTTGAAATTTGCTAGGAACGCGCAGGGTCTTGTGATGACCCAAAGGAAATATGTTACTGTTAGAAAATAGGAAGTGGAAACGAAATGATAAACAGAGCATAAGATAGAGAAATAAAATATGGAAGACAAGGATTTAACGTGGAACCCTACTCCCTAAGGAGCGGGATGAAACCACGGGAGAAGCCCTCAAAGGAGCATATGCTTCATTACTTTTTCTCAATGGATACAGGAGGTCTGGAGCTCCTTATATAGCCTCCATAGAGCCTCCAAATCCCACCACTGGTAGATGTGGGACTAAACATATGGATTGGGTAAATGGATCCTGGAGAGATCCATTTACCCATCTCCCTCATAGATGACACATACAACAAATACTCCAAAACTCCCCCTCAAGCTGGAGCATGTAATGCTCAGCTTGGACAAACAGAAAGAAACTCAACTCACACTACATGACACTAGGGACAAAATCAACTCAACGCGCACAACTGTCGGCTGCTGTCGAGGACGTTGCTTCTCATGCCATGCAAGTGAGGAGGATGAACGGGCTGGAGTATGAGTCTGTTGAATCTCCTCGTCGGAGAGCATTTGCTCTGAACTGCGCCTGTCAGAGTCACTGCAACTGAAAATGAGTCTCCTCGTCGGAGTACTCTGACCCGCCACAATATATGGACAACTGCTCCATCTCTGAAAAGGGCCGAACTGAAAAAGGCCGTGGAAGTGCAATCCTCGTCGGAGTCTATGGTCGCTGGAGAATGGGAGTCTGAAGAAGTCTCCTCGTCGGAGAACTGGGTCTTTCCCATCTGGCACAGAGAATGGTACTCTACTCTGGAGTCCCTATGATACCATATGAAAACCCTTGCCAACATAGCATAGGGAATGGTCCTCTACTCTGGAGTCCCTATGGCTCACATGAAAGCTCTGGCCGAAACAATAAGAAGAATGATGGGGACCACGAACGAATGATGGCAAACACGTGCTCATCTGAAAAGACCGCATATTCGTGCGTGTCTGAAACTGAGGACTCTGAATTAATCGTCGAGTCTGAACTGTAGAGTCTGGAAGCTGACTAGTCTGGAAATCTGGATCTGACCTCTGAATCTGAACAAGATCTGTGACTCTATATATACTCCCCCTTTCTCCCATACTTGTCGGGAAACATGGATGTAGACCAAGTTGGGAGAAGACAAGACAAAGATGGGGAGAAAACTAAATAAGCCGATCACAACTTTTTCGGCTTCTCAAATCATCATTGTCAAATTTTTTAAATCAATTTGTAAGCCGTTTCATTTTTTTCGACTTCTTTTTTTTCAATTTTTCCCTTTTTTCGGCTATTTCTTTTTTTTAAGCCGTGGCAATCAATTTTTTGAAACATTTTTTAAGTCGTTAATTTTAATTTTTTCGGCTTTTCCAACTGCGCACGGCTTTTTATTGTACGTGTCTCTTCTTTTCTCTTCCCTTTTTTTGAGCAAATAAAATGTCGTCCAATTGACCCAATCACACCTCAGCCCAATTGGGCTTACAAAACACAGCTCCTTTCCCCTTTTTTCTTTTCTTTTTTTTAAATCACACTCGGCCCACTTGAGCCCAACTCTCTTTTCTCTCAAAAACTCTCTTTTTTATAATCGAGTACCTTAGGGTTTCCACTTGGGAAACCCTTCGAATGCCGCCCCCCTCGTTGCTTCGGATCGTGCACCGCCACAGGGAAAGAAATCGGGGCTCCTGTGGGAGCCACCGCACGGAAAGGGCACCGCCGCTCAGTGGGGAGGCCATCAGGCGCCACTAGAAGGACTGGAGAGGCGCGCAAGGGGTGTGCCGCCACCAAGGAGGGTCTGCCTGGATTTGCGCATCGCCTCGCGCCTGGGGGAGTGGCGCTGATGGGAGAATTGCCTTCGGCCTGGAGGCTCAAGGAGGAAGATGGGCACTAGGAGGGGGTCACCAGTCGCCTGATGGAGGAAGAGCCGACTGGAGTTGCATCTGGACTCTTTACGCCGACTGGAGGCATGATATGGAGCGCGAGGCACTACCATCGTCTGGAGGGTCTCCGCCGAGATGGAGGCTTGTGAGGGGCCCTGCCTGTTCACGTTGCTGGAGTCGGCCTAGATAGGGCCCGTTGCTTCGAACAGAATTGGGTTTTTCCGTGTGAAAAACCCTAGATTGATGGCAATATGGAAGATACTATGCCGTTGTGTTGAAGATCTAACAGTACATCTTCAAAACAATGCTCAATAACATAACAATGGAATCTCTAAGAAATAACGAACATGAAAACCTTGAGAATCAAACCCGCTCTGATACCATGTTAGAAAATAGGAAGCGGAAGCGGAATGATAAACATAGCATAATATAGAGAAATAAAATATGGAAGACAAGGATTTAACGTGGAACCCTACTCCCTAAGGAGCGGGATGAAACAACGGGAGAAGCCCTCAAAGGGGCATATGCTTCATTGCTTTTTCTCAGTGGATACATGAGGTCTGGGGCTCCTTATGTAGACTCCACAGGGCCTTCAAGTCCCACCAATGGTATATGTGGGACTAAACATATGGTGGGGTAAATGGATCCTGGAGAGATCTATTTTTCCATCTTCCTCATAGATGACACATACAACGAATACTCCAACAGTTACAGACATGTTTGTTGAGACGAGCATGATTGGGTGTCGACCTTCTACTACTCCTATGGATCTTAGCATGAAGTTATACGATGATGATACACATGAGTTTGATAAGAGGAGATATAGAGAGATGGTGGGAAAACTCCTTTATGTTACTATTACCAGACCAGATATCTCTTTGTTGTGAGTAGAGTGAGTTAGTTCATGGAGCAGCTTGTACAAGTACATATGGATGCTATATACATGATATTATCTAAAATCTTCTCCAGGTGCTGGACTATTTTTCAAGAAAGGAGCAACTCTCTCTATATCCGCATGTGCTGATGCTGACTATGCATGGTGTCCTAAGGATAGGAAGTCTACTTTAGGCTTCGCAGTATTTGTTGGCAAATCTCTTGTTTCTTGGAAAAGCAAGAAACAAACAGTTGTGGCTAGATCAAGTGCCGAGTCTGGATATAGGGTTATGGCACAAGCAAGTACAGAAATGATGTGGGTTCGAGCGGTGTTAGCAGATTTATACATAGATGTCCCTCTACCCATGCAGTTACAATGTGATAATCAAGATGCTCTGTTTATTGCAAACAAACCTGCATTCTATGAGAGAACTAAACATATTGAGGTAGATTGCCATTATACGAGAGATATGATTCAGAGGGTTCTGATATCTACCTCCCATGTTAGTTCAAGAGAGCAAACAACAGATATATTTACCAAGACATTACTCAGAGGACCATTCCTGAAGTGTTCGTCCAAGCTGACCATGATTGAAATCTATGCTCCATCTTGAGGGGGTGTGGATATATATATTGTTAGAAAATCGGAAGCGGAAGCTAAAACATGGATAAAGAATAAACATCAAAAAAACGCGGGATTTTACGTGGAACCCTACTCCGTGAGGAGCGGGATGAAACCACGGGAGAAGCCCTCAACGGGGCATGCTATGCATTCCTTTTTCTCAATGAGTACAGGAGGTTTGGGGCTCCTTATATAGCCTCTCCAGAGCCTCCGAGTCCCACCACTGGACGATGTGGGACTAAACAACTGGGTGGGGTAAATGGATCTCCTCCAGGATCCATTTACCCTGCTACAACACAATAGGCGCATACTACTAATGCTCCAACACTCCCCCTCAAGCTGGAGCATGTAATGCTAAGCTTGGACAAACAGACAGAAACTCAACTCATCACTACAAGACACTACGGATAATATCAACCCAACGCGCACATGCTGCTGTCGAGGACGTTGCTACTCATGCTGTGCAGGTGAGGAGGACGAACGGGCTGGAGTGTGAGTCGACTGAAGACTCGGAATCTGACCATCGAGTCTGAACTTGCGCCTGAAGTCTCCTCGTCGGAGAACTGGTCTCTCCCATCTGGCTCAGAGAATGGTGCGCTGCTCTGGTGTACCTATGATACCACATGAAAACCCTTGCCCTCAAGGGAATGGTCCTCTGCTCTGGAGTCCCTATGGCTCACATGAAAACTCTGGCCTGACAACAAGAAGAATGATGGGGACCTCTGACAATGATGGCAACATATGCTCATCTGACAATGACCGCACACTTGTGCGTGTCTGAAACTGGAGACTCGGAAACAATGATCGTCGAGTCTGAACAATTGCGCATCAAACTGGGACTCGGAATCTGAACGTCGAGTCTGGAACTGCGCATGAAATCTCTTCATCTGAACAACTTGTAGAGTCTGAAAAATATGGCTGGTCTGGACACTGGCATCTGAATCTGGAACACAAGACCTGTGACTCTACATATACTCCCCCTTTCTCCCATACTTGTCGGAAAACATGGACGTCGACCAAGTTGGGAGAAGACAACAATGATGGGGAGAAAACAATAAGAACATGAAACTTGCGGCTTTGTCAATTTTTTTTCTAATAGCTGCCATAAATTTTTTTTTAAACATAAGCCGTTCAACCTCATTTTTTTCGGCTTTTCATATCATTTTTTTTCGAGTTTTTTTTTTGCAAAAAATGCGTACGGCTTTTTTTTATATTGTACGCGCCTCTTTTTTTTTAAATAATCGGCCACTCCCAAAACATGCAACACCCGAATAGAGCTTTCTCTCTCTGCCCCCTCTTTTCCTTTTTTTTCGCTCCTTTTTTTTTGTTAACAACACTGTAGCTTTATTTAGGGTTTCACAGTCCTTTCTTTCTTAACCATACCCCGATGGGGTTTTCTGCTTTGGAACGCCGCCACGGCAAGGCTTCTGATGCACGCGGCTGAACAAGAGGGGCCGACGAAGCTGGAGCATGAGCGGTGCCCTCGCCTAGGGCTCTTCCGCTGAGGCTACGCCAACTGGGGTGCGATGCTGCGCGCAGGAGAGCCGCCTACTGTGGTCGATGCTGTGCGGCGATGCGCGCTATCTGGGGGTGCGATGCCGCCATACATGATATTTGTCTGGAGGAGGGCTCCAGTTGGGAGATACACCGCCAAGGGCGAGATGGCTAGAGCCTCCGCCTGGAGCACCATGCCGTTCGCCGCCAGAGATGGCACCGCCTGGAGCGTGCCGGGAGCGGCGATGGGGTGCGTCGAAGGAGAGAGCTGGCGCGGGGATGGTTGCACCCAACGCCGCCTGGGACCGTCGTTGATCAAGGGTTCCCAAGCGTTGATCTCGCTCTGCCAACGCATCGTGGGATCGTCGCAGATGCATCGCCGAGAGATCGTGTGCTATGCGGGGAGCTGCAGATGCATCGCCGCTGGGACTGGGGGTGGCGAACAACCGCCTGGCGCCGTGCGAGGCTGATGCCTCTTGAAGGATGATACGGCCGCCGCCCTGGAGATGGTGCAAACTGTGCCTGGAGTTCTTGCACAGGTGGTGGCACCGCCCTCTTTTGCAAAGGGATGGAGATCGAGCAGAAAACAATGAGAGATTAGGGTTCCTACGGAACCCTAGAGTTTTCTCCAACAAATAAACATAATCTTTTAAGAACAGAATACTCAAAAATCGAATCTTGAAAGTAAAACTGAATCTTCAAGAATGAATCCGCGAGAATCGAAACCCGCTCTGATACCATGTTAGAAAATCGGAAGCGGAAGCTAAAACATGGATAAAGAATAAACATAAAAAAAACGCGGGATTTTACGTGGAACCCTACTCCGTGAGGAGCGGGATGAAACCACGGGAGAAGCCCTCAACGGGGCTTGCTATGCATTCCTTTTTCTCAATGAGTACAGGAGGTCTGGGGCTCCTTATATAGCCTCTCCAGAGCCTCCGAGTCCCACCACTGGACGATGTGGGACTAAACAACTGGGTGGGGTAAATGGATCTCCTCCAGGATCCATTTACCCTGCTACAACACAATAGGCGCATACTACTAATGCTCCAACATATATATATATTCATATTCTCTATATACATGTTTCTTATTTTTTTATTTCTCTATTTTATGTAATTTACCCATAGGATTCTCCTCTATATAAGAGAGCCTAGGGTTCTCAAAAATAATAACGCACTCATTTTCTCCTACACTTCTCAAACACCTTATAGACAATGCCTTCATAACGGTCCATGTAGCTTCCTCCACAAGAAGCGCTCACTAACCCGTGCATTTCTGGGTTCAGTCCACTTACAAGACTCTCTGGACCAACATCATTTTACAAGTGCCATGTCCTGAGCATTTTTGAATTAGGTCCATAAACTTCCCCCAGGTTTAATGAAATGGTTCGTTCGGAAAATAGGTGAATTTCGTGATTTTGATCCTCAATCGATTAATTTTGCTCAATGGGTAGAATTTATTTAAGAACAGAGTATTGAATACAACCCATGTTGAGACCACCTCTCCTAGATTTTTCAGTCAATATGCAACCTTATTTGTTAAGGCAAAGGGAGCGGCTCTTAATATAATGTAGTCTTGACTAACCCTGGGTTGAGATAGGTTGTCACGGACTAGCTCAACATCTCGAAGAAAAGTATAAGGTTCTTCATGATTGTTTCCACTAAACTTTGGAGCAGCGCGAAGCCTCGAACGCATGCTCGGGGGGTACTGGTCTCAGCCAATTGTAGTCATCGTCGATCTCCGAGAGGTATGTGTCTTGCATTGCTTCCTCGTTCATGTTTTCAGCTGCCTGAATTTGTCCCATTGAGCTCTCATTAGTTCATTTTGTTGCTCTACTTTCGTCAATTGAGCCAGGATTGCTATCATCGAGTCATTGTTGTTCTCGTCCTCATTTGGATTCCTCTTAGGTAGCATTTTATCTTCTTTACCTTCAGATTAGGAGAGATCCAAATTAGAACTTAGTAGAAGGGCAGGAGATTCTACCAAAGATAAGGGTTTCCTTGGTATAAAGAGAATAAAAGAGATGATTAGTCCGGGATCGACTAAACCCTGATAACGACATATTGGTCTTGGTCTTAAGAAGAGGGTCATTCCACTACCAAGTGAGTTCGAGAAGAGGGTCATCTCGAGCTCGAGGAGACATGAGATCTAAGAGGTTCTGTGAAGTGTTCACAAGGTCCAAACGAAATTCCCCAGAGAACTCCATCTATGATGTCAAGAGGAATGGGAGCAAAGCACGATAATAGAGTCAAGAGATAGAATACACATGGGGTACAAATGTGCAATCTTTGTACACACACAAATCAAACACAAATCAAACTCGTTATTTCACTAACTGGACACATGTGATGGCACGTGAGAGTTTGACCACTTATCTTTTCAATTTTGAGGATTATTTTCAAACTAAATTTTCAACTATAGCACTCAGTTGGCCTATAGTGATCGGTGATCGAGGTATACTTGGAGAGACCCGGATTCTCACTTGAGGTAACAAATCAAATTTCCTGTATGATTTTCCACACAAAATCATTATTTAACCTGAGGATGAGTACTTGTAATACCAAAACTGTTGCCCGCCAGACTCAAGTGTGCATGAGATGATGGCCTTTACCGAAGACTCGAAGAGGCGGTACCATTCTGCCCTAGTCTTCGAGTAGCATAGAAGGAAATATCGCGATATATCGGTGATATATCGATACCGATATGAGACTGATATCGGTATCGATATGCCGATATATTCTCCTTTTCAGGCCATTCCGCTGTAAGAACAGCATCTCCCCAAAAAGAAATAGGCGCACAACTCTGGATGGTTCTAATAATATCAAGAAGATGTCGATGTTTCCTCTCTGCAACCATTTTGTTGAGATGTGTAAGCACATGTGGTTTGATGAATAATACCTCTTGACAAAAAGAAATGTGAGAGAGAGCGGGTGTAAAATTCTAAAGCATTGTTTGTACGAACATTCTTGACATGGGAGGAAAAAACATTTTGCACTTCAATTATAAGATTTCTAATAACATCCCCTGCTTAGATTTGTTCTTTAATAGAAATACCCACGACACACGAGAGAAGTCATCAACTAGTACAAGATAAAACATGTGTCGCTGGTGATCGAGAACACGACTCAGACCCCAAATATCAACTTGAAATAATTCAAACAGAGAGCTACTGCTCCGACACTGACGACTAGGGAAGCTAGCTCGATGGTGCTTTCCCAACTGACATGTTTCACACCGAAAGGAAGAACTTGGAGAAATCTGAGGCAAGAGATGACGCATCTTATGAAGTGGGAGGTGACCAAATCGTAGATGCCAAGTATACGGAGAGACTGGTCCGGCTGAATAGGAGGAGACGCCAGCATAGCAATTCCGGACCAGACGATAGAGACCATCCTGCTCAGAGCCACAACCAATCACTCTGCCCGTTAGTATGTCTTGAAATATAAGAGAAGATGGGTCAAATATAGCGCGACAGTGCAAATCCTTTGTAATCTGACTAATAGACAGTAGATTCATCGAAAAATCAGGGGCATGTAGAACATTCTGTAAGTGCATGGAAGGTGACAAGGTAATCTCCCCTTGTCCAACGATGGGGGAATGAGTCCCATCAGCTATTATCACGGACCGTCCTGGTTGAATCTCTCTGTATGACTCGAGTCTATCTTTGTCGTGACAAAGATGTGTTGTGCCAAAGTTCATAATCCAGACGCACTACCTGAGGTGCTAGCAGAGGCAGAACTACTAGCAGATGCTGAAGCAACAATATCTGAAGAACCTCTTGGAGAATCTGTAGATGTGGCAGACATAATATCGTGCAATCTCGCCACGAGCTCCTCGAACCTGTGATCTGAAGTGGATGCCGACGGGGATGCAACATGCTCGGCTACTCGCGCCGATGCTGGGAACCCATGCTTAGAATAGCATGTATCCTCAGAATGACCTGTGCGATGGCAAAAAGTGCATGGCTGGCGAAAACGACCACCTCGACCACGAGGTGTACGGCCACGGAATGAAGACTGACCACCTCTCCCTCGCGACGCAGCCATCGCCGAAGGGGATGGAGTAGAAGTACTGGAGGAGACAGAGATGCGGCTAAGCCTCCGTTAGACTTCCTCTATAGGAGGAATGATAGCATCGACAAGTATCTGTGATCGGGCAGCCTCATATTCAGAATCAAGAGCCGCAAGCAGTACCCCCACCATGGTAGTATTCCAAAAAGTCTTCTGCTGCTCGGGAGTGACCGTGAGAGGTATAGTATTGTAGAGTTTCTCAAACATCCCCCGTAGGGATGTATACAAGGAATGTAGTGATCGTCCATTCCGCTTCATGGTGAATATGTCATGCTGGAGCTGTAACATATTCGTCTCATTTCGCACCTGCGAATAAGTGCCCGCCAGTATGTCCCACATCGCCTTAGCGGTGGGCTGATGGAGAACATCATTGGCAATCTCCATCGACAACATGCTTGAGAGCCAGACCTTGGCATATGAATTATCAGCCTCCCAGGAGGCATAGATCCCAGTCTTCGCTGTCGGTTCTTCCTCGGTAAGAACGTGCTTCTTACCGTTCGACTTCATGAGGCTCATTAACTGCATCGTCCAGAGCTCATAATTTGTCCCACCCATCTTGACTATTGGCGCGGGACCTTGGAACGCGCCTGTGGAGGGCATATCGACTTTGTTTTATGACATGTCGTCGGAGACGAAGAACTAGGATCCGTAGACCAAAAGAGAAGTGTCTACATAAACTGTATAGGATTTGAGTGCATATGTAGACTTTACATACTCAAATCCATGGAGGGAAAGCCCGACGGAAGAGTAGGCGTCGGCAGTAGAGGGGGAGTTTGGCGACGCCGAGGAGAAGGGGCGGCGGGGGAGGGCAGCGTCGAGGAGGAAGGGACGCCGAGGAGGAGGGGCGGTGGGGGCGACGGCGCTGAGGAGGGTGGGGAGGGAGGCGACGGCGCTGAGAAGGAGGGAGGAGGGGGGCGGCGGTAGAAAGGGTTAGGGTTTTAGGGTTAGGGTTTTGGCTCTGATACCATGTTGGTGGAAAAGAGTTATCTATATATTCCATAGAACCCTAGGCTCTCTTATATAGAGAGGACCCATGAGTAAATTACATAAGAGGTTATCAAGAAAATAAAATTAGAATAAACGATACACAGACTACATAAGTATCTCTACACCTTCGACAGCTCACATGTGCAGACCGGTCATAGAGAACTGTCCTCGTTCAGCACCCTCAATTACAAGTAGTATTGTGTAAGAAACTTCCACTCTGCCAGAAGATGCATCAACCCATGGTATATCTGAAGACTGAAACACATCTCATATTGTTATATTGAGAATATGACTCCATATTGCTCCAAATCTTGTACATCCGTGATCCAAAGCCCTGCATATACCATTCTGTTTTCTTCATCCAATGTAGTATTTCTACCAGTCTTCAATTCTAGTTCTAGCATTAGGAGAATGTGAAGATTCCTTTGTCCTCTGATCGACATTAGGAGGATCCATGGCTATTTGGCATTATTATTCCGTCTAACACAGAGATATATACACAAAAAGAACCTGTTTAGAATCCCAAATTTTCATGCGATAGAATCGCTCAAGGACCATCGTGGATCGGGGTGGTAAGCTGTATTGGTATTGAAGAGTCCACTGGAGTGTGAAAGGTTGTTCGATGGGGAAAAAAGACTCGGGTAAGTAGTTAAGAAACACCAGTTTAGGATTGGTGCTCAGATATCATGTGGAAAAACATTCATTGATATGTTGAAATGAGAGCCCTGGGCCTCCTTACATAAAAAGAAACTAGGGTTAGGGTGAACATAAAAGAATGCATAAACTACATATAAGTGCCCCCGAAGGGTGGGGCTCAAAACCCTAATATAACTCAACAGTTAAGGAATACAAACTTGACACTTCACTCCCATGTCTTATTTTGTTTATCTTCTTCCATGTCCACGCCACCAAAATGCACGTAGTAGATTTGCCATCCATCGTCGCCTTTTGTCACATTCACTACCCTCATTTATGCTTGCATTTTGCATCACTTGTGATAGTCATTTTTTTGTGTCACACGAAAGGTGGATTTTCAATAATAAGCCGATTAGAATGATTTACATATTCCCTCTAACCAACAAAAGACTTATTTCTCATTATATGGAGCTAAAGTGTCTCCTAAGAGAAAAAAATGTATATGTTGATTCAAGGTCTAGTCCACGGTGATTGTGCAATCCTTTAAGTATGGCATTTTCTTTCCAATAAAACAACTATGACATGTTTTTAACTAATATCCGCGTATCTGAATGTCGTTATCATTTCCCAGTGTGCCGTTATCCAGTTGCCTTCCCAAACTCTGTTGCTGTCTGTGTCTGATAAAGCTAGTCGTTTGATTGGCATGCTCTTTCCTGGGGTAAGGTGACGGCATGTATAGATTTTAGCCGGTTTTTATGGTTGTCAAACTGATCGATCCGCTTAACATTGCGAAGGATATGGTGGTCTTCAAGCCTCAAATATCCAGTCAACCGCAACAACTTCAACAGCAGCAGATGCAGCAGTTACAACAGCAACCACAACAACAGCAGCTGCAGCAGATGCAACAGCAGCAGCAGCCGATGCAGCTTCAACAGCAACAGCTACAACGTCAACAGATGGTGTCCGCAGGTATGAGTCAAGCATTCGTGCAAGGCGCTGTGAGACCGCAGATGATGCAACAAGGAATGATGCAACAGCAAGGACAAGGAAATATGCCTGGTGGAGGTGGATTTATGCCTTGATAGTGCACTTGGTCCTTCGGGACCTTTACATGTACATATCCGCATGCTCGTCTTTTCGGTGGAATCATTGTTATTGTGATCATTAATTTCACGGTAGGGAGTCTAGAAAAACAGTATACTGATTGATAATTATATGATTTAATATCTCTATTCTCAGAGAAAATCGACCTATCATAATCTCCATGTTTCTTAGAAATGGAAGGATGTGGTCATTCCTATGTAACCAAAAAGATCGTCCAATATTTAATGTAGTGCAATGGAGTTTAGCTTGTTACAGTGACACATGAAACATCTATGCAATCATGTTTTTATTAGTTTGATGGGTGAGCAGGACAAGTCTTTTGGGACATAAGCCCGAGTGGCGAGGCTTCCTATGAACTTGTTGAAGCTCGCTACAAGATCTTCAAATGGAGCCCGTTGTGGACTCCCTTTCCTCGCGAGCTCAATGGCAACTCCCGAAAACATAGAACTTAGTAAGAGTTCTTGTTCAAACCTCACAACTCACCAAAAAATCTGTATAAATGTACCGTATAAATTCCTTCATCATTGATATGCCTTATACTTTGTGTATACATTATACACTATATATGTGCATAGATAGATATTGTGCATGATATAGACATCAGAAATATATATTTGTATCTATATCCATATTAATCAAAATGTATGAATATGTAAAAATGCGAAAAATGTGTAATACTCATCACTCTTGCTTAGGGGATTACTAGTAATCCGACCGAAGGACCATGAAGAATGAACATGAAGTTTCAGTTATCCATTTAAATTAATATTGATTACATTATATTTGATTGACAGAGCTCTTGTTTTGCAGTTTTCTTCTAAGTTGTGTTATATTTTAGGGATTTTTATGCTGTGACCCCTGAAATCATGTCCAGTTACATCGTAACCCCTACATTTTTTGCAATTATACCATAATGTCCTTGTGTAAGAATGAACAAGATTCCAGGAGTCGTGACATAATTACAAAGACTATAGGCGTTCTTAAGTAACTGGACAAGATTTTTTAAGGGTGACAGTGCAAAAAAAATGGAAATCATATGCTAAATGGTCTGTCGTTTGTCGTAAGAGATGACGTCACACGTTGTTCGTTTGAGAGGACGGGAAATATAAATCTCGTCCTGCTGTTCTGTCTTTAATTTAGGTATATGTTAAAAATATTCTTTTGAAATTGGCAAATGTGCCGCTCTGAGTTTTTATGATAGCATTTATGCCGCTAACTTTTTTGCAACTACATCCCTGTCCCTGTATTCTTAAGCGAAATTTTGTAACAATGAAAAAAGGGGCGCAGTTAATGTAGTTTTAGAAAAGTTAAGGGCAATAATCAAAGACCTTGAGCAAAAGGAAAAATCTATTAATTTTGTAACAATAAAAAAATGGGCCCACGGTAATGTAATTTTAGAAAAGTTAAGGACATAAGTTTTATTAAAAAAACTCCGAAGAGAAGTAGTATAATATTTCCGAATAACAATAATTTGAGTACCGAATCAAAAACCATGCTTAGCGCGTGGAGCATCGGGACATTTCTCCGTGGATAAAAAGTGACGTGGCGTTTCCGGAGTAGAGCCACGACAAAAAGTGGTGCAGCAGTGAGTGTTACAAATGGACACCCCCGTCTCTTTGTTTCTTCTTCTTCTGTAATTCGAAGCTAAAATCGTAGAAGCTTGGAGAGAAAGGGGGATATCTGATCTGGATAAAACTATCCATCCTTTCCATCAATGGCGTGTTGTTGGTGGAATCCTCCTTTCTTTCTCCTTCATCATCAATCTCTGCCTCTTCTACTCCCTTCTTCCTCTCCTTTCTTCCTCAAAGGGCTCCGCTCCGCAACAACTCCCTATAAATGCCACTCCTTCGCCCACGAAGGAGGAGACGCCTCAGCCCTAATCGACCAATCCACCGAGGCGCTTCTCGAGCAAGACGATGCCATCGCCGCCTCTCGACGATCGCTGGGGCCTCCCGTCGGCACCAAGGAGCCCGTCTACGAGGTATTCGTGATTGCGTTGCGTTCACAACAGATGGTTCTGAGGAATGGCGATGATCTCCTCTTTTCCTTCCTCAGGTGATCGAGGTCAGATCCGACGGCACCGTGTCTACCAAGAAGGTTAGCAGGAGGCAGTTGATCAAGTCCAGTGGTATACGATGTTATTTATGCACCCGTTTCCCTTTCTGTATGAATCTGTTTTCCCTGATGTCACTTGATTTTCTGCTGGAACAATTGGTTATTGGCATGCAATGTGCAAAGCAAGACCAAATCCCATCCACTGGTGTGGGATGTGAATCATCTATTAATCTAGCTAGCATCATTTTCATTATGTGCATCAACTCTATTTTAGAATATAACTTTCCTTATATAGGAGGAATGGGTATGCCAAAGTACAGGAATGCTTTTGAAGGGATGTATAACCAAAGAAACTAAAACTAAGGAACGTGTTCAATTGATTGGTAATCGGTATATAATTTATATATTGCTCACATTTAATACTATTAAGTACAAGGATGCCTTGTTACATGTACACATGAATGTTATGAAAAAGATTTAGTTTTTGTATTACAAATTATGTATTCCTTTTTATAAAGACTGTCTTTTTTACACATTGTGGTTCATAGTTCTACAAAGCACTCATCAAATCAACAGTTGAGATGAGTGGCCTTTGAGAAACTAAAAAAGGTGCCACCTCATGGGAAATTTCTCCTATATATATAGGGGAAATTTCCAATGAGGTGGGACTTTCCTGGATGCATGGAAAGCCACGCTAATTTAGGTATTTTTATATTTATTTTACATTTTTAACTCTATAAATTTGATAATAAATATTAGCATAATATGTATATCAAGAAAAATATGAAAATATTATTATATTGGACAAAAATGCCAGTTACAATATTGGTGCTATATTTTACAAAACAGTATGATCATCATTATTATTACAGTGTGTAGTTTATATTTTACAAAAGTGTTACACAGTTTACAAAGTTGGCAGTGGCTTTTTGAATTTCGGAAAAGGCTCACCCATTTTATTAGAATGGGTAGATTACAATAAATTTCAGACCGTTAAAAATTACCCGGTCTAGATGGAGGGTTTAGGAGTCTTTGTTTCTCACGAAATTTGAATGACATGTAGGAGGGATATATAGATGAATATACATGAAAAAAATTTTGAAAAAAAAAATAAAAAAAATTGGGGGAAACTGCTCCGTGTAACAGCCAAGTTGGCTGTTACACAGAACAGCTTCCCTTTCCACATATATATATATATATTTGTACTTATGATGATTGTTTTAAGTTTTTAACTTCCTATATTTGTATTCCATATCAGGTCTTCGCCTTCGGGACATTAGGAGTGTTGATCCATCGTTGTGGTTGATGAATTCAATGCCATCTTTGTTGGTAGTTCTTTAACTCCTCTGAGTAGTTATTCTTCACAGGACTAGTTCTTCGTGGTAGCTCAAATCAGTAGCAGCTGAGTACAAACACTTTGCCAAAGATTGTTTTATGATCTTGTTTTTGTACATTGAGTTGTGCTTACGGAATGCTATCGTTTCCTTGTTAATGGAATTGGGAGCAAATGGTTGATTTTGGGATGATATTATTGGCTACAACCATGCTGGAAAATTGTCTTCTGGCACACCTAAATGTAAATTTCCAAATGGTTATTTCCTAAGAAAGAAAGAAGACCACTAATGGTTGCTATGTTCATGAGACAAACATGCGCTCTGAAGATTAGTGATCTGAAAATGGGCAACTACGTGTCGTATTTCAAGACACGAGTTATAACAAAAAGAAACGAGCATTGAAATTGGAAATGTCGAAAGTTGACACTGGAAATCAACATTTGATAGACTTCTTAAATATGATTATCCCATTTCATAGATGTTTTGTTTGGGTGTCGGCATTGTGTTTTATTTTAATCAAAACCCCGTTTTAATATATAGAAAAATGTTGCTACATGCTTCTCTGATTTTATTGTGATAAGAGGCTATTTGTCAACATATTAACTCCTACTAATGCCTGTCATTAGTACATATTCTACTTTATTCATTCTTTCTTGAAATTATTGAAGATATTGTCTTTTTTACACCAATTAGATATCCAGTTTTGAACCTGGCTACCAGATTTGGTCAATATCATTCTTTACTAATCCTCCATTCGGGAGCATCTGATTTGTCCTAAATCTATGTGCTGGTCTTCCGTAGTCATTTAAAAACAATAATCATACTATCAATTTTAAATAATGTATTCAAACTTTTCTAGGTAAGAGAGCAGGCCATCCTACTAAATCTTGGTTCTTTGCGAGCCATCACTATGAAAGATTGTGTCCTGATATTTGATTACAAGAGGTGATTATTTCTTTGGAACCTATGAAAACTTTAGCTGGAAGGTCTTTATACAAAAATGATGCGACATCTGCAGGAGAGGTGGAAAGGATTTTTTGAAGTTATTGCTCCCTAGACTGAAAAATATCAATGGAGCTCCTTGTCCTGCAATGCCATTTGAACTTGAGGTAAATTGTTATCTCACTGTATGATGGATGTCCTGCCATCATCACTTAGCATGGCTAGGATCTGTTGTTGCATGATGCCCTGCCTTGCAATTCATATTATATTTCCTTTTTCACTTTGCATAACTTGCCTTGTTACCTACATCGTGTATCCTCAATATGCTGAAATCATGGCACTATGGTAATATCTCCTTCTATCATGCAGCATGCTAAATTACTATACTTCTTTTCACAGTTATTGTTGCTTTTAGTTGTTTTTCTACTCTTTGCAATTCATTTTCTAAAAGAATTCTCTTGATGATGTATAATAAGTTAACAATAGTTTGTAGTCCAACATGTAGACTCCATCTGCTATGTCATTTTTTTGAGAAACTGAAGGAGGATCGCGTAATGAGAGATGCAATCCATATTATATTAAAGGACAGAAATAGAAAGTATGTCCATGATGCACACAAGACCTTTGCATTGTGCACCACGTTCTCTAGTACCTCTTGCCTCTAAAAACGGCATCATTCCACTCGCTTCACTGGGATCAACGAAATTTCAGACAGCCTACCTTGTTTTGATGTCATCTGTACAACTGACAACTGACCTCCACTACCTGCCGTACTGAACTTGAAGCTAGCCCAAAAGGTGTCCCAACCTACTTGCTTCAATCCACACAATCTCCATTATCCTCCAAACCAAGGTTGTGTATGGACAACTAAAGAAAAAATGGTATATATGTCCATTTAATTGACATATTGGATTGGATATAGAGCAACTGAATGAATTCCAAGTATATTAATTTGTAGGAATTTGCTATTCTTTAAAACTTTCATGGGGTGGTCTTTGAGACTATGTTTTCACGCACAATTACTACATCTCAAAATTTGATTAAGAAAAGTGAAGCATTAGCTGCAAGTAGTCTAGGAATTCCACATCTATTCAAGATTAGCATGCATATTTTTATCTTGTTAATGTTTTAGTAATTCGAAAGCAGTAGGCTTACAAGTTTTATTAGTTGCTTTATTTCTTGGAAGATTTTGGTAACTCAAAAATGTTGAATCCTTGCCATTATGATGGAACTAAAATCTGGCTTTTTTCCAATTAGGTGGTTGAAGCGGCTTTGATTTCTCGGATACAACGTTTGGAGCAGAAACTAATGGATATTGAACCTCGTGTCAGTATAAGATTCCCTTTTTTATTCTCATCAAGGCTGAAATTCTAGGGACATTTGTACTTGTTAGAGAATGCATCAGATGGATAATTAGATCTTTCCAAGATCCCACTACAGTAATATCTTTAATCCAATATTGCTTGTTGGTGGGACTGCGCAATATCGATAGGGATATATAGAGCCCCACTCCCTTTGTAAATATTGAGAAACATAATGCAATAGCTAGCTCTTTATGGCTTTCTCCCATGTTTCATCTCGGTCCTTAAGGAAAAGGGTTTGCAAATTCAAGCTTTGTTCTTGTTTGATTCTACATATTATCTTTTATATTTTTCACGTGGTATTGGAGCAAGTCGATTTTGAGATCTTTAAAATTCTATTATTTTGTATGTTATTTTTCATTCGAGTTATTCAAGATTCATGTTCTTGATTATAGTTCTGAGATGTATGTTAAGGAGGCTTCTGAAGAAGAGAAGGTAACACATGAGCACATGCCATGCTGATGAAGTATTATCATGGTGATGGAAGAGAATATCAGTATTATGCCCGACAATATCTCCAGGAAATACAAAATTACCCTCTCAAAGTGATTCTCCATTTTCTTCAAGCAATTTTTCACAAAGAAATCGAAATCCTCAAGCACCACGATTGGTTTCTCCGAGGGCCGACCTCAATTTCAATGCACCAACACCCACCCGTATGTGCCACCGCTTTGGTCGCATATCATGTTGAAATCAGAGAAGTGTGGCTTACCTATCATCCATACAATGGTCACCCACTCGCCTAGTGGTCGAGCACAACGTGGAGAGTTGTGGGCCTCCTAAAGTAGGCCTCCACAAGGCAGTTGCATCGTCAAAAGAAGGGAGGCCCAATTGTGCCACCTCGAAGAGGTTCCACCATGAACGTTGTTGATAGTGGTAAGAAAGAATTAGAAGATATCATTATTATAGAAATGAGGAAGTTCATTTGATTGTAGAAACGAGGAAGGCGTGTCAATTTCAAGTGGGCTTTAAATTTAAAGCCCAAATATTTCCTTCCATGTTTTTTTGTTCTCTTCTTCATTGGGTTGAAAGGCAATGGGCAAAAAAGACCCTACTTTTGTTGTTTAAAAAGGGAATAATTTTGGTTGTTGGTGTTTACCCTACGTGTTCTTCCAACTTGCTCAATTATTCTCTTGTTCTGACAAGTATGGGATAAAGAGGGAATTAAAGAGTAACAAATTTCTTCTATGAAAAATTACCCAACAAATACTCATTTGTTCATCTTCTTCAGCTTGTGTCCCCAAAAAAAGATCTCTTCTTTGAGGTTCCTATGTGAGAGAACCCACTTTTTAAGGTCCCTATATGAGAAATTCACTTTTTAACATTTCCATATGAGTAAGAGAGACATGTTCCTATAGTTATCATATAGGAGATGCCCACTTTTGATATATGGGAGAGGATCACTCTATGTCTAATGTTTGGCATCAACTGTGGATGGACTTAGGCTAGTTCTTAGGACAAGCTTGAATGATGTGTAACACCCCTACCCATCTACCTCCAACCAGTTGTCTTCACTAATCATCCACTTCAGGCACGAGTCTCCTCCTAGTACAATCTCTTATGCACAAGTCTCCCGCAGCAGCAACTACTTTGAGAAGGTCTCCTCTCGGCTTCTTGATAAATCGCTTTTTCGTTGTGATAATGTTATCAAATTGTAGTATTACGGAGAGCAAATTATGCATAATCACGCTTAAAATAATCCTGGTGAAGAGAGCGTGGCTTAATTTATTTTACCTTGGTAAGTTCATGATTGAACTTAGGGACACAAACTAATAAGCTATCTGTTGAGATAATTCTTTTTATTTGTTCTTTATTCATATTTCTTATTTCTCTGTCTACTTTATCTAAGTTTCTCATAGGGCTTTTCTCCTATATAAGAAACCCTATGATCACAATGAATGAATCAATTCTATTTTTCCCTTTCCTCATGGTATTAGAGCAGCGGTCCTAGACCGGATCATGTGCCCTAGCTGCCCCTCACCACCAAAACTCTAAGGGGACGCATCCCCGACGTGATTCGGCAGTAGCCGAACATCGCCACCGTCGTTCCCCTCTCTCCCGATCGGCAATAGCAGGTGATTCGGCCAGCCCAAAGCTTCTTCTTGTCAAAGCGAAGAAGGTGGAAGGTTGAGGAAGACGCAGAGGTAGCTGAATTGGTGGGTCAATGAAGCGTTATCGGAGGCTAAGCACGAGATCGGAGGAGCCTTCAAATCTCTGATCAATGAAATCTTTAGGTTTCTGCATGGGTTAGAAGTGCATAGCCGAAGAATAGGGGTGAACTAGGGATGTAAATGAGGTGAGTGGTGGGCACTGTCGAGGTGAAGGAGGTAGAACTCTAATGGGTTTTCTTCCTTGTAGGAAGAAGAATGGATCGAGGTGGAGGTGATCTGGATGAGGAGGAATGAACGTCGGAGGGTATGACGAAGATGCTAGAGGTGTGACGATGGTGTAGAATTGACCAGAGGGTTCTGATCATGAATGTGCAATCAAAATAAAATAGGAGAACCGACGAATGGGGAATACTGAGGATCACCTAGAGATAAAGAAGGTGCTTGAGGATGAATAAGGAGCTTGGGTTGGAGCTTTCGAAGCTCATGGTCTTCGCTCGACGTTTATGGCCAACGCAGACTCGTGCAACTTGAGAATGAGGCTACAACGAAGGTCTATTACCTTCGGATCTTGCTGGAGATGATGCTCTATTGTCGCTCAACCACACTCCTCTCTCCATCACAAAGGGAAAGTTGGGGGCTGGAGATCTCTCACACAATGGCAGATACCAAAAACGGGTGCCTCCCCCGAGGTTTTGATCAGAGGAACAGTTAAGCATGTGTCAGTTTCAACTGATGATCAGTTGTTGATCCGAGGTGGAGAGCAAGGGGATAGAAGCTGACGAAGATAAAAAACTCAATCGGTCGTCAAACGGTACCGAAATAATGGAAAGAAGATACGTGGGTAGGCAGTTAAAATTTGATGAAGAACCGCCTGTGGAGGAAGTCGATGGCTGGAGGAAGTCGGCGGCTGAAGAACTGCCCGTTGAATGGTATCGCTTGATTACTCGATTAGACAGTTGAGGGAGAAGGTGGTAGAGACAAGGGAGGCGAGCCATGTGGCATGTCCAGAGGCGGCCACGTGGCCTAATGAAAAAAATGATTAAGCCTTCTCCCACTATAAGTAGGGTCGGCTACATGGATTCTTGCTCAAATCCATGTTGAAAGATTCCACTATTTTTTTTTGACGCTCAAAAAAAGGGGGAAGCACTCAATGGTGTTCGCCCCAATTATATTAAAAAGGAAAGAAAAAAGTATTTACAGGAGATAAAAAAACAGAAGCCCAAATCAAAACCCCTTATGGTATCCAAGAAGAGATACCCCCAACGTATACAAATGTCGCTACCCAGAAGACCAATCAACAACAAAACGCGTCGCCGAAATACATATATTGTCCCTGTAAAACTGCTGCCGAGCAAATAGGGCTTCGTTCCTTCCCAACCAAATGCTCCACAGACGAGCAATCGGGTCCAGCAAATCCCTCCTAGATCTGCCCCTGGAAGTGACTAAGCTCTCGCAAAAAGAAGCAAAGGTTGATATATTAAGCCAGCCCAGGTCATCCCAAAGAGCACGAACACAACCACAGTTGAAGAAGAGGTGCTCGATTGTTTCCCGCTCCGTCTCACAGAGACCGCATAGGTGCGAAGCATTGGGAAACATAATTGCACACCGATCCCGAGTTAACAGTCTACCACGCCGAAGGAGCCAGAGGAATATGCCAATGCGCTCAGGAAGCTTGAGACGCCAAAAGAATCGACAATCGCGCAAAAAAATAGCGTCATCCCCCACAGCGGGAGGAAGAAGAGCCATGTACGCCTTCCTGGTAGAGAACGTGCCATCCTTCCAATCCAAATGATCACGGCCCACAGTGGGCTTGGAAGCATCCGCGAGCGTAGCCAGCATAGAGATGAAGTCGACCACTCTCTGGTCCGATAAATTATCAACAATCATAGGGCACCAGCAGCCACCGTCCCAGTAGGATGCCACGGTAGCGTCTTTGTCGTCCACCAAAGCGAACAAACGAGGGTACACGTCCTTGAGAGCACCCCTCCCAGTCCAATCATCCGTCCAGAAGCGAAACGAATTCCCATCGCCGAGCATTGGTTTAAAGAGTGATATGTTGCGGTTAAGAGCACTTATCACACCACGCCAGAAAGTAGAAGTTCGACGAGTGAGTCTCCCCTGAGAAGCGGAGATCATGTCCACCCCCAACGCCTCCCTCAGAATATTCAGCATGAAATTCTCCTCCCGCCCCCAAACCCTAGTAGCCCATTTGAGCAAAAGGGCATCATTCACCACCTCCACACGCCTCACACCCAAGCCCCCCTCTCGCTTAGGCCGCGTGACCTCATCCCACCCCACCAAATGCACCCCCCTTCTCCCTTCTCCCTTCCTTCCCCAAAGGAAACCCCGCATACACTTTTCCAACCTCACCCGAATCCCCTTGGGCATACTACGTACAGATAAGAAGTAAATTGGGATTGAAGATAACACGGATTTGAGTAAAACTAACTGACCGCCCCTGGACAGAAGAGCCACGCACCACCCGGCCAATCGAGCCTCCATCATCTCCACCACCGCCTTCCAATCGCGAATCCGGGCGCGGCCCACCGCCAAAGGCAAGCCAAGATAATCAAATAGGAGCCCACCAGGGGAGGAGCCCAGCAGGCGTCCACATTCCAAGACCTCCTGCGGCATAGCGAAAGGAACGACCTTGGACTTATTCCCGTTGATGAGAAGGCCCGAGACCTCGCTGAAGATTTGTAGGGTAATAGCCATACCAGAAACGTCGGAGGATCCACCCTCGATAAAGCAGATAGTGTCATCAGCAAACTGAATGAGTGGCACATGATAGGGCCCAAAGGAACATCCGCGAGTGAGACACGCCGCAGACACACCATCAATCATTCGAGGCAAAACATCAACCGCCAAAACGAATAGAAGGGGAGCGAGGGGACACCCCTGCCGCACCCCCCTCCTCGGTTGAAAGGAGCCCCCAGCCGGGCACCCATTGAGCAGAACGGAGAGGGAAGCCGTGGTCACGCAGCGCCGAACCCAAGATATCCAGGCCGACGGGAACCCCCTCCGCTTAAGAATCGACCACAAAAAGCGCCAATCAAGGCTATCGTAAGCCTTAGCAAAGTCAATCTTCCATAGAATCCCCTTCGTAGAATTGTTGCGCCAAGCCTCGATAATCTCAGAGACCACCGCAAAGCAATAAGTAATTTGCCTCCCCCAAACGAAAGCGGCCTGTGAAGGCGAGATGAGCGCGTCGAGAAGGGGCGCGAGCCGCCTGGCGAGAACCTTAGCAATAATCAAATAGATGGCATTAGAGATAGATATCGGCCTAAAGTCCTCAATTCGATTGGGCGAAGAAGATTTCGGAATGAGCACAATAAGAGCCCTGTTGATTTTGTCAAATCCACTGTTCCCAGCACAGAACTCGCGCGCAACGTCCATAACATCATTAGCGACCACGTCCCAGAAGTCACGGTAGAATGACACGGGGAACCCATCAGGTCCCGGGGCAGCATCCATGTTGAGATCCCACACGGCCCCCCTGAGCTCCTCCATAGTGAAAGGACTGATAAGAGCGTCCGCATCCGTCGGAGAGAGGGTGGGAGCCCCACGCCCAGACCATCTCCACGACCGCGTTTCCTGGCGCCCAAAGCAGCTTTAAAGTGTGCCCCCAAAACATCGCCCAATTCCTTCTCCCCCTGACAGAGGGAGCCATTGACCATAAGAGAGGTAATAGAGTTGGCTCGCCGCCTACCATTGGCGACCCGGTGAAAAAAAGCAGTGTTCGCATCGCCCTCCTTAATCCACCGCAACCGCGAACGCTGGCGCCATTCAATCGTCCTCTTCCTGTCCTCCGCCCTAACCAGATCAGCGGCCGCAGCACGCTCAACAAGCTCCGTCGGTTGCAAATCCCTCTCGTTCTCCACACGATCCAACCGCAAGATTATATCACCAGCCTCCTTTCGAGCTGCAATACGTGCCACACGAGAATCCTTTTTAAAGGATGCCAGAAGTTTCCTTAGCGATGAGATTTTGTGATCAAAGCGGCGAGCAGCACTACCCACATACGTGGTCTGAGACCAATGATTCCTCACGAGGTCCTTGAAGCTCGGCTCCAGAAGCCAAGACCTTTCATAACGGAAAAGGCCACGAGGACGAAGATCTTCCCCCGAATCCCACAAAATGGGGCTGTGGTCAGAGAAAGATCGCGGCCGAGAGGTCACCGCGCATAGCGGAAAGGCCTCCATCGAGCAGGCATTCGCCAGGAATCTATCAATCCGCGATCTTGAAGCGTTATTCCTCCAGGTATAGTTAATGTCATGGGGCACCATCCCCTCCAGAGCCAAATCCCGAATGAACTCCATAAAATCAGATGAGCCCGGATCCTGCCCCCCGCGGCCACGAGGACGGTCATGAGAAAGCAATGTGACATTAAAGTCGCCCCCCAAAAGCCAGGGAGTATCCGCAAAAGCATGGGCGTCCTCACGCAAATCCTCCCAGAGTTCCCGCCTAGTGACATGGCAAGTAGGCGCGTAGACGCAAGTGAGTGCCACAGAAGCGTTTGAGTCAGATCTAGTCAAAACCACAGAGAGAGATTCCACTATTTTTTATGATAGCTATCGACTACATAACGCAACCTCGACAAGGGAGGATTTGAACCCGGGTCTTTTGGGTGGTAGGCACATTGCACTACCACCATACTATTTAAGTGGGTCAAATGATGTGGCCCAACGAAATAAAAGAAAATTAATAAATGAAATAAAAATCAAAATAAAATATTAAATGAAGCGAACTCAAAAAGTGTTCAACATGAAAGTTGTGTATCTTTTCAAAAGCTACAACTTTCATGTAGAATTCAAAACCAAAATACATCACATACATAGTCGTATTTTTGTAGATATTTTCAACAAAATAAAAACGCCCAAATTTAATTTCTTTTTCCTTTTTTTGTATTTTTATAGGATTATATTATTTACAACATTAGTCTACTTTTTTTAGGTTTTTTTATAGATTAATAGAAAACACAAAACTATAGGAACACACCTACAAATATGTGCAATAATTACAAGATGAATTGTCTTTATTTATTTATAATAATTAGCATTAATTATATACACAATATATATTGTTAATTTAATCTAATTAAGGGGTTTATTTATAGCTTTGGTTTAGACAGAGGGCTAAGATCTCATTATGGTGTTTGATGAATTTAGGATCCATCACTCCTTACAAGATATATCGAATGAAAATGAGTAGATTTTTCTTTTGTAGCTTCTGGCTCCAAGTTGAGAGGCAGTGTTAGAAAATGTACAAGATGGGATCTTTACCATATTTCTTGTTGGTAGAACTCTGTAGTGTTGATGGGGTTATATAAGAGTATAGTGCCCTCGTCTTGGAAAATGATTCAAAAGGCATATCTAAAGTAGATGGTGATCGATAAAGTCATTCTTTCTCGTCAGTTCCGGTATAAAAAAATGACGAAGCCTTCTATCACTTTAAGTAGTGGATTCTTATTAGATCCGTGTTGAAAGATTCGACTATATTTTACGCTAGTTGTCGGTTACCTAATATAATCCTCCTCAAGGGGGGATTTTAACCCTGGTCTTTTGAGTGGTAGGCATGTTGCTCTACCACCAGACCACTGAAATGGGTGTTGGCTCTCTAACAGTGGCGAAGCCTTCTCCCACTATAAGTAGTGTCGACTACATGGATTCTTGCTCAAATCCATGTTGAAAGATTCGACTATTTTTACGATGAATGTCGACTACCTAACGCAACCCCCTCCCCCTCAAGGGGGGATTTGAACCCTGATTTTTTGGGTGTTGGCACTCTAACAATATCAAAAAATGTGGTTGATTTCTTAATATAAAGCATGGTTGGCACCATTTTGGATGCGCATTTGCTTTTCACTGAAAAATGTGGAAAATTTTCTGGAGACATGCAATTCATTAATGGAATTTAAGAAAATGCAGTTTGCTATTCAAACAAGTATTTAGAGTTACCAGATCCTCCTCTAGGGATTTGTTGAAAACTCTTTGTCGGGTGTTACCAATGGCTCTTTCTTGTTCAAAATGAAGGGTTTCATTTTTTTATTTTCTAATTGCTCCAAACTATTAGAAGTAGCTCAGATTCACTTTGTCTTGTTCTATCTCAGAAGAATGTTGATTTACTTTATATCCGTCCGCTTTTGCTTCCAATACTACCCCGTCCTACAACTTCTCAAGGAATACTATACCCTAAATCATTTTATCTAGCATTAGTGTTGAGATAGTTGTTTCTATTTATCCTTTATTCATATTTCTTATTCCTCTGCCTACTTTATGTAATTTTCCCATAGGTTTTCTCCTATATAAGAAGCCATAGGGTCACAATAGAATGCATCAATTCTACTTCCCTTTTCACATGGTAGCAGAGCGACGGTCCTAGACTGTAGCCTGTGCCCTAATCGACCCCTCCCCACCAAAACTTCGGTCTAGGACCGTCGCTGTGATACTGAGTTGAGGAAAATAATGAGTTGCTTATTCACTAGGCCCGAAGGTTCTCTTATATAGGAGAGTAAACTGTTGGGCAAATTACATAAAAGAAGACAAGAAGAATAGATAATACATAAAAGACACAAAAGATAACTAATATCTCCACAATATTGTTAATCGATAAATGCATACTTCTATTAAGAAGTCAGAATGCTGTTTCGGAAACTTTTTTTGATCGTCATCTCTTCCATCATTCACTGATAGGCCTTAGGATACTTTGACGACTCCTTGTTGGATATCGCAAAGAAGTTCTGTTGGAACTGTTTTCATTACCTTATTAAAGGTAAATCTTATCTACTGGACTTGGATCTGAAAATTCTCATTAAAGTTTTCCGTGCACAGGGGTATAGCTACCTTCATTCCCAAACACACACAAAAAGAACGTCATTTGATCCCTGACCGGAGGCACACAACTAAGACATGCAAGATTAGCCAGAAATTTGTAGTAAATTGAGAAAATACAATGTTATAAATTCCGAAATCAGGCTGGTCCTGGGATATATATGTAGAAATATCCTAATTTTATCTTTAAAAAAAGAACTATCATGATTTTTGTGACAGAATTTCTTGTCATTGTATCTTGCTCTCTTATGGTACTATTTTTTCTTGTTTTTAGAGTTTCATGTTTCAAATATGCTACTCTTGTGTTTAGGTAGCTGAATTACTTGAAGTCCTTCCCAACCGGTTGACGGCAGATGTTTTGGAACAACTGCGACTTAGTAAACAAGCCCTGGTACCTCACTTTAAATGTGTAAAATACATCTTGCATTGCCTAGTGCAAAGCATGTGTTTTTTTTTTGTTTGAGTTTGCCATTATGCATTGAAGGTTGAACTAGGTTCGCGGGCTGGCGCCCTCAAACAAATGCTCCTTGATTTTCTAGAGGATCCCCATGAAATCCGCCGTATATGCATAATGGGACGACATTGCACAATACATCGGGGATGTAACGACATGGAATGCACAAACGTATTAGAAAGACAAGTTGCTGAAGGTATTGCTCCTATTGTTTTCTTATTTGCATGTGTTAGCTTATTTGGTTTAACTGCCATCTTGAATATTGTTTTTAATTACTGCAGGACCATTCGATTAGAGGTAATACTCTTCTTTTTTCTGGAAGAGTGGTAAAAGGACATTGAATATTTGATTGCTCCCAACTGTCTTTCTTTAGTAGTTGACTAGAAATTACAAAAGATAGTCATTTGTATGCATATATATTGTTTAATATCACATTAACGGGAATTCTGAATCATTTTTAGGTTTGTTTGCCCTAATTTTGGATATAACAGAGCTGAATGTACGGAGGTTTTTGTTTGGGCTCATTGTCTCTCACAACTCATACTTCTAGGTAGTGTAACACCATATCTAATCATGCATTAATATTACAAATGGTTGTGTACAGTTACTATCTAACATGTCATTCATCACGGTCATAAAATAAAGATTCATGTTACGTGAAGAGACTTTGAGACCTTGGTGCTCTCTCATATGAAGTGAGGGAAGGAGGTTGGTGGAGTTGCACATGGTTGGCAGTTTTCTCCCAGAAGGAAAACAAACATGGGGGCTTGGGGGGACAGTTTGTTGGAGATTTATGTGGCTACTCCGATCAAGGTTCCTATGGTGGGCCAGGCAACATGGGGAGATTGGTTGTGCCCTTGAAGGGTGGGGGAGATGATTTAGTTGAGTTTTGGTGGGGAGGTGCTGATGGGGGACGAGCTTGGGAGGCAGAGAAGCATGCTGACATGGAAGTGAGGAGCTGAAGTTGCATAAGGAAGTTGATGCATACGTAAGACTGTGTCAAGTGAGGATCTTGGATTAATCTCAGATTGGTGTATTTAGTTGGGCTACGGCTTCCGTTACTCGCATTTTTATTTTTTGTATCTTTGGTTTCCCTCTTCCCGCCTTCATCCCCCCCCCTAACCCTGTAAGTATCTCTTTCTATACCATTCGTAGTATATAATACTGGGGCGAACACCAACGAGTGTATCCCCCTTTTTGAGCCTCAAAAAAAAAAGTGAGGATCTTGGAGTTATGTAAGGAGTTTGTGGTTAACTCAATGGGAAGGTTGAAGGATATTCAAATTAGTTGGAAGGAAGATTTGTTGCAGTTCGAGAATGAGTAGATGAGCACCCAGACATTAATTGTGGTGTTGCAAACACTTGGGTGGCTTTAGTTTCGATATTGTTGATATGTACGACCCCTCGGAAGCCAGTACTGGGTTGGGGATGTGGGTTGTGCTATGGGAAGCTAGGTCATGCTTCCCGAGTTGCCCCTCGATTATGGGCAGTGATCTCATTGTGATGCTTCTTATCAAGGATCATCATGGCAATGCATGTGGTCAAGATCTAGGATCACATGATTTGTGAGAGCTTCTAGGCATCCTTCAAGTGAAGGCTCATGATGCTACAAACTGCATGTATACTTAGATTGCATCTTGATAAATTCTTGGTTCAGCGGGATTGATGTAGAGGTTTCAATTGCCTTCGATAAGATGCTTGCCTAGTTTAAGGTATGATCATATATTACTGATTTGGGAGTCATGTTATGGATCATGATCCTCATCTTATTTCAAGTATGAGAGGTACCGACTGATGGAGATGATCAAGGAGTATATGGCCATAATATTGAATTCATGGTAGCGTAAAGGTCTGTCATGACACATGGGTAGGGTCGCATCCAAGTTAGCATAGTTATGAAACGAGCTTCGAGGATACATGAAATGTTTTTGTCTTGAGAGGGCACAAAGGAAAGTTGGAACTTAATTGGCTATGGATGGGCTAGACATGGTAGAGGATAATAGGTTGAGCACGTAAGAGAATGTAAAGTGGTGTATCAGAATGTGATCCGATAGGAAGACAGAAATGTGGAGATGGAGTAAGAGATCTAGATAGACTTGGTTTAGGGAGGGTGATGCAAACATAGCTTTCTTCCACTTGGCGTGACTAATGAAAGGTGGGGAAAGAACTTTCTCTACTTGGTGGAGGTTAACCAGATCAGATTGATGGAGATAGGTGGGTTAGCGGATCGACTACGGACCATTTCAGGCACTTTAACAGGAGGTCGAGAGAAGTGCAGTGGCTCTAGTCTGAAGAAATCATTTATCAACCATTCTCTAGTTAAGAGGTTTGACATAGATGAGATTAGTGATGCTATTGGGAACAAAGATCTGTTCATTGGGGATTGCATATGTTTCCACTATTCTTCTTCAAGGAGTTTTGGGAGGTTGTCTGATGGGATGTGATGGAGCTGTTATCAGAGTTTAGATTGGGAAATGATGTGTTTGGCATGGCTAATAGATATCTCATTTCCTTGTTGTCTAGGAGGGAGGTTTCATTGTAGGTGGAGGATTTTATTTTATTGCGCTTTGCAACACTATTGGGAAATATTTCGGCCACCTTTCTTAGATGGTTTTGGGGGAGCATATAAGCCCTCAACAGATGGATTTTGTTCATGTTAGGTAGATGGTAGATAGTATTGTGATGGTTTCAAAGAAATGTTGGAACAAAAGAGGAGTGCATGGCCTGATTTGGAAGGATGTTTCTCCAAGTCCTGCGATTATGTGGACTGCGATAGTGTGGACTGGATCTAAAGATATGAATCTCATGGATGAAAAGGTGTGATAATGACACCTTATGTTGTCTTGGTGAATAAGCTTCTTTCAACCTCAACGGAGGGTCAGGCAAAAGTGTTTGTTAATGGAATGCTACTACTCTTTAGTCCAGCTTAGATGATTTTGAGAGGTAGGTTGACAGGATATTCGATGATTAGGAGTATTTATACCGATTTTGCAATATGCGCATGACATGTTATTCTTAGTCGAATAGGGCGAAGAAGCGAGAAGGGGTATCTCTACTTTGATGGAGTTTGTGGCGAGCATTTCAAGATACATGACAACAGGGAAAAGTTTGTGTTTATCTCTTTTGGTATGTTGGAGATCGAGGTCGTGTAGTATGGTCAAGCATTGAGTACTCGGTGAAAGACTCATTCACCTATCTAGAGATGCCTCTGATGGGGGCATGGATTAGGTTTTTCAACTAGAGTCCAGTGTTGGAGAAGATGGAATAAAAGTTGGCCAGACGAAAGACTAAGTTTTTCCCACGGAGTGGGAGATTGCTGCTATTATGTCCCCCGGTGTTCAGTATTTCCATTTCCACCTTTTAGTTTACAAGCTGCCTTTTGCGATCCGTCGTAGGTTGAAGAGTCTAATGAGGCATATCTTTTAGTGAATTTTGGTTAGGAAGGTAGAGGCACCACATTGGTTGATTGTGACCTTTATTTAGCATACACATTGCTAGATGGAGGCATGGGTGTTGAGCCTAGAGGAGATGGATACGGTGTTTTATCAAAGTCGGTCATGGGAATCATGGAGCACATGGATGATCTCTTGTGTGGGTTGCTCTAAGGAATCTATAAATTGTTTACATCGATGGTTGTTCAACATTGGGGCCAATGTCCCTGATATATTTTGGAAGGGGATCTGCTCAGTTGTCTCAGCTGCCTTATAACTTGTGTGTTCGATCTCCATGATGGATTGTTGAGGCTCTTTGCATTGACAAGGGATCAAGATGAACCGATATTTTAATGTTGAGAGGCAGCTGTGAGTGGGGCGTTCTTGGGTGCCAGTTTTTCGATCATCATTCTCAATTTCTAAGAGCAGAGGATGAATGAGTTCAGGAGTTCTCAACCTTGATTGGTTGGTTAGATGAGTCATGAAAGCCTATGTTGTTTAGATAGTTATTTCTATTAGGGTCGTAATGGAATGCATAAATTCTATTCCCCTTTTCATATGGTAGCAGAGCGATGGTCCTAGACCGAAGCATGTGCCCTAGTCGACTCCTCCCCACCAAACTCGAAGGGGACGCATCCCCCTCTTGTTTCAGTAGCAACAGTCGAACATCATCACCGCCCCCTCTCGTTCGGTAATGACAACAGCAATCGAAGGCCGCCGCCACCGTCCCTTGTGTCCGGTAGCAGCAGCAGCGGCATGTTGTCGCTACCGCCCCCATTACCACTGAACGGAAGCAGTAGCAACTGCGTAGCGCCACCACCGCCACTGTTAATGGATTTTTCCTCCCTCTGGAGTGGTCCTGGTTCTTGTGGCGCCCTAGAGGTCCTCTTCGACGTCTGTCAAGGTCTGAAAATCGCTCCCAAAAGGCGATTTGATTCACTGTTCAAACTGATTTTGGCTTTTAGGTTGTGGTTTAATCATCTAAAACCACCTTAGTTATTCGAAGAGGCCTCTAACGGATGGAAGAGGTTGTGGTATGAGTCTATACCCACAACCATCTTCTTGTATGTCTGTGTTGACGTGCTTACTCTTATCTACAGTTCCAGTCTTCGTAGCAATTGTCATCATGTCAGACAATATGGTTGACTCCAAAGTCTATGTCCCATCCTTGGATGCTTTCAAAGGTCCAGCACACATTGTCAAGATGGATGGGACCAATTATGATGTATGGGCTATGCAATTCATGAGCCTAATGCAGTGCAATGGTAAGAAGCACATTCTCACATAGGACGAGCCAATTAACAAGACTGGTATTAATGCCTTGTGGGAGGCAGATGATGCATATGCGCATATCTGGTTGTCTGGGACAGTGTCCCTAGAGATAGTCAATGATATTCCGAGTCAGCACACAGCGAAGGCAATGTTGGACATCCTCGTCGCTACTTACTCGCAAGCGAAGAATGGGTCGAAGATACTGCAACTTCAGCATGATATCTTCACATCTAAGCATAACAGACATCCTCTCCATACCCTTTACACTTCTCTCAGGGGTATTTTGTGAACCTTCATGGTTTCATTCCCTTGTTTACTTGGCCAAAACAGCTTAAGGCTTACAGAGATCCAATGAAGACTGAGTCAGCCCACAGTGAAGGCAATGTGGGACATCCTCGCCGCTACTTACTCGCTGGCGAAGAATAAGTCGAAGATACTGCAACTTCAACATGATATCTTCACATATAAGCGGAACGGGCATCCTCTCGGGGTATGTTTGAGAAACTTCATGGTTTCATTCCCTTGACTGCTTCGTCAAAACAGCTCAAGGCTTACAAAGATTCAGTGATAACCAGAGTCTTTCTAGCAGCTCTTGATCCTGAATATGATGCAGCTCGATCACAGATCCTTACTGATGCCGCTATACCTCCAAGGCTCCAATGGAGGAGGCATACTGTTGATTGAGTAGGCTCTCTATAGCACCCGGTGGTGCTACTCAGCAGTCAATGACCTCCTCGGCCATGGCCGCATCACATGGTAGAGGAAGCTCCATACAGTACCGTGAGTGTGGTACCCATGGCAGGGGAGGGAGTAGTCGACCCTGGCAGCCATGCACTTACTGCCACAAACCAGATCATTTTAAGGATACATGCTACTCCAAGCATGGCTTTCTTGTTTCAGCTCGTGTTGCAGGGCAAACTCAGCCAGCTGGTGTTCCTCCTCCCGTATCTGATTAGAGGTTCGATGATCTTGTGGCATGATTGAGAGAAATTATGCCTGCACCTGGGTCATCTACTGCTCCCAAGGTTCAGGAAAGCGGTATGCGTATGCGTTCGGACAGGTCACTGAATAGCGATTAAGCGGTATGCGGGAGCATATGCGGGGCATATGCGGTTATAAGCAGTTTCCTAATTTTTTATTGAAAAATAAATAGATATATGTAAAAGTGACTACAAGAGAACTAAATTTATGTATAATTGTGGTCCAACAGAAGATCTAAGAAAAATAACTTTCATATAGAGTTCAAAACAATCTCTATCAATCAAATATTAATACTTCAATAGAATGGTTAGTACACAAAATAATTGGCAACAATCAACAAAATAGAAAATTTAGCATACAAAATACCTCTATTGTTGAATTTATTGTCATTTATCTATGCCGTTATATTTATAACTGATCATCCATCAAAAGTACCAAACTTTACATATAATATATTGCATTCATTATAACTATTAATTGACTAAATTAGTTTGCTAAATTATTGGCACATTATTCTTTTTCTTCCCCGCGTGTTTACTCCAATCTCGCAGCACAACTACTTTGATGATGGATTTAAATGGTCATGGATGCTTGGTTGGCATACATGCAAAAGCAAGGAAAAACGTGGCACAAATAAAACAATAAAAACGTGGTAAAAATAAAAAAATAATGTGTATGCGGCCGCACAGACCGCATAGGCGGCCGCATAGCCCGCATATGCGGCCCGCATAAGCGCACATGCCGCATAATGCAGGGCTTCATGAAAGCGGTGCGCTGAAGGCACCGCATACGCATATGTGGCCGCATATGCAGCCGCACAGACCGCTTTCGTGAACACTGACTGCTCCTTCAGGATCTTCCGATGTAGCTGCGTCAGCATCTGCTACCACATCAGGTATTGCATATACTTCTACTACATGTTACAGAGCAAATTCGTCAGAATGGATTATTGACTCGGGAGCTTCACACCATCTTTGTGCTTATAGAGGACAGTTTAGTGCATATTGATCGATTCATCCAGGCAGGTCCGTAGTCATAGCAGATGGACCCACTCTCCCATTACTGGACAGGGGGAGATGAAGTTGACTTCAGCAATGCGTCTAGAGAATGTTCTTTATGCTTCTGATTTTCTATGAACTTACTATCTATTAGTCAAATCACCAAAGACTTACATTTTCGTGCCATATTTGATCTGTCTTCTCTTTTGTTTCAAGACATTCTTATGGGCAGGGTGATTGGATATGGTCGTGATCAAGGCGGTCTCTATAGATTGGTACAGTCCCCATATGTTGGTATTTCGACTGTTCACATTAGTTCGGTCTATCCTTATATGTGGCACCTTCGATTTAGTCACAATTCCTCTGCAGAAGTTGTCTCACGTCCTTCCTTACATTGCTCCTCGATGTACCCTCCAGTACGAGGCTTGCCAGCTTGGGAAGCACCACCGATCTACTTTTCAGAGTTGTCAGGGTCGTAGTAGTCATAGTATTTTTTAGTTAATCCATCTTGATATTTTAGAGTCTGAATCGTGTCCCAGACCATCAGGGACATATTTTATCTTGTTGCTGTTAACTATTTTTCCAGTTTATCCTGGGTACTTCTACTTAAAAATAAATATGATGTTAGTCATGTTATTCCATCTTTTATTAATGAAATAAAGAATATTTTTACGACAAATGTCATGTATATTCATTCTGACAATGCATTAGAATTCTGTATTTTACAACTTTCGCAGTTTTTTAGAACCCTTGGTATTGTTCATAAAACATCATGTGCATATACATCCCAACAAAATGGGGTGGCTGAATGCAAACATCGTCATATTTTAGATGTCACCAAAACCCTCTTAAATTCAGAGTCGTGCTCCTCATTCCCATTGGGAGATGTGGTTCTAATTGCTTGCTACCTGATGAATCGTATGCCCTTGTTTGTGTTTGGAGAGAAGATCTCGTTTTTATTGTGTTTCTCGAGAAGAATCTTTTCTCCTTCACTCCTCGTGTGCTTGGGTCAGTTGCTTTTTTTCATCATACATCTCCTGGTCATGGCAAGCTTTCTCCTATAGATGTCTAGTATGTCTTTGTGGGGTATTCGAGGACTCAAAGGGGATATTGTTTATTGATCTTGTTCAACAAAAGTATTATGTTAGTGCAGATGTCACTTTCTTTGAGTCTATTATGTTTTTCTCTCCTACAGGTGATAGGTTGATTCCTTCAGAGTCTGGAGAATAGGTATACATGCCTCTATCTCCGGTTTCATCTACCACGCTTATGACTCCTACACCTCTCACTCCTTCACCACCATCTTCACCATCACCTTCTCCACCACTGCCTCCATCTTTTTGTCACGGGTTTACATGCGTCGACCTCGTGCTAATGAGCATCCTCCATCATCGAGCAAGCCCCTGGTATGTTCTGAGCAATTGGTTTCTATTGATGGCACTTATGATTTGCATTTACAACAGGATGAGCAGGTGGCTATAGATGTTCCTGTCTCAGTCACTGAGGAGGTTGAGGACCTTGACGTGCACATTGCTTTACAGAAGCAGAGGCGTACAGTGCTATGTACCCTCTTGCTTATAATGTTTCTCTTACACATCTCTCCAAGGAGTTTCAGAGGTTTGTTGTTGGACTATCTGTTGTAGATATACCATGGACATATCATGAGGCTTTACAGATTAGTCAGTGGCGTCTTGCTATGGAGTAAGAGATGGTTGTTTACAGTCTTGTGGCACATGGAGTATTGTTCCTGCTCCGCCTAGTGTATTTGTTGTGGGGAGCAAGTGGGTGTTTATGGTGAAACATTGTTCAGATGGTAGTGTGAATAGATACAAGGCCAGACTTGTAACTCGTGGGTTCACCCAGACATATGGAGTGGACTATCAGGATATGTTTTCTCATGTCGCTTGACATTCTACATTGAGGATTCTTATTTATGTTGTTGTAGTACATGATTGACCTCTCTTTCAGTTATATGTCAAGAATGCCTTCTTGTAAGATGACTTGCAGGAGGAAGTCTACATGCAGCAGCCACCAGGTTTTGCTGCTGAGGGGGAGTTTCATATGGTTTGTAGAGTTCACAAGGCTATTTATGGCCTTAAACAGAGTCTGAGGGCCTGGTTCCTGAAGCTCTATGAGTTGATTAAGCAGCGAGTATTTGTCAGATCGATCGCATATCACTCTCTTTTCATTTAGAGATTTCAAAGAGGTATTGTTGTTATTTTGATTTATGTAGATGACATTATTGTTACAGGAGATGATAAGCAGTGTATTCAGGTAGCTAAGGATTTCCTTGGACAGCAGTTTGTGACCAAGGACCTTGGCAATCTTCATTTTTTTCTTGGCCTCGAAATTGCGATGAGCCAGCGTGGCATGGTATGCTACTGATCTCCTAACCGAGACGGGCGTGAGAAGATGTAGGTCTGCTACTACTCCAATGGATCCTAATATTAAACTATATGATGATGACACTGAGGAGGTTGATAAGAGATTATATAGAGAGCTTTTGGGGAAGCTTTTATATGTCACTATTACCATACATGATATATCCTTCGCAGTGAGGAGAGCTAGTCAGTATATGAAGTAGCCCGGGCAGGTACATATGGATGTTGTATACATGATTTTGAGATATTTGAAGACTTCTCCAGGTGCAAGACTCTTGTTCAGTAAAGATACATCCCTTGCAGTTACAGCAAGTGTTGATGCAGATTACGCATGATGTCCCAAAGACACGAAGTCTACCTCAAACTCCATTGTCTTTGTAGAGAGTTCACTTGTTTCATGGAAGAGTAAGAAACATCGATTGTTGTTGGATCTAGTGTCGAATCAAAATCTAGAGCCGTGGCACAAGGTAGTACAGATATGATGTGGGTCAGATCCGTCCTGACTGACCTGACTATTGAGCTGTCACTTCCTATGCACCTCCAATGCGATAACTAGGTCGCTCTATGCATAGCCAATAATCATGCCTTCCATAAAGATCCAAGCACATCGAGGTAGATTGTCACTACACTCGAGATATGATTCAGAAGAGATTTATCTCCACTTCTCATGTTACTTCGGGAGATAAATTTCAAACTGCATATATGTTCACCAAAGCACTTGCTAGAGGCCCATTCCATCGTTGATGTTTCAAGCTGAGCATGATAGATCTATATGCTCCAGCTTGAGGGGGAGTGTTGTGATAGTTGTTTCTATTTGTCCTTTATTCATATTTCTTATTCATCTGTCTACTTTATGTAATTTTCCCATAAAGTCTTTCTCCTATATAAGAGAGCCCTAAGGTCACAATGGAATGCATCAATTCTATTCCCCTTTTTCACATGTCATGAAGAGATCATTAGATATTTAAGGATGGAGATTTTTCTTCAAAAGATCAGACCACGTCCTTTTGAGTATTTTATCGCATGTGGGAGTGTGATCACGCTCGAGTTTATGGGTGGGAAAAGGCTAAATTCTCTTTGAAAGTCAAGATCTTTACGTTGCTTATGAATTGATCGAGAATAATGATGAAGATGCGTATGATGAGATTGTTCCAGCTGCCACATGATATAGGGAAATTGTGCAAATGCATATCTTAAAGATGTAGAGCATCTCTTCTTTCTGTGTGATCTGGTCAAGGAGATATGGAGGGGCATGATGATTGAATGGTTGGACACATCCTCTTACTTGAGAAGAGATTTCATCTGAAAAATGTGGTGCAGCATGTCAAGGCTACATTTGAGTCATGGTTTTTGTACTTGTAATGTGTGTAGTGAAATAAGCATCGCGTCCTAGATGCAGACCCTTTTGCCTCTTAAAAGATTAAAAAAATCATGTTAATTTATTTGTTTAAAGATGCATATGCTTATATCTTCAAGCGAAGTATTTTTCCACACTGTAGACTCAAGCAGCTATACGGTTTCCATATTATAGCTTTGAACTTATATCTATTATTTTATTTGCATTATTAGAAGAGGAAGAAGAAATAGAGATGCTTTTGGAAAACTATCTGCAAAGGTATGATCTTGTCGATCTTTTGAAATTTCAAGAACTATTTTATGATTATAAACTCTTTTTTTATGCAACTCGGTAAAAATGAAAACGTGAGAAGCTTCTTCTTTTCATAGAATTACACACGTGACATCCTGGACTTGGGCCCACACCATCATTAAGGAAAAATTCACCTTGATGTCCTGTTGGATTTGGACCCAATTGCACCTAGTGATAATCGCTCGAAATGTTTCAAGTCCAAGTTGTCAAGTAGTATTCTCCTATTATTTCACCAACTTTTATCTTTTGAAGTTTTCCATGTGAGACTAGTTTTAGTATATGAAATTTCCCTCAATTGTTTTACAATCCCCTCGTTATGATATAATATAGTCCATTCAATAGTAGTAGTTATGGTTGCATACGCTTGGAAGACATTTTCCTCTTAACTCTTTGTAAAGAGGGCTTTACCTTGCGGATTAACTTTTCTACAATTATAGAGATCTTGGCTCTGATACTTTTGGTAAAATCTCGTACCTAGGCTCGAGCCATTATCACCGTAAAACATACCTTGAGCTCGTTGAATTTGGACCAAATTGGACCTAATGACAATCACCTGCAATGCTTAAGCCAATGAAAAGTTGACAGTTAGTATACCAACACTCTTATTACTCACTTGTACATATTTTGATTGCCCATTAGGACTCTTTTTGGAGCTTATCAATACGTCATAACGAACTTAACAAATATATGATGTTGATTAGGCCATCTACTTGGATGTTTTATGGCGATGCATTCTGTAAGGATGTTTTAATGGCTATTATGTAAGCAGGTGAATAAGAATATCACACTTGACCAGCATTTAAAAAATGGTGACATATTTCCCTTGAGAGTACGTAATTTATTATAAGGATTCAAAACAGAATAACAATAATATGAGGTTTATTGACCATTTTTCTGAGAGTATTCAATTGTATATGGTGTTCTTGTTCCATAGAGATACATCCCAGCTTCCTCGATCAGCCTTTCTCTGCAGTTAAACTGGCAATCAAGCAAGGAATTGGCCTTAGCTTGTCTTTTCACTGACTTGAGGCTTGCTGACATATAATTAACTGGATAAAATGACAACACTTTAAATACATGTTTAACAATTAACAAGTCGTGGACCATAGCTGGAAACAGAAAGGGAAACTCTGTGGAAGTATGCGAGTGCATTGTGTTAAATTATCAGGGATAACAGAAAATGACCCTGGTGCTGAAATGCTGCTTTTGGTTTCTTTTTGCATATACTTAGGTCTGGTGGACATTTAGTGACTATAAAGATTGCAATCTCAGTCTGTAGAGTCATCACCTCCTTGAAAAATGAAAATGCTGGCATACATCTCCTGGATGTTCTATGTACCAACAATGTGTAATTTCACCATATTAATTGCAGATGTGAATCTTGCCATGGCCAAGCTGAAAGACTTCTTGACTCTGCCAAGGAAATGGAAGACTCCATTGCAGTAAATTTAAGGTTCATAAGTTTGCTTTCTAATTTTCTTTTGGCATTTTTTTTCCTCTGTGTTTACCTTTGGCACAGTAACATTTACATATTCTGGTCCAAGTTGAGTAGTTGATCCCCTTTTTGGGTTAAAGGATGTTCTAACAGATCTGGCTATTGAGTTTAATGAGTCAATACTCAAGTTCAGCTGGGCTGGACATCCTTGACTCAAACTTGAACTTTGAAAATGTTCAAGCTCCTGAACACCCACTTTGAGCTCAGCTAGATTGAACTTAAGCTGAACTGATCGAACCTCAATTTTGCTCCCAGTTCTAGTTAACTAAATCAATATTACTTAAGGAGTGGATATACCCGACAACAACAAATTCTGTACTAGGGAATCCATTCAGAGATGGAAGGTAGATATTTCATAGAGTTGACATCACAGAGACTTGGTCAATGAAGTAGTGATATCATTTCTCACGAGTCAACACATAGTTGGGCATACGCCTATATGGTGGAGGTCCTTTTTCCTTTCAAAAAAAACGAATCAGCACATTGAAGATTCTTGTTGGAGTAATGGAAACTCTGATATGTTATTCCATAGAGCCCTCGGGTCTCTTATATAGAGAGAAAACCCTTGGGTAAATTACATAGACGTACAATATATAAATAGAAAATACGAAACAGTACATCGCAACATATATAAACCTCTACACTCCCCCTCAAGATGGAGCATAGATATCTATCATGCTCAGCTTGGAAGAACATCTCTGGAAAGGTCCTCTGAGCAATGGTTTGATGAATATATCAGCAGTCTGGTCCTCTGAACTGACATGAGAAGTGGAAATGAAGCCCTTCTGAATCATGTCTCTAGTATAATGACAATCCACCTCGATGTGCTTTGTTCTCTCATGAAAAGCTGGATTATTGACAATAAACAATGCTGCCTGATTGTCACATTGGAGATTCATAGGCAAGGAGACATCTACATTCAAATCTTCTAAGACTGCTTTAACCCACATCATTTCTGCGCTTGCTTGTGCCATGGCTCTGTACTTGGATTCGACACTGGATCTCGCCACAACAGTCTGTTTCTTGCTTTTCCAAGAAACTAAAGAGCTTCCTACGAAGATAGCGAATCCAGAAGTAGATTTACGATCCCTTGGACATCCTGCATAATCTGCATCTGCACAAGCTGAAATAGACAGATCTGTATCTTTCCTGAATAGCAACCCTGTGCCTGGGGAAGACTTCAGATATCTCAATATCATATACAAGGCATCCATATGCACTTGCCTCGGCTGCTCCATAAATTGACTCACCCGGTTTACTGCAAAGGCAATATCCGGTCGAGTTATAGTAATGTATAAGAGCTTACCCACCATCTCTCTGTACCTTCTTTTGTCCACCTCCTCGGTATCATCGTCGTACAGCTTCATGCTTGGGTCCATAGGTGTACTTGAAGGTCTGCATCCAGTCATTCATGTTTCAACTAGCAAGTCAGTGACATATTTCCTTTGAGTCATTACCATTCCTTGTGCATTTCTAGCAAACTCTATCCCCAGAAAATATCGTATCGTGCCCAGATCCTTTGTAATGAACTGGCTTCCCAACAGAGACTTGGTTGTCTCAATTCCCTGAGCATCATCTCTTGTAACCAAGATGTCATCAACATATATCATGACAACAACTGTACCTCTAGGAGTCTTCTGGATGAACACTGAATGGTCCGCATTTGATCTCCTGAACCCCTGTCTTTCAATTAGCTGGGAAAGCTTCTGGAACCATGCTCGAGGACTCTGTTTGAGGCCATAGATAGCCTTATGAAGTCTACACACCATCTGAGTCTCCCTCTCAGCAGCAAACCCTGGTGGCTGCTGCATGTAGACTTCCTCCTGTAGGTCACCATACAAGAAAGCATTCTTGACGTCAAGCTGAAAAATGGTCCAGTTACGTACCACAGCAACAGATAGAAGGATGCGAAGAGTGGAGTGTCTAGCCACTGGTGAAAAAATATCCAAATAATCTACCCAATATGTCTGGGTAAATCCCCGTGCTACAAGTCTGGCCTTGTATCTGTCGAGACGTCCATCCGCGTGATATTTCACTGTAAACACCCACTTGCAACTCACCACGGAGGCACCTGGAGGAATGGGGACAAGAGACCAAGTCCCTCTAGACTGCAAGGCACGCATCTCCTCTTCCATGGCTAGACGCCAGCAATCAATCTTCATGGCATCTTGATATGTCCGTGGAATCTCAACTGACGAGACAGCAGCTGCAAATTTCTGGAAATCCCCATTGAGACGATGAAATGAGACTTGAGAGGCAAGCGGATATGAAGCACATTGTCTTCATTGTTTCCTGTGTGCAATGGGCCGATCCAGATCATGTATCACTGTGTTGACTGGTTGATCCTCCTCCTGTAGTAAAGGCTCCTGCACTGGTGCATTGTCTAACCCATCATTAGTGATAACATCAGAACATACCTGAGGCGTGCTGGATGGTTGACATATAGCTTGAGCAGGGCCTGTCCGCCTTGTATAGAACTTAGGAAAAGGTACAATTGGAGGAGGTGGTGGTGGTGGTGGAGGTGGTGGTGGTGGAGTAGAGGATTGACCCAGGCTTGGAGGTGGAGGCACATAGACATTAGAATCAGTGGATGCGGATGTGACCAATCTGTCACCTGCAGGGGAGAAGTACATGACCGGTTCGAAAAATGTAACATCAGCGCTCACATAGTATTTGTCATGAACGGGGTCATAGCAACGATATCCTTTCTGTGTCCTGGAGTAGCCCACAAAAACACACTTGATAGCCCTAGGAGAGAGCTTATCAAGACCTGGAGATAAGCGGTGGACAAACGCAACAGTGCCAAAGACCCGAGGTGTAAGTGTAAACAAATCTTTGTCAGGAAAGAGAACAGAGACAGGAGACTTTTCCCCAAGAACAGTTGTAGGCATGCGATTGACCAGATAGCATGCTGTAAGTATAGCATCCCCCCAAAATGATAATGGGGCACAACTCTGAATAAGTAATGTGCGAGCGATATCAAGGAAATGTCGATGCTTCCGTTCTGCAACCCCATTTTGTTGAGATGTGTATGCACATGTGGTTTGGTGGATAATGCCTTTAGATTAGAAGAAAGAAAGCGAGCAAGGGAACGAGTGCAGAATTCCAATGCATTGTCAGTACGCACATACTTAACAGTAGAGGAAAAAATATTTTGAACTTCATTGATCAGATTTTGAATAACACTTCCTGCTTCGGATTTATTTTTAAGAAGAAAAGTCCAGGACACTCGAGAAAAATCATCAACAACAACTAGATAGAACCTGTGCCCCTGATGATCTGGGACACGACTGGGACCCCAAATATCTATGTGAAATAACTCAAATGGGGAGCGATTGCTCCGACTCTCACGACTGGGGAAGCTGGACCGATGGTGCTTCCCTAACTGACATGCTTCACAACGAAATGACGAACTCGGAAAGATCTGAGGCAGGAGGTGACGCATTTTCTGTAGCGGTAGGTGACCAAATCGAAGATGCCAGGTATATGGAGATACGGAGCCCTGGGAATGTATTGAGACACCAGCATAAGAGTTCTGTACGAGACGATATAGGCCATTGTGCTCAGAACCACAGCCAATCACCCTGCCCGTTAGTATGTCTTGAAAAATAACAGACGATGGGTCAAAAATAGCACGACAGTGCAAATCTCGTGTAATCTGACTAATGGATAAGAGATTCATAGAGAATTCTGGTGCATGTAGAACATTCTGTAAGTGCATGGCGGGTAACAAAGCCGTCTCCCCCTGACCGATGATAGGGGAATGAGTGCCATCAGCAATGAGAACAGAGCGACCAGGCTGAGCAACTCTATAGGACTGCAGAATATCTCTCTCATGACAGAGATGATGGGTGGCTCCAGAATCAACAATCCATCCTGTGAGATCATGGTTATGATATGAGACTGAAGGACTACCTGAGGCACTGGCTGAAGCAGATGTACTAGCTGACGTCGAAGCTGCAACATCAGAAGCATCAGCACCCTCTGACGATGACTGTGGCATGATATCACGAAGCCGTGCCACTAGCTCCTCGAACCTGTGATCTGGAGTAGATGCTTGTGGGCCCTGAACATGATCAGTGACACGTGCAGAAGGAGGGAAGCCATGCTTGGAATAGCATGTATCCTCCGAGTGACCAGTACGACGACAGAATGAGCACGTAGAGCGTATGCGACCTCCGCGGCCACGTCCACCACTTCCTCTGCCACGAAATGAGGACGAACTACCTCGTCCTCTGGAGACTGCCATTGCCGAGGGAGGTGCAGTCGGTGTATTCGATGGAACTGGTACATGACTGAGCCTTCTGTAAACTTCTTCCATCGGTGGAATGGTGGCATCAGCAAGGATCTGAGAGTGTGCTGCCTCATACTCCGGGTCAAGGGCGGCAAGTAATACGCCAACCATAGTGGTTTTGCGGAACGTCTTCTGCTGTTCCGACGTGGCTGTGAGTGGGATGGTGCTATAGAGTTTCTCGAACATTCCACGAAGAGACGTGTACAAAGAATGAAGAGGCCTCCCATTTTGCTTCCTGGTAAAAATATCATGCTGCAACTGCAGCATCTTTGTCTCGTTCCGCACCTGAGAGTATGTCGTGGCCAGAATATTCCACATCGCTTTGGCGGTGGGCTGATGGAGGACATCATTTGCTATCTCCGTCGTGAGCGTTCCCGACAGCCAAACTTTGGCATACGCGTCATCGGCCTCCCATGAGGCGTATATTCCCTTTTTCTCCGGCGGTTCATCTTCGGTAAGAATATGCTTCTTACCACATGACTGCATAAGACTGAGGAACTGCATAGCCCACAGTTCGTAGTTTGTCCCGTCCATTTTGACGATTGGTGCCGAACCTTTAAAGGCACCTATGGCGGGCATATCGACCTTTTGTTCTGACATATTGCCGGAGAAGAACAACTAGGGATGATAGACAAAAGAACCGGTGTCTACCAAGACCTTTGTGGATTCAAGTGCATATGTAGACGTTATGCACTTGAACCCATCATCTAGCGGAGACCGACCGGAGGAGAGAGGTGCCCCGGTGACAAGTAGAGGCTGTGGAAGCCTCGGCGGGAGAGAGAAGCGACAGCTAGGGGTACCCGACGGCGGGGCTGGGCACTGCTGGCGGCTGGGAGGTGCCCGGCGGAGGGCTGGCGGGGCCGGGGGCGGCTGGGAGGGGTCCGACGAAGGACTGGGGGCCTGGCGGAGGGCTGGGGGCCTGGCTGGACTGGCGGCGGCGGCGGCGGGGGGGGGGGGGGGGGGGGGGTGGAGGAAAACCCTAGGGTTAGGGTTTTGGCTTTGATACCATGTTAGAGTAATGGAAACTCTGATATGTTATTCCATAGAGCCCTCGGGTCTCTTATATAGAGAGTAAACCCTTGGGTAAATTACATAGACGTACAATATATAAATAGAAAATACGAAACAGTACATCGCAACATATATAAACCTCTACAATTCTAATTTAGCTTAAAAATGGTAAAGCCTTCTCCCACTATAAGTAGGGTCGACTGCATAGATTCTTGTTCAAATCCATGTTGAAAGATTCGACTACTTTTTACGCTGGTTGTCGACTATCTAATGCAACCCCCACAAAGGAGGGATTTGAACCATGGTCTTTTGGGTGGTGGGCATACTGTACTACCCACCATAACATTTAACTTGCAAAAAAATTATTCTATGGCGTAGCAAAAAGTTTGAGTCATCGTAAGGGCAGCAAGACTTCGAATAAAGAAAATCTTTGGTGTAAAAAATGGTATTTTTTAAGTTACGAATTCTTATTTTCGTTAGTATTTAAATTCAAAATCAACCGAAGGATAATAAGAAGATGCCTAAGAACTAAAGAAGAGGAAACTGATATGGTTCAAATTAAAATGTAGGGGAAAAAACTACTGCGCGGTGCTCACCACTATTTATTAAAAAATAGAAAAAAATCAGTTTTGGGGGGGAGAGGTATAAAATATGTATGTTTTCTGACCTTATGTACCATTCTACAGCAAATTAAAAAATTGTGCTCATTCTGTAATCTGAAAATCCTGAAAATTTAAGATGCCTTAAAATCAGAGTTATACACAAGTTCTTTTTGGAACATAAATAACTGAAGTATTACAATGAAATCAGGATTGATATTTATCTATCACATTTGTATATTTGAATTAACATAGATTAAAAAGTAAATGCAGAAAAAATAATAGATAAAAGAGTGAGGAAGATATCATAAGACCATTTACATGGATCATGATGACATGGAGTCATTTCCATTTAATTAAACTCATAACACCATCATTTACATGGTTCATGATGACATCCTATTAAATTGGACTGACTAAATCCAATTGAATAGATCCATATCAAAAGAGTCAAAAAAAGTGACCTTGTTAAGAGAGAGAAATGATATCTAGAAATTGGTCCAAATCTATGCTTATAATTGTTTAGTTCATTTGATTTTTCTTCTGAATCAGTCCACTTTCAGGGCTACTACAGTATTGCATGACATTTTTCTGTTCAACTTCCAGCTCCCGAAGGCTTGAAGTGAGCCGATTTGAACTTCTATTACAGGTTGGCACATTTTGTGTTGCAGTAGGTGCTCTTGTAGCAGGTAGGATTTTCATGATAATTCATATTATTTTGCTTAAGCTCTGTTTTCTGTTTGCAATTTCTTTTAGTGCTGATATTTCTCACTTTCGTGGGTGTCATTCTGATCTTTGTTACGTTTAATAGTCATTTTATGTTTGGTTTTATGCAATTTCAACTGAGATATTAGACCAACACTCCAAGTAGTTGCAATTGGAGGTCTTTTTCGAAAGTTATTTGTGTGATTTGTCTTTGTTGTGATTTTTTTTAATGTGGATGACCAAAAGTGATTCCTCTGAGGTCTTGATTCTGATCAGGGTGAAAATCCCATTTTTTGTTTTGTTCCGGAAGGCATAATAATTTGAACAGGGATTTTTTTTCAAATTGATGAAACAGTTTTGGAGAAGAGATAAGTATATATCCTATACATTAACCTCATAAAGGATATGTATGATAGGGCCTCATCTTGTGTAAGGATACAGTCTGGAACGCTGACTATTTTGACATCAACATTGGTATGCATAAGGTTCAGCTTTGAGTCCATTCCTTTTTACTTTGGTCATGGATGAGTTGACAAATCACATTCTGGATGAGATACCTTGACTCTGTTGTAGAAGTCACCCGACTGGCCCGACTAGTAGGTCCGACCGGTCTAGTCGGTGGGGTGGCCGACGGAGTATTGACTAACTCCGACCAGGCTGACTAGTCATTCGATTTTTGCTTGAAGATACTATTTTTTTTATTTTTTGTGCTTTTTCTAAAAGCAAACTTATGCTAATACGCTTAATGTTTTTATTTAAATTTAGTTACTTCTTTTTTTCATTATGATAATATAAAAAATGTACAAATCTATGTAAATATATAAGAATATACATATAAAATTGATTTATATATTGATAATAAATAATTAAAAAATCAAAGTTGATTAAAGCCTGACTAAATCCGAGTCGCCCGACTGCTGATTAATCATTTGTCAATGACCCAATCGACTGAGTACCGACTATCGATTTTTGCAACCTTGTACCTTGATGTATGTTATTCACTAGTGATATTGTGTTAACCGATGAGACTAGAGATGGAATACTTGAGAAGCTTGAGGTCTGGTGACATGCATTGGAGACTAAAGGGTTTTGTATAAGTAGGGCTAAGATTGAATATATGGAATGCACTTTTAATGGAAGCAATGGTGAAGGAATCCAGGTAAAGATTGGTGACGATAACATTCAGAAGAGAGATTCTTCTAGATATATGGGATCTATTTTGCAACATGATGGGGGAAATTAATGGAGATGTTACTAATAGAATAAATGATGGTTGGCTAAAGTGGAGAGGAACCTCTATTATTCTTTGTGATAAGAAATTTCTTTTGAAAATCAAAGGAAAGCTCTACAAAGCAACTGTGAGACCTACTATGCTCTGTGGATCTGAATGTTGGCATGTACCTGTGAACCATAGATGTGTGCAGAGAATGGCAACAGCATAAATGAAAATGCTAAGGTGGATGTGTGGACACACACGTAAATATCAAATTCGAATGATGCAATCAGAAGCAAAGTTGGTGTAGCTCCAATCGAGGATAAGATGCGAGAAAACCGCTTAAGGTGGTTTGGCCATTTGCAAAGGAGGTCAGGTAATGCACCAGTTAGGAGATGCGAGTTTTGAGATGTTGAGCCAGTTAAGAGAGGGCGAGGAAGGCTCAAGAATTGTTGGAATGATACTATATGAAGGGATCTTAGTTTTTTGGATTTAAGCCCGAGAATGGACCAAGATAGATCTTAATGAAAGCAAAGAATCCATGTAGTCGACCAAATGAAAGCAAAGAATCCATGTAGTCGACCCTACTTAATGTGGGAAAAGGCTTTGTTGTTGTTGTGAATCTTTTTTTTTTTTTTTTGACACTCCAAAAGGGGGAGACACCCGTAGGTGTTCGCCCCAATTTATTGAAAGAAAAAAGGGGGAAGTACTTACAGATGGGGAGGGTAGGGAATACGTGGGGGAGAATGGTCACAGCCTGAAACCATTCGCCCCGCAGATACAACTAGATTACCTGATTGACCAATCCGCACACAGGCGGTTCGCGTCGATACAAATATTTTCTAAATAAAACCTCTGTCCTGCAAAGAGGAGTTTGTTCCTGGCCAGCCATATACACCAAATTCTCGCTACCGGTGCCAGCCTCTCCGTCCGCGAATGACTTTCAGATGCAGCAAGGCTCTCCCAAAACGAAGCCATCGACGTACGATTCAGCCATGTAGAGTCCTCCCAAAGTGGCCGCACGAGATCACAATGGAGGAAAAGGTGATCTACCGACTCCGCCGCGGAGGAGCACAGCCCACACAAACTGGGCATGTTCGGGAAGATCGGTTGAAGGCGATCGCGAGTAGGAAGTCGGCCCCGCCTCAAGATCCATAAGAAAATGCCAATCCTCTCCGGAAGTTTGAGTGCCCAAATAAGCTTGCAGTGGTTGAGGAACAGGTCATCCGGAGGAGCGCCGCTGGGAAGGAGAGCGGCATATGCCTTCCTCGAGGAGAAGGAACCGTCGTTCCAGGAGAAGTGATCATGCCCCCCCGATGGAGTAGGGGCCTCCCCGAGCAAGGACATCAAGGCGGAGAAATCCATCAGCCGCTGAGAGGAGAGAGCGTCCACCAGGATGGGGCACCACGAGCCGTTGGACCAATAAGCCTCCACCGATGCATCTCTGTCTCTGGCAAGCGCATAAAGTCTTGGGAACAGGTTCATGAAGGTGCCCTTACCAGACCAGTCCATGGTCCAGAATCTGAAAGAGGAGCCGTTGCCAAGGGATGGACGGAAGAGGGACCGATTGCGGTTGAAAACCGAGAAGGCCTCGCGCCAAAATATGGGAGATTGGTTATGTGATCGACCGTCAAATACGGAGAGATATGAGTTACCCGCCGCCCTGCGGAGACATTGAACCAGGAATCCATTCTCGCGTCCTAGAAGTCGCGACACCCATTTGAGGAGGAAAGCGTCCCTCATGACCTCAATGCGCCGAACTCCCAGTCCACCGTCGCGCTTAGGTCGAGTAACGTCCATCCAAGCCACCAGGTGCATCCCCCTACCGGTTGAGCCTTTCTTGCCCCAAAGGAAACCCCTCAAGCATTTGTCCAAGCGCATCCGAATCCCTTTAGGTAAGCCGCAGGATGCTAGAAAATATATAGGAATAGCCGAGAGGACCGATTTAATGAGCACCAAACGTCCACCCCGAGAGAGCATTGACGATCGCCAACCCGCCAGCCTCGACTCGACCTTCTCCACCACCCGCTGATAGTCGCGTAGCCTCGCCCTGCCCAAAGATAGAGATAGTCCCAGGTACTCCAGAGGAAGAGCCCCGAGAGAGGCCCCGAATGTGGAGGAACACTCCCCTATCTCCCGAGGTGAGAGAGCAAAGGGCACATATTTGGATTTGGACTCGTTAATGCGGAGTGCCGATAGCTCGCAGAATAAATGGACAGTGGTAGCCATACCGGAATAGTGCGTTTGATCCCCCTCAATAAAGCATAAGGTGTCGTCCGCGTATTGGATCAAGGGGATATGCTGGTCGCCGAATGTGCATCCTTTAGTATATCCGGCTTCGACTACGCCTTGAATCATTCGAGGAAGCACGTCCACTGCTAGCACAAATAGAAGAGGGGCGAGAGGGCACCCCTGGCGGACCCCCCTTTGTGGCTGAAACAAGCGCCCTGATGGCCTACCGTTGAGGTATAGGGCGAAAGACACCGTGGTAACACATCGACGAATCCATGAAATCCATAGCTGAGGGAATCCCCGAGACCTCAGGACCGACCATAAGAATCTCCAGTCTAGGGAGTCATAAGCCCTAGCAAAATCGATTTTCCAAAGAACCCCCTTTGTTCCATTTCTGTGCCAATCGTCAATGATGGCGGAGGCAAGAGCGAAGCAGTCCGAAATTTGTCTCCCTTGAACAAAGGCCGCTTGGCATGGAGAAATGAGAGAAGCCAGTAGGGGAGCTAAGCGACGGGCCAAAGCCTTCGCAATGACCAAGTAGATACCGTTGGAGACGGCAATAGGGCGGAAGTCCTCAATGCGGCGAGCACCCTGAGATTTTGGGATGAGGATCATAGACGCCCGATTAAGTCTGTTGAAACCCAGGTTTCCTTCGCAGAACTCGAGTGCCACTTCCAGAACATCGTTGGCAATGACGTCCCAGAAGTCCCTATAGAAGGAAATAGGGAATCCGTCTGGGCCGGGAGAAGCGTCTGCGTTCAGGTCCCAAACAGCGCTCTTCAGCTCCTCCAACGATAAGGGGCGAGTTAACCTGTCAGCGTCAGAGACCGAGATGGTAGAGGCACCGGGAGCCGTCCATTGCCAAGAAGAAGAAGGAAGGCGAGTGAAAAAGTTCTTAAAATAATTCACCAGCGCTGCACCCATGTCTTGTTCGTTTTGAAATATCGCTTCCCCAATCTCAATGGAAGAGATGCGATTATATCGTTTACGCGCACTAGCTATCCGATGGAAGAAGGTAGTGTTCGCGTCCCCCTCCTTGAGCCATCGCAGACGAGATCGTTGTTTCCACTCAATTGCAGATTTCCTGTCTTCCTCCGAAACTATCTGAGCTGCTACCGATCTTTCGCATCGTTCATTCTGTGATAGCTCCCTGCTGCTCTCCAAACGATCCAATCTAATAATTGTGGCCTCGGCCTCGTTGCGGGCCGATCGCCGAGCCAGGCGTGAAGACGTTTTGAAGGAAGCCAGGACTCGCCGCAGAGATGAAAGTTTGAGAGCAAAACGATTAGCTGCGTTACCCGAAAATGAGGTTTGAGACCAGTGGTTTCGCACTATATCCTTGAAATTAGGTTCCAAGAGCCAACTTTTCTCGTATCGAAAAATGCCATATGGTCGGGACGAGTCGCCCGAATCCCAAATAATAGGGCTGTGATCCGAAAAGGAGCGTGGACGAGACGAAACCGAGCATAGAGGGAATGTGTCCATCCAGGCAGAGTTTGCAAAAAATCGATCCAACCGTGAACGGGAAGAGCTATTGCGCCACGTATAAATAATGTCCGTGGCTACCAGATCATCCAGGGCCAAGTCATTGATGAAGTCCCGAAATTCGAGAGAACCTGGATCCCTCCCCCCCCGCCCGCGGGGGCGATCTATTGAAAGCATTGTTACATTAAAGTCCCCTCCCAGGATCCATGGGATATTTCCGAAAGCTACCGCGTCACCCCGCAAATCCTCCCATAATTCTCGGCGAGTAAGGTGACAGAGAGGCGCGTAAATACACGAGAAAGCCATAGTTGCGTTGGATGCCTCATGCACAAGGACTACAGAAATAGAGTGTCTTCCCATTCGAGAGTAAGATAATGAGTAACTTGAAGATTTCCACGCCACAATAGCACCGCCAGCAGATCCGGTTGCATCTAAAGCGCAAAATGCATCCAAACGCCCAGCTCCCAATGATCTCCAGAGGGCGTCGTCAGCTCCCGAAATTTTAGATTCCTGTATGAATGCGATATCACAAGCCCAATCAACCAATCGCGAACCCAGAGCCCTGCGACGCAAAGGGTCGCCCAAACCACGAACGTTCCAGGACAAAATCTTCATTAAATGCTACAAAAATTATCCCAAAAAGTGATCGGGGAAGAGGCCAGGTCAGGCACGTCGGTGGACCACGCGGCGAAGTCCAGCTGCTACCGCGACCGCCTCCGTAGATAGCAGGATCGGCGTCATAGAAGTTCCTTCGACAGTAAGGTCCAGGCGCCGAGCATATACCATGCCAAATCGATTCGGGGAGGCGTCGGATGCATTCCCAGAGTCCCAGGAAGCTGAACGTCGAGATGTGAATATCGGCGAGGCGATTGGAGAGTAACCCTCGCACCTGGAAATCGAAAAAGAGGTAGACTGCATCCCATAAAGTTGAGAGATATCTGGATTACCGAAAACGGGTGTGCCCACCGGGGAGCCCGAGGCATTTGCCGATAAAGGGAGCGGCGATGCATAGGGAGAAGGACTCCAATCTTCGAATCCCCGCGATCGACAGAAGGGCATCGCAGAAATGGGAGTTGGGCATGGGATATCTTCGAAAGAAGCAATAGTGTCCCTTCCCAAGGATGGGTCATGCACGGCCCATGAACATACCCGATTATGAGGCGCTGATCCGGAGTTGGGAAGAGGAGTCGCCACATCGAACCGCGGGGAAAAGCCGTGCCACGGTGGAGAGGGGGTGTCAGATAGATCCGTCGTCAGGTAATCGACATCGAAAAGACCCCCTGACACGAGGGGGGGCTCCATGCCAGAAGTACTCGGGTTGCGGACCGCAGGCGTCGAAGTTGTGAATCTTACTCGCCGAGAATCTTACTCGGGTTGCGGACCGCACTCCATGTTGTGAATCTTGTGATGAAACAGAGTTAGATTTCTCTCGAACTTCGGAGAAGATCCCACAATGTTATAGTTTAATTGATTTTTTCTCGCCTATTCTAAATGCTTAGATATTATTTGTGTTTTCACCTGGATGTGTTGCTTTGCTTGATTGTTGTAATAAGTCATCAGGACTTGACATGGTAAGCTAGGTTTCATTGCTTGAGAATCACAAGTGGAAAAGAAGCTAGTCACCCAATATCAATGCCCAAATACAACTCAAATGAGGCAGGGCTCTTCACACCTTGACAGGTAGTTGTATGGAAATAAGTTAAGTAAAATAAGTTGTGGACAGATTCCTGAAATATTGGTGATCGGCTGGTAAGGTTACCCGGTGCACTTTCTTTGACTTTTCCATAAACTAACTCTTTCAGCTTATTGCATGAGCAATGTCATGAAGAATGACTATAACATATAGTAACTTCCCAACTAGTCTTGATATTGCTTAGTATCATCATAGAGTTAATTATTGAGATCCATATAATTAATGGAAAACGAGATCCCATTACCTGGAAAAAATCGGTAGCATACTTCAATTTGCACCTTACTAGTCTTCTGTGATTCCTAGCAAACTCTATACCCATGAAGTAGCAAAGATTACTAAGGTCCTTGGTGATAAAGTGTTTCCCCATAAAGATATTAGTCATGGAGATACCATGCACATCATCATATTTAATAATTATATTAAGTGAAATCCGTGTGTTCTATCATCTCAAAAAGCTCCTGAAACCAAGGTCTTGAGCTCTATTTTAAATTATAGATGGTCTTATCTAATCTACAAACTCTCATCTAACCGTTCCACTTGACATAGAATCTAAGGAACCATGTTAGTCGCATCCAGCACCTCCAAGGACATCTCCCCCATGAATTCTACAAACGAGGAGCAAGGATCCATACCTCCCCAATCCCAAGGTCGATCCACAGAAAACAAAGTGACATTGAAGTCACCATCCACCAATCACGGATCATCTGAAAATGAGCACAAGCCAATCGCAACTGTTAGAGCCAATGATACTCTGTTGTGTTATTCCATAGAGCCCTCGGGTCTCTTATATAGAGAGAAACCCCTTGGGTAAATTACATAGACGTACATGAGATAAATAAGAAATACGTAACAGTACATCATGACATAACGTAAACCTCTACACTCCCCCTCAAGATGGAGCATAGATATTAATCATGCTCAGCTTGGAAGAACATCTCTGGAAAGGTCCTCTGAGCAATGGCTTGGTAAATATATCAGCAGTCTGGTCCTCTGAACTGACGTGTGAAGTGGAAATCAAGCCCTTCTGGATCATGTCTCTAGTATAGTGACAATCTACCTCGATGTGCTTTGTTCTTTCATGAAAAGTTGGATTATTGGCAATGAACAATGCTGCCTGGTTGTCACATTGAAGATTCATGGGCAAGGAGACATGTACATTCAAATCTTCTAAGACCGCTCGGACCCACATCATTTCTGCGCTTGCTTGTGCCATGGCTCTGTATTCGGATTCAGCACTGGATCTCGCCACAACAGTCTGTTTCTTGCTTTTCCAAGAAACCAAAGATCTTCCTACGAAGATAGCAAATCCTGAAGTAGATTTACGATCCTTTGGACATCCTGCGTAGTCTGCATCTGCACAAGCTGAAATAGACAGATCTGTATCTTTTCTAAATAACAAACCTATGCCTGGGGAAGACTTCAGATATCTCAATATCATATACAAGGCTTCCATATGAACTTGCCTAGGCTGCTCCATAAATTGACTCACATGGTTTACTGCAAAGGCAATATCCGGTCGAGTTATGGTGATGTATAGAAGCTTACCCACCATCTCTCTGTATCTTCTTTTGTCCACCTCTTCGGTATCATTGTCGTACAGCTTCATGCTTGGGTCCATAGGCGTGCTCGACGGTCTGCATCCAACCATTCCTGTTTCAACTAGCAAGTCTGTGACATATTTTCTTTGAGTCATTACCATTCCTTGTGCATTTCTTGCAAACTCTATCCTCAGACAATATCGTATCGTGCCTAAATCCTTCGTAATAAACTGATTTCCCAAAAGAGATTTGGTCATCTCAATTCCCTGAGCATCATCTCATGTAACCAGAATATCATCAACATATACCATGACGACAACCGTACCTCTAGGAGTCTTCTGGATAAACAATGAATGGTCCGAATTTGATCTCTTGAACCCCTGTCGTTCAATCAGTTGGGAAAGCTTCTGGAACCATGCACGTGGACTTTGTTTAAGGCCATAGATAGCCTTATGAAGTATGCACACCATCTGAGTCTCCCCCTCAGCAGCAAACCCCGGTGGCTGCTGCATGTAGACTTCCTCCTGTAGATCACCATACAAGAATGCATTCTTGACATCAAGTTGAAAAATGGTCCAGTCACGTACCACAGCAACAGATAGGAGAATGCGAAGAGTGGAGTGTCGAGCCACTAGTGAAAATGTATCCAAATAATCTACCCCATAGGTTTGGGTAAATCCACGTGCGACAAGTCTGGCCTTGTATCTGTCGAGACGCCCATCTGCATGATATTTCACCGTAAACACCCACTTACTACTCACCACAGAGGCACCTGGAGGAATGGGAACTAGAGACCAAGTCCCTCGAGACTGTAAGGCACGCATCTCCTCCTCCATAGCTAGACACCAGCAATCAATCTTCATGGCTTCTTGATAAGTCCGTGGGATCTCAACCGACGAGACAACTGCTGCAAATCTCTGGAAATCACCAGTGAGACGATGAAATGACACTTGAGACGCAAGAGGATATGATGCACATTGTCTTTTCTGCTTCCTATGAGCAATAGGACGATCAAGATCATCTATCACTGTGCTGACTGGCGGATCCTCCTCCTGTAGTAAAGGTTCCTGCACCGGTGCATTATCTAACCCATCATTAGTGATAACATCAGAACATACCTGAGGCGTGCTGGATGGTTGACGTGTAGCTTGAGCAGGCCCTGACCGCCTTGTGTAGAACTTAGGGAAAGGTATAATGGGAGGTGGTGGTGGTGGTGGTGTATTGGACTCAGATTGACCCAGACTCGGAGGTAGGGGCACATAGACATTAGTATCCGTGGATGTGGAGGAAACCAATCTGTCACCTGCAGGGGAGAAGTACATAACTGGTTCAAAAAATGTAACATCAGCACTCACATAATACTTGTCATGAATGGGGTTATAGCAACGATATCCTTTCTGTGTCCTCGAGTAGCCCACAAAAACACACTTAACAGCTCTAGGAGAGAGCTTGTCAAGTCCTGGAGACAAGCGGTGAACAAAAGCGACAGTCCCAAAGACACGAGGGGTGAGTGAAAACAAGTCTTTGTCAGGAAAGAGAACAGGGATAGGGGCCTTTTCCCCAAGAACAGTAGAGGGCATGCGATTGACCAGATAGCATGCTGTAAGTATAGCATCCCCCCAAAAGGCTAAGGGTGCACAACTCTGAATAAGTAATGTGCGAGCAATATCAAGAAAGTGTCGATGTTATTGTTCCGCAACCCCATTTTGTTGAGATGTGTACGCACATGTGGTTTGGTGGATAATGCCCTTAGAGGAAAGAAATCGAGCCAGAGAATGAGTGCAGAACTCCAATGCATTATCAGTACGCACATACTTAACAGTAGACGAAAAAACATTTTGCACTTCATTGATAAGATTTTGGATAACACTTCCTGCTTCAGATTTATTTTTAAGAAAAGTCCAAGACACTCGAGAGAAATCATCAACCACAACAAGATAAAACATGTGCCCCTGATGATCTGGGACACAACTCGGACCCCAAATATCTATATGAAATAACTCAAATGGGGAGTGACTGCTCCGACCCTGACGACTAGGGAAGCTAGACCGATGTTGCTTCCCTAACTGACACGCTTCACAACGAAATGATGAATTCGGAGAGATCTGAGGCAGGAGGTGACGCATTTTCTGGAGCGGCAGGTGACCAAAACGAAGATGCCATGTATATGGAGAAACGGATCCCTGAGAGTGTAGTGATACGCCAGCGTAGGAGTTTCGTACTAGACGATAGAGGCCATTGTGCTCAAAGCCACAGCCAATCACCCTGCCCGTTAGTATGTCCTGAAAAATGACAGAAGATGGGTCAAATATAGCACGACAGTGCAAATCTTTTGTAATCTGACTAATTGATAATAAATTCATGGAGAACTCTGGTGCATGTAGAACGTTCTGTAAGTGCATGGAGGGCAACAAAACAGTCTCCCCCTGATCGACAATAGGGGAATGAGTGCCATCCGCTATGAGTACGGAGCAACCAGACTGAATAGCTCTGTAGGACTGCAGGTTATCTCTATCGCGGCAGAGATGATGGGTGGCTCCAGAGTCAACAATCCAACCTGAGAGATCATGATTATGATAGGAGGCAAAAGTACTACCTGAGGTACTGGCAGTAGCAGATGTACTAGCTGACGCAGAAGCCGCAACGTCGGATGTATCAGCACCCTCTGACTGTGGCATAATATCACGAAGTCGTGCCACTAGCTCCTCGAACATGTGATCTGGAGTAGATGCTGGCGGAGCCTGAACATGATCAGCGACACGTGCAGAAGGAGGAAATCCATGCTTAGAATAGCATGTATCCTCAGAATGACCAGTACGACGACAGAATAAGCACGTTGAACGCACACGACCTCTTCGGCCACGTCCACCACTTCCTCTGCCACGAAATGAAGACGAACTACCTCGTCCTCTGGAGACCGCCATTGCCGAAGGAGGTGGAGTTGCTGCACTGGAGGGAACTGAGATACGACTGAGCCTCCTGTAGACTTCTTCCATCGGAGGAATAGTGGTGTCTGCGAGGATCTGAGAGCGGGCTGCCTCGTACTCTGGATCAAGGGCAGCAAGTAATACGCCTACCATAGTGGCGTTGCGGAACGTCTTCTGTTGTTCGGGAGTGGCTGTGAGCGGGATGGTGCTATATAATTTCTCGAACATTCCACGGAGGGGCGTGTACAGAGAATGAAGAGGCTGCCCATTTTGCTTCGTGGTAATAATATCATGCTGCAACTGCAGCATCTTTGTCTCGTTCCGCACTTGAGAATATGTAGTAGCCAGAATATCCCACATCGCCTTGGCGGTGGGTTAATGGAGGACGTCGTTGGCGATCTCCATCGTGAGCGTTCCTGACAGCCAAACCTTTGCATACGCATCATCAGCCTCCCATGAGGCATATATCCCTGTCTTCTCTGCCGGCTCATCTTCTGTAAGAATATGTTTCTTACCACATGACTTCATAAGACTCAGGAACTGCATAGCCTAGAGTTCGTAGTTCGTCCCGTCCATTTTGACTATTGGTGCCGAACCTTTGAAGGCACCTATGGCGGGCATATCAACCTTTTGTTCTGACATATCGCCGAAGAAGAAGACCTAGGGATGATAGACAAAAGAACCGGTGTCTACAAAGACACGTTTGGATTCAAGTGCATATGTAGACTTATGCACTTGAACCCATCGGCGGCGGGTGGGTCTGAAGAAGACCGGCGGGAGATGCCCTCTGCGGCGGGAGAGGGGCCTCGGTGGTGAGAGCGGGGGGGCCTCGGAGAGGGGCGGCGGGAGGGCTGGAGAGGGGCGGCGGCCGAACCGGGGGGGCGGGTGGAGAAAAAACCCTAGACTAGGGTTTTGGCTCTGATACCATGTTAGAGCCAATGATACTCTGTTGTGTTATTCCATAGAGCCCTCGGGTCTCTTATATAGAGAGAAAACCGTTGGGTAAATTACATAGACGTACATGAGATAAATAAGAAATACGTAACAGTACATCATGACATAACGTAAACCTCTACAGCAACTCATGCTAAAGATCACCTATAGTTGAGGCCCTATATGGATTATACATCGATGAGAACATGAGTTGTCCACCATCCGACCACCTCTAGAGCACCACACTAAGAGAGTGCCTAGCCACCGCCAAGTCAATCAGCTCCAAAGGCTTGCCATTCAAGCGCATCGTAGTTCCTCACATCTCAATCAAAGGAACTATCCGGAACTCAGAAAAACGGACACCAGCTATTGGTCGCTGAAGAAACACATTTCAACTTTCCATCTTTGTCTCATATAGGCAAACCACATATGCACACCAAATTACGTCGGCACTCCACCTCCCCACTAATGCAAGAATCTCTACCATCATGCTCCATGCGCCCGCCTCTCAGGTCACCTCCTCTCTCATATGCCTCTTCTGCTGGGAAACATGTATCAACCTCTCATGCTCTAACTCCATATCCTCCCCTTCCTCACACCTCTGAGCCGACATGCATTGCAACACCCTGTTGCACCTTCTAGGCCCCTCTAGAGTCAACTTGCTCCCAACAGGTGTCGATAGAGATATCGACGCATATTCTTATGTTCGATATTCACTCAAGTTTGATTCATTAAAATTTTGAGTAAGAATCGGCTCGAACATAAATGAATCGAACCTCGTACGTAAGTTTATATTTGTTTAGATAAACAGATCAAACTTGAATAATGTAGGTTTGCTATGTTTTAGTTCATTAAAATTCGATTAATTTTAACTAATGAGTATATAAGATATGTATGCAAGAATCTACAAACTACTATGTATGAATTGTGTGCATGCATGCATGGATAGAACTTATAAAGGTCTGGTTAATAGTCATAACCTACTAAATATAAAACTTCTATAAAGATTGAATGAATCAAATCATTTATATACAATTCTTAATTAAAGCTTTAATTAAAGCGGAAAAAGATTATGTAACATATACTTTTTTGAAGGTATCTTAATTAAAGCTTTAATTAAAGCGGAAAAAGATTATGTAACATATACTTTTTTTTAAAGGTTGAAGGTTTGTTCTCAAATAAACATTAATCAATACGAATATATATAATGAGTATACTTAAGGTTAATTCTTAAATTGAACCTTTAATGAACCGAGTCGATTCTTCACCAACCAAGATCAAGCCAAATCAAACATAAACAACATTTCCATCTTATCGAATCGAACTAAACTCGAACCTTTAAATATGTTAAACGAACCGGATCGAACCTAAGTAAGTTTGCTCAGGTTTGGTTTAACCACACACATGGTTGAGGGCCCAAACTAAAGACAAATCGGGACTGCAACAGATTGATAGGAGATTGTTCAGTAACCACCATTTGACTATCGATGGTGGCATAACGACACCCTTCTGCAAATCACTAACGAATCCACTTTCACTCAAAAAACCATTGCACAAACATCACACATGCAATCACGTTGATTCATGGTCTCCTTGTGTCAAGATACATCCACTAACTGAGCGAGAATAGGCAAGAGAAAGCCTTTCTATCTACTTATTGCTGACTAAATCAAGTATTAATGTAGAATTGAATTGAAACTATATAAATCTATATAATTAGGGTTCATAGATAAGAAATCATCTATGCTACAAGGCCATAACTCTATGACCTCCTACCTTCCAACTAGTATATAAAAGCTCCGGTCTGACCTCTCTAGTTTTTCACACCACTCTTTTCTCTGGGCAACAAGGGAATATTCTCTTACATGTGGACTGCCTATCTGTTATGTCTGCTTTTCTTCCACCTAGGCCTCTGATCTAAGGTAATATATGGTCGGGCCACTGGCCTTTTTTAAGGTGATTTAGTCTTTACTTTGTAAACACCCCCTCAACTGATTTGTCTTACATATGGAAAGCATTTCTTATTTCGTAGGATACTGTGGGAAAAGTACCTCCTCCCATGCCTCCTCCTTGCTCTCACCAATCAGAATTGACTCCACAGTTGCAATGTCCTCCCGCACCTTCTTCTTCTGTACATCCTTGGCCATGCAATCCGCTCGCTTTTACTCATCTTCCCCCATACCCGAAACAGAGCACCTCCCCCTTACAAATCTTCGTAAAATCGCCATCCTCGTCGTGCCAAAAGCACCAATGCCTCCCACCCCCACTGCATCGTTGCACCTCCTATAAGAAGATCGAGCAATCCAATCTTAAAGTCATGAGTTGTCTCCTCTAAATTGCACGTAAAAAGATACGCATCATAGGATGTCTGAGACAACTGTAGGCCTCCTCGATAGGAGGGATATGGCAGTAGTAAGTAATTGATTTTCTGCATAATCATAAATGAGATATAGATAGAAAGAACAAACATGAACATCTCATGCATAACTTTCGTGACTCACAAAGGCAAATATTAGTAGTGCAACCTTATAAACATTGCCTTCGACCCTGAATAATGTGTAGTGGTATATCATGAATAATGTGTAGTGGTATATCATTTTGTTTGGTCTGATTTATCTATGATAATAGTATTTACCTATGATGAATAATGTGGGCAATCTGGTGTAGTAGGAATGAGGCCATCTTTTGTGGACAGACTTTCTGCTCTAAAAATGTAATTGAGCATTGTAGGTGTTAGGAGAATATTTTGTGCTAGGAGTATATTTGTTAGGAGAATATTCTATGTGCTAGGAATGTTCTATATTTGTTAGGAGAATATTCTATGTGCTAGGAGTATATTTGTTAGGAGAATATTCTATGTGCTAGGAATATATCCTTAGGGGCATTTATGTATTTTCTCCTTTGAGCTCTCTAGGGTTTTGACCTATGTAAGGACCCTTAGACCTCTTGAATAGATCATGCTCTTTCATCTTTTCATTATTTTTCACATGGTATCAGAGCAACGATCCTAGACCGTTGTTCTGATCTAATCCTACCGCCACCACCAGCCTCATGCCACCCCCCCTCCTGTTGCTCTCCGTCGCTTCCCCACGCGACCTTGCGTCGCCTCCAGCGGCCTGGCGCCGCCCTCTCCACGCGGCCTTGCATCGCCCTAGCAACCGTGCGACGCCCATCCTCGCAGCCCCATGCTGCCCTAGCGGCCTCGTGTTGCCCACCCTCGCAGCCCGGCACCGCCCCTTGCTGCCCCACCGACCCCCCACTGCCTTTAGCGGTCTCACCCTCACGTGCCGCCACCGGCAGCGGCCATGTGCCTCCAACAGCCCCATCCTCACGCGGCCCAGTGCCACCCCTCGGGCTGCATCGCATGTCGGACTTCCGTTCGATGTACTGCTAGGTCTATGTGATACTTAAGACTACAACTACTATCTAGGTCTATTTTTCTTGACCTTTGCGGCCACCATGGCATCTGTTGAACCCAAGATCATGTACCCAACTTCCTCTGTGATGATCCAGGGCACTTCTATCAAACTCAAGGGTTCCGAGGACTATGTACTATGGTCTCGATCCTGCAAGGTTTTTATTGGTGGTCAGCGAAAAAACTATGCCCTTACTAAGGATCTACCCAAGGAGACAGAAAAGGACTACGATACCTGGTACGTCGACAACTGTCAGGTGATTACTTGGATGACCAACAATGTCGACCCTAATATAGCCTCCAATCTTCTCTACAAGGAAACTGCAAAGGCAATGTGGGAGAGCCTTGAGAACACTTACTCTCAAAAGACAACCAAGTCCAGACTCTCAGATATCTTTACACGGATTTGGTCTGCAAATCAAGGAGATACATCCTTGATCGAGTACTATCGACTGCTCACCGGCCTGTTTGATGAGCTCCTTATCTTCCAACCTGCTTGGTGTGACAAACAGATAGGAGACGTGTAGAATGGCAAGTGTGTCGTTTCTTATCAGGACTACATCCACGGTACAAGCCGGTGAAGGATCAATTTTTGACTGTTGCAGCTCTACCCGCTCTTGAGACCATCTTTGGCTGACTACAGGAACTTGAGTCTCCTTTACCCCCTGTCTGCTGAGACTACAACACATTTTGCTAGAGGACTCTCGACCTACCAAGGGGGACGTGGTCGTGATTTTGGTAGTGGTCGAGGCCGTGAGTTTGGACGAGGATGTAACTCAGGTCGCGGTCGTGGGCGTGATCTTGCTACTTCCCGCTATCCAGCATGCACACATTGTGGATGCCTGAATCATCCGTCAGAACATTGTTGGGCGAAGTTTGGCATGCCTCCCAATGCCAACAGCGCCTATGAGACTGTCTCCTATGATGGCACCTATGATACTATGGACACCTCTCATGTTCAGTCTTCTGGTGACAGTCAGACCTCCTTTATTGCTTCTGAGTATGCTCGCCTTCAACAACTGTTACAGAACTCTGCTAGTGATATTCCTGCCTCTACTCCTGTTGCTAGCATGGCCACTACATCAGGTACAATTGTCAGTTATGCCTCTACCTGCTCCTGCATGGATCATCGACTCGGGTGCATCAACTGATGTGACTGGAGAAGGTAGTCTTCTCACTTCCTCGCGATCGTCTTCCATTGTGAAGACTGTTCGGGTTGTTAATGGTGCCCATTCTCCTATTACTAATGTGGGCACCATGGAGTTTTCCTCCAAACTCCGGTTTATTGGTGTTCATTGCGCTCCTGACTTTCCTCTTAGTCTATTATATGTTCACAAGTTGTGCACTGAGCTTAACTGTCGAGTTATATTTGATGAGTTTTGCTGTTATTTTCAGGACATCCGCACGAGACAAATCTTTGATGGGGGACATGAGAAGAACGGTCTTTATTATCTTGATATTCCTTCTAACTTCGATTTTGTTGGCACTTCATCCATCTCTGTTGATCCTCTTCTCTGGCGTCTTCGTTTCGATCATCTGTCTGCCAAAGCTCTCTCTTTAATGTTCCCTTAACTCCTTATGCTCAAGCTTTTTGAGTGTGAAGCATGTCAGTTCAGGAAACACCTTCGAGCGTCGTTCCCCACTCGTACTGAGCTTCATCGTGAAGGTCCTTTCTCCCTCGTCCATTATGATATTTGGGGACCTTGTCCGGGCCGTGCTCTAAGTGGACATAGGTATTTTGCTATATTTGTTGATGATTATAGTAGGTTGTCCTGGGTCTATCTTCCAAAAGAGCGGTGGTCTAGGGATCAAAAGCCTGGAGACCCTCAACGAGGCCCTCCTGCTAAATTGGGTGAACAGAATATGGGGTATTGATGAGGGTTTGTGTTGTAAGTTAATCCGTAAATTATATGTGTTTATTTGGCTGACCCAAGCGTGCAACGACAAGGTCCGTACCAATCATCGTTCTGGAAGGGAATCCTGAAGGTGATGCCTCGTTTTCGTGATCTCTACAAGCCGGTTCTCGGTACTGGTGCTACATTTGGCTTTTGGACAGATGATTGGATGGGAGAGGGCCCCCTTCGTACTCACTTCCCTCGCATGTTTGCTCTCACCGCTGACCCTGTTGTACGGATGGTGGGGTGTTGGGAGAATGGCAATTGGGCACTGTCTTTCATAACCCCCTTCTCCGATCAGCGGCTTGAGGAGTTTCTGCATCTTTTTTTTTGAAGTCTAAAAGGTAGGGGGAAACACTCAGTGGTGCTCGCCCCAAAATATATTAAAAATGAACGGAAAAAAAAACAGGAACAGCCGAGACAACAAGCACCATACCCCACCCATTACAGATTCCAGTCCTCAAGCAGCCGATTAACTAACACGCATACATTGGGGTAGGTGGGGCAGGTGGGAAGGCCCTTCTTGACACGTTGGGGCAGGTGGGAAGGCCCTGTTCTGGGCAAGACCACTGGGAATGGAAGGGCAGACCTATCTCGGTTAGGAAGGCGTATGGCATCATAAGCAAACCTCCCCCTTCTCCTTCTGATGGTTTGATAAGGGATTGTAAATTGATCTGGTCTCTTCGACTCCCGGAAAGGATTGGTTTCTTCTTGTGGCTCTTCAGGCGAAAGCGCCTTATGACTAGATATCGTTGTTACAAATTGCTCGGGGTGATATCTGACAGATGTCCTCTATGCGGTACTAAGATCGAGACATTGTACCACCTTTTCTTTACTTGTCCGGCTACTACGACAGTTTGGCTTGAGGTGGGAATCCCTTGGATTTGCCACAGCTCCTTCGAAGGCTTCTGGCGTTCCTTCTACATGGCATGCAATAAAAACAGAGAAGAGGTTCTTTCGCCGGTGGCGGTTTTGTAGGCCATTTGGCTAGGCTGTAATGATGCTCTTTTCTCATGTCATCGCTTTTATTGGGAAAATGTTTGCTCTCATTTTAAACGCATGCTTGGTTTTTGGCTTCTGTAAGTTGTAATTTTTAAAATTAATAAAATGTTGGGGCCGACACCACTACGTGTTTCCTCCTTTTTCTGGCTGCAAAAAAAATTATGTCAAGAATATCTTCTCCTCGTATAAAAATTTTCCATTATGATAATGTCATGTAATTTACACAGCATGACCTAACAGATTTCTTTGCCTCCTACGGTACCATACGTCAAACCTCTTGTCCATACACGCAAGGCCTTGTCGGTTCCGGACACCATTTCGGTGACCGACCGAAATGGAATTTCGGACGAATTTCGGTTGAAATTTGATCGAAATTTTGATCGTTTCAGACATTTTTTGTACTAGGGCCCCTATATTTCGATCATTTCGGCCATTTCTGTCGAATTTCGATTTCGACAGGATATCGAAATTCAGCCGAGTTTCGTTGAAATTTGAGGCCATTACGTCCCAACAAAATGGGATAGTAGAAAGAAAACTCAGACATCTCCTAAATATTGCCCGCTCCCTTCTTACTCAGATGAAGATTCCCAAAACCTATTGGGGTGATGTCGTTCTGGCCGATATTCATCTTATCAACAGAATTCCGTCTCCAAACCTAAATGGATCAACCCCCTTCTCTCTACTTTACCCAACTGAGTCACCCTTTCCTCTTCTATTGAGAATCTTTGGATGTGTGTCCTTTGTTCATAATTTTCACTCTACAGACAAACTTTCTCCTCATGTGATCAAATGTGTCTTCCTCGATTACTCTCGTACTCAAAAAGGTTACAGGTGTTATGATCCAACTGAATGTCGCTATTATATCTCTGCAAATGTAACCTTTTTTGAGCAGACAAGCTTCTTCACTCAATCTGTTACAGATATCCCTCTGGATCTTCCACCTCCACCCACTGTCTACAAACGCAAACAAATACCTTCACCACCAGACGTTCCTTTGCTTGTTTCTCTTTTTCAGGATGATATGCCTTCTACAAGTGTCCTCTCCAATGTTGTCCCGGATGATCTCCAAGGTCTTCCAATTGCTCTGGGCAGGACTAAGGGGTAATGTACTTCTCATCCCATGTCTCATTTCACCTCTACTACTGGTTTAGCTTGCACTGACAGACGATATGCAGATGCTCTCATGACTATTTCTATTTCGAGAGACCACCATAGTGCTTTGCAAGATTCAGGATGGCAAAAGGCCATGGATGAAGAAATGGATGCTCTTATTACCAGGGGAACATGGGATCTAGTGCAATGTCCCAAAGGGACTAGACATGTGGCATGTAAGTGGATCTTCACGACCAAACAATCACCAGACGGTCGATTGACTGGTTGAAAGCTCGTCTTGTGGCAAAGGGCTTCACACAGACATATGGAGTGGATTACTTTGAGACATTCTCACGGGTTGCACGTATGGGGTCAATAAGGACTATCCTTTCTATGGCTACTAATAAGGCATGGCCTATTTTTCAGCTAGATGTGAAAAATGTGTTCCTATATGGAGATCTTGATGAGGAAATGTACATTATGCAGCCTCCAGGTTATGAAGTCGAGAGGGAGTAGGAGTATGTATGTCGACTTCGCAAAGCAATATATGGCCTAAAGCAAAGCCCAAGGGTATGGTTCGATAGACTTACTGCAAAGATCAGCACTCTTGGCTTCCAGAGAACAACCTCTAATTACTATGTGCTTGTCAAAAGACGAACAACTGGTACTATGATTCTTGCAGTCTATGTGGATGATATGGTTATCACAGGTGATAATGATAAAGGGATACTAGAGACCAAGGCCTTCCTCCAGAAGGTATTTGTTACCAAGGACCTTGGTCCACTACGATATTTCTTGGGTATAGAAGTACTACGCACTACAGAGGGTCTTCATCTCTCACAGAGGAAATATTGTCTGGACATTCTTACGGAAGCCGGATTTTACTTGGATGCTAGCCCGCTGGCATTCCTGCAGGTCCTAAGAAATACTTCACATCCTCTAATCCTATCTTTGAAGATGTTACACGATATAGAAGCCTGGTCGGTAAACTTCTTTACCTTACTGTCACCAGACCAGATATTTCCTATGCAGTCAGCAGATCTAGTCAACACATGGAGCAACCTTGTTACAGTCACTGGCAGGATGTTCTTCAGATTCTACGATGCGTGAAGGAATCACCAGTGTGTGGCCTCTTCTATGGGGCAAATGGGTACACCGATGTTATTGCATATGCTGATGCCGATTATGCAAGCTCACCAGAGGATCGGCGCTCCACCACAGGTTATGCTATGATGGTTGGAGGAAATCTTGTTACTTGGAGAAGCAAGAAGCAGGCTGTTGTATCTAGATCCAGTGCAGAAGCAGAGCACAGGGCGATGGCTCAGGCTACTTGCGAGATCACGTGGCTATTAACTTTTCTGCAAGAACTTTGTATTGTTGTCACTACTCCTATTCCACTCTACAGTGACAACAAATTTACTACATATATTTCCACGAATCTAGTGTTCCATGAGAGAACCAAGCATGTAGAGGTTGACTACCATTTTGTTTGTGATGCTGTCAGGATTGGAAGAATTACTACTCCTCACATCAACACTGACCTTCAGCTTGCATATGTCTTCACAAAGGTACTATCAAAGAAGCGACTTTCCTGGATTGTTTTCAAGTTGGGCATGACTGATAAATATGCTCCAACTTGAGGGGGAGTGTTAGGACAATATTCTGTGCTAGGAGTATATTTGTTAGGAGAATATTCTATGTGTTAGGAATATTCTATATTTGTTAGGAGAATATTCTATATGCTAGGAGTATATTTGTTAGGAGAATATTCTATGTGCTAGGAGTATATTCTTAGGGGCATTTATGTATTTTCTCCTTTGAGCTCTCTAGGGTTTTGTCCTATATAAGGACCTCTAGACCTCTTGAATAGATCATGCTCTTTCATCTTTTCATTATTTTCCACAGTAGGGTGGTGTGCATGTCTTGAAACAATGTAACGTAACTTGGTGTCATGTATTTTTCTTTAATTCTTATTAATATACGGCACGATGGGTCCCATCTTGGGTTTCCACCTTTTCTCCATCAAAAAAAATCTATGATAAGTAGCAAAATCTTGGTTTCTTTTTTCTTCATAAGTACATGAAGACGAGAGAATCCCATATGATCTTAGCCACGGGTTTGTGTATGACCTCTTGAGCAATATCTGGAGTAAGGGTCGCAAATAGCGACATCTTAGAAGGGGAATGTCATTTTTCAGGGATACCATCTTCTCTTTAGGATTTGGCTCCTTTATTGCATATATTTTGTCATGGACTTTAATGGTACTCATAAACCGAACGGATCCAAGCTCAGTTACAAGGTCTTCATCCCCCGGGTTGAGATAATTAGATGTTCCCATATTAGAATCCCATCATTATTTCTTTATCAATAGATGAAAGGAGGAGAGTCATAAAAAGCGTAACAATTTTGAATCAGGACCTACTTGAGAATATTAAAAATATGCGGTCCAATAAATCTTCTGCGAGGGATGTATGAGTGAAATGGTGCTTAGTCTATGTGGAATAGTTAGAGGAACAAATGATCCCTCTAGCATTGCAAGAATGCCCTCACTATGGACGTAGTATGATTGATCGATGGTAGGTCGGGAGGTGGTGATCCCCTGGCCGATAAAGGTGGCATCCTTGAGAAGAAAGGGGCAACAATGTCCCTCAGGGGGCAACGGTTGACCAACTATGGGGAGAAGGTGACTAGGTAGGTTTGGAATTTTAACCAAGGTCTAGAAATTTCGTGAAGAAACAAATTATCATACGGTTCTGTATACAATGAGATCATTTGGTGAATTGCATAGATATTCTGTAAACAAGTAAATAATAAATGAATAGCAAATGAGAAAGCCGTAGACGTGCAGGCACAATGGAATTCAAAGAAGGGTGTGCATAGGTAAAGAGGAAAATAAATGGCGAAGCCTTCTCTCACTATAAGTAGGGTCGGCTACATGGATTCTTGCTCAAATCCATGTTGAAAGATTCGACTATTTTTTATGTTGGTTTTCGACTACCTAATGCAACCCCCGCAGGGGGGGGGGGGGGGTTAACCCTGGTCTTTTGGGTGGTAGACACAGTGCACTACCACCAGACCATTTAAGTAGGTAGCATACAATTTAAGCGTGCATAGGTAAAGAGACCATACAATTAATACAACAACAAAGCATTTTCCCACATTAAGATCGGCTACATGGATTCTTTGCCTCCATTTATATCTATCTTGGGTTATTCTCGGACTTAGATTTAAGAAACTAATATCCGTTCGGATTCTCATTCCAACACTTCTTGGGCCTTCCTCTCCCTCCCTTAACCGCCTCAACATCCCAAAACTCGTGTATTCTAAATGGTGCGTCAACCGACCTCCTTTGCAAAAGGTCAAACCATCTTAAGCGGTTTTCTCTCATCTTATCCTCTATTAGAACTACACCAACTTTCCTTCTGATCGCACCATTCCAAATCCGATCTTTACATGTATGATCACACATCCACCTTAGCATTTTCATTTCTGCTATTGTTATTCTCTGCACATGTATATGGTTCACTTGTCATACAATTAAAAATTGAACAAAAATCCTAGGAAGTGGTTATTAATGTCTTTGAATGATTTAGAATCATGGGAGCTAAACAGTGTATGTAAGATATGAGGGATGAGTTGGACTCAATTGAGAGTATGGGAACCATGCAATTTGCTAAAAGATAGGCAATCCATGAGATGTAAGTGGGTATTAAAGAAAAAGTACCAAGTTGATAGCATTGTTGATAAATATAAAGCAAAATTAGTTGCCAAAGGTCATACTCGGCAAGCTAGAATAGACTTCCAGAAAACCTACTCTCTAGTTTCTAAGTTTGCATCGATAAGGATGATCTTAGCTATCGTCATGTGGATTTGGAATTATTCCAAATGGATGTGAAGATGGCCTTCCTTGATGGAAAATTAAGGGATGAGATATATACGCAATAGCATGAATATTTTCAGGTAGAAGGTCGGGAGAAAAAGGTTTACAATTTAAGAAAGTCATTATATGACTTAAAACAGTCTTCACGGCAATGGTGTATCAAATTTCATGAAAATTTGACTTTGCAGCAAATAAGTTGGATTATTGTGTATATGTCATGAAGAGTGGGAGCAAGTTGCAAAATGGAACAATAAATTGGAGATGAAGACCATGAGAGAAGCATCTTTTATTCTAGGAATTCAAATTACAAGAGATAGATATTCAAGGACATTGAATCGTAGTCAAGAGAAATACTTGCATATTACGTTGAAGAGATTTGTAATTCAAAATAGCACGTCATCCTACACTTCTGATTGGAAAGAAATTCAATGAAAGTCAATGTCCTAAAATACAAAAATCTATGGATATTCCATATGCATAAGCAATGCGAAGTCTTATTTATGCAATGATGTGCAATCGGCCTAACTTGGCATATCTAGTAAGCCTAGTTAGTAGATATTAATATAATCACGGGTCAGCTCATTGGGAAGCTACAAAGAGTATTTTTCGATATTTGTCGTAAACTCTCAGGGGTATTTATGTGTTCTTCCTTTTGTACTTTCTAAGGTTTTCCCTCTATATAAGAGATAAGAGACCCTAGCCCTATGAAATAGATATCTCATTCGTCTCTCTTCTCCACATGGTATCAGAGCAACGATCCTAGATCAGGGTTTTGACTTAAAATCCCCGCCACCACCTTCAACCTCGCAAAAGCTTGTGCGGGTCCTCTTCCCTGAACTAGGGTCCCACGCAAGGCCATCCAATCGCCTCCAGTGCAGCAGCTCGACACCAAAAGAGCATCTCTAGCACCTACCGGTGCTGCTGGAACCACCTGCAGAGGCTCGCTAGTGCCGCCAAGAGGTCACAACCCTCCCGCTAGTGCTGCCCAACGCTTCCAGGAGTCCAAATCTGTTGTTCATTGAGGATTTTCAGCCCTTCTTCAAGGGCAAACGTGAGTTCTAAGACATTTTCTAGCCCTTTCATGCATCCTTAGTTTATCACAATATCTTCTTTCTATTTTAAGACCACCATGGTGCATTCTTCTACCGAGACAAAGCCCTTGGCCACGAATATTATGGCACAAGGCATTACTATCAAACTCAAGGGCACAAAAAATTACGTGCTCTGGTCTCGATTTATGGTGTTCATTTGTGGTCAGAGGAAACTCTACATTCTGACTAAAGATCCTTTAGATGAAAAGAATAAAGTGTACGACAACTGGCAAACGGACAACTACTTGATTATCAACTGGATGACCAACAGTGTTGAGGCTCACATTGCCTCAAATCTTCTTTACAAAAATACAGCTAAGGAAATGTGGAAGGATCTCGAGCAAACATACTCCCAGAAGAAGACGAAGTCACGTCTTGCAGACATCTACAGGTGATTCTGGTCGGCATCTCAGGGTGATTCCACCCTCATCGAGTACTAAAGGCATCTCTCCAGCCTATATGAAGAGCTTGCAACATTCCAGCCCTCATGTTGCACCAAACAGATACATGAGCATTTTGACTGGCAGGTATATTGCTTTCTTGATGGCTTGCATTCTAGATACCATGCAGTAAAGGAGCAATTTCTTATATCAGACACATTGCCAACAATGAAGGCCATCTTTGGCCGACTTGAGGAACTCGATACATCGGTTGCCCGGCCTTTCGACTTACCTTCAACAGAGAACTTTGTACACATCGTCTCATCTGAGCGAGGAGGCAGATTCGGCTTACGAGGAGGACGCGGTTGTGATCCAAGTCGTGGCCGTGGATGGGAATTTAGACGAGGCCGTGATTTTGGTCGTGGACGTGGGCGAGACTCTACTGCCTCATACGCTCATTATGGTAGGTGGAACCACCCGACTGAACGATGCTAGCAGAAGTTTGGTGTACCTTCTTATCATGCCAATAATGCCTATGAGGATGCCTATAATGTGGAAGAAGCATCGTCTGCAGCAACCTCCAATGGAAAGATTGTTCATCTTATGATGCAGATTACTTTCGCCTGATGCAGATCCTTCAGGCTCCAGGGCCTACTACCACTAGTAACACTACCTCTGCTGCTCTAGCTACTCCTTCAGGTACAATAGCCAACTCTGTTGTCGCTTCTGCTCGAGCTTGGATTATTGATTCCGGCCTCTACTCATCTCACTGGAGAAGGTAGTCTGCTTACCTCTTCCGTACAATCTACCTTTGTAAAGTCAGCTCGAGTCGCTAATGGGACTCAATCACCGATTACTACTGTCGGAACTATGGAATTCTCTTCCAAGCTCTGACTTTTTGGGGTTCATTGTGCTCCCGATTTTCCTCTTAGCTTGCTACCAGTTCACAAGCTTTGTGTTGAGCTTCATTACCGTGTAATATTTGATGACTCTTGTTATTTTAAAGATATTTGGACGAGGCAGATTTTTTGTGGTGGTCATGAGAAGAACGGCCTATATTATCTTGACATATCCTTGGATTCCAATTTTGTTGGTGTTGCGTCCATCTCCGAAGATCCGCTCCTATGGCTTTTGCACCTTGGGCATCCCTCTACCAAGGTCATCTCCATGATGTTTCATGAACTCTCTGCTATGAAGCCCTTTCAGTGGGAGGCGTGTGAGTTCGGGAAACACCATCGAGCTTCATTTCTGTTCGTACTTGAGTCTCATAGTACTGCTGCTTTTCATCTTATTCTTTGTGTTGTTTGGGGAACTTGTCCAATCCGCACATTAAGTGGTCATCGTTATTTTATAATTTTCGTTGATGATTATAGTCGATCTTCTTGGGTATGTCTATTAAAGGAGCGTTCAGAGATTAATCGAACTGTCAGAAATTTCTTTCAATATGTTAAAACCTTCTTTTCTAGCATTATTAAGATCATTCGTACTGACAATGCTCTTGAGTTAACCCAACAAGACTTGACCTCTTTCTTTGCATCCCAGGGAACTGTTCACCAAACATCATGTCCATATACCTCACAACAGAATGGTATAGCTGTGAGGAAACCCCGACACTTGCTAAATGTTGCCAGATCTCTTCTTAGTCAAATGAGTGTTCCTAAACATTATTGGGGAGATGCTATCCTTACTGCAGTTTATCTCATCAACCGTGTTCCTTCATCTATTCTAGAAGGGGCAACTTCATTTTCCTTACTTTACCTTACTGAGTATTCTTTTCCCATACCTCTGTGAATTTTTTGTTGTATTGCCTTTGTTCATAACTTTCATGCAGCTGACAAATTATCCTCTCATGCCATCAAATGTGTCTTTCTTGGGTACTCTTGTACCCAGAAAGGCTATCGTTGTTATGATCATGTTGGGCATCGATACTATGTGTCTGTTGATGTCACTTTCTTTGAGCAAACAAGTTATTTCACACAGACTTTGAGTGGCATTCCTCTGGACCTCCCTCCTCCACCAATCGTCTATACTCGCCAGTGTACCTCTATACCTTCTACACCAGTGTTTGTACCTTTACATGTCCCTTTTATGCAAGATAATATGACCACTTCGAGTGCTCCCACAACTGTTGCCCCGGATGTACCCGAGGAGCTTCCTATAGCTCTGCGCAAGCAAAAAAGGTAATGTACATATCACCCCATGTCACATTTTACTTCTACATATGATTTATCTAGTTGTGACAAGAAATTTGCATATGCTATGAATGTTATTTCTGTTCCAAAAGATCATTTCGGTGCAATGCAGGATCATGGTTGACGACATGTCATGGATGAGGAGATGGATGCACTTACCTCCCGTGGCACGTGGGATCTTGTGTCGTGCCCCTTGGGAGTTCGCCCTGTAGCTTATCGATGGGTCTTCACGACCAAACAGTCGCATGATGGTTCTATTGACAGATTAAAAGCCATACTTGTTGCCAAAGGTTTCACATAAACCTTTGGAATTGATTATTTTGAGACCGAGCCAGTTGCCAGAATTTGATCGATACATACCATTCTCTCTGTTGCTGCCAACAAGGCTTGGCCCATTTATCAACTTGATGTGAAGAACGCCTTTCTTTATGGTGATCTTGAGGAGGGGGTCTACATGATGCAACCACCGAGGTATGTAGTCGAGGGGGAGCATGTATGTCAACTACGCAAGGCCATTTAGGGCTAGAAGCATAACCCCAGGGCATGGTTTGACAGGCTCACTATGGAGATCAACACACTTGATTTTCAGAGGACAACATCTGGATGCTCTATCTTTGTTAGATGACAATCTACTGGCACGATCATTCTTGTTGTATATATTGATGATATGGTTGTCACAGAAGATGATGTAGACGGCATTCATGAGACCAAGACCTTCCTCCAGAAGGTCTTTGTTACGAAAGACCTCGGCCAACTTCGTTATTTTCTTGGCATCGAGGTAATACGCACTACAGAGGGGCTCCATCTTTCACTGATGAAGTATTGCCTCGATATTCTGACTGAGGCAGGACTACTTGGATGCAAGCAATCTGGCATCCCTGCATAAGTAAGAAAATATTCAGCATTTATTGATCCACCTTTTGAGGATGCAACACGGTACAGAAGCTTAGTGGGAAAATTACTCTATCTCACTGTTACTAGGCCAGATATATCATATGATGTGAGCAGAGCCAGTCAGCATATGGAGAAACCTCTTTACAATCACTGGCAGGATGTTCTTTTGATCCTTCGATATTTGAAGGAATCTCCCTGACGTGGACTTTTCTATGCGGTGAATGGACACATTAATATCTCCGCCTATACAGATTCTGACTATGCTAGCTCTTCGAAGGATTGTCGATCCACTACAGGATACGCCATGTTTGTTGGAGTTAACATTGTCACTGGGCGAAGCAAGAAGTGGACAGTGGTCTCCAGATCCAATGCGGAAGTAGAATACAGGGCAATGGCTCAGGCCACCTGTGAGATCACATGGCTTGTCTCTTTCCTAACAGAACTTGGCATGTTAGTCGCCACTCCTGTACCCTTATACTGCGACAACAAGTCTGCCACGTACATCGCCATCAATCCAGTTTTCCATGAGTGGACAAAACACATTGAAGTTGATTGCCATTTCATTCATGATGCGGTACGAGGAAGACGAATCAGCACTCCACACATCTCCACTGAACTTCAACTTGCAGGCATTTTCACAAAGGCTCCTCCAAGGAAGCGCCTCATGTACTTGGTATCCAAGTTGGGCATGATCGACAGATATGCTCCAACTTGAGGGGGGGTGTTAGAGTTATTATACTTACAATTATGTTTGTAACCCTTCGGGTTCCGTAACCCCTCAAAGATATTTATATATTTTTCCTTTTGTACTCTCTAGGGTTTTCTCTCTGTATAAGAGACCCTAGCCCTATTGAATAGATATCTAATTCATCTTTTTATCCACAATAGGAAATCTATATATGGTTACCTTTTCATGTTTGATGGAGCAATCGTTTCTGGAGTAACAAGAAAAAACGATGTGTATTTAAAAATACACAAATAGAGGAATACATTGCATGTAGCATGGCCACTACTCATGTTTGGATTAAATTGTTCCTTGAAAACTTAAGCCTTGAATTGGTCAAAGGACCGATTAAAATGTATTTTGATAATCAAGCTGCAATAAACTTGATTGACAGTGTGGCTAATACTTCTAAGAAAAGCACATTGAAATCCATTATCACTATATACAAGATATTGTGGCAAAACAAGAAATTGCGGTGACCTACATACCTACAAATGATATATAGTTGATTCTCTAACCAAGAGATTAACATCATGCACATACATTGAACATGTTCGTTTAATGGGGCTCGGGAGTTAGGAATGCTTGAGTAAAGGAAGAGATTTTCGTATAATGATCGTTACTGAAGACATTTCCATTCATACGCTACAAAATAGTAGGAATGTAGAAGTTATTGTCCACATCGGTCAAATGGGAGATGTTTGAACGGTCCTCCCGGGATGACCTTGTTGTCAAAATAGTCGTTGAGGGTCACATCTCATGCGAGACCGCAAATCGTGGATGTGGGAGGGTAGCCTAAGCGAGGTGTCTCATACATATATAAACCTCCATACATATATAAACCTCCATTGGGAGGGGAATCAGAGATCGTCGAATGCAACCTCGTCGAGGGGAGCCCTTTCCCAGACCCATCTCTCTCTCTCCCCCATCTCTCTTTCTCGTTCTGTCAAGCTATCGACCTCTCTCCCCCATTTCTCTTTCTTGTTCTCTCAAGCTATCAACCGGTGGTGTGCCTTTTCTTTTCTTTTTCAGTGATTCGGTTTAGATGGGACACTTCATTTAAGGTATATGTAATAGAAATCAATATGCAAAATGAATTGTTTGATTTGGCATATATTATAAAGAGGTTTCCTGGTGTGAAATTTCCTTCTTTTAATAGAAGATGAGAAACAATAATGCTTTATCTAAAAATATCTTCATTTTCTGAGAGACAAAAGCAAGTTTGTTATAGATTTTGCATCATGTGAGGACGTGTTAGGAATAATCAACTTTCTGTGTTATGTGAAATGTTATTTAAGCATCTATTTCTAATTAGGAAAAAATCAATATAAGAAATCACCTGGTAGCATCTCGCCTTTTTAGAATGATGGTTGAATGTTGAGAATAGAAATATTAGGGGGAAGATTTTTTCTACTCTTAAAATGTACTAAGCCTTCTCCCACTATAAGTAGGGTCGGCTACATGGATTCTTGCTCAAATCCATGTTGAAAGATTCGACTATTTTTTACGCTGGCTGTCGACTACCTAACGCAACCCCTGCAAGAGTGGGATTTGAATCCTGGCCTTTTGTGTGGTAGACACTGTACTACCACTAGACCATTAAGTCGGCTACCTAACGCAACCCCTGCAAGATTTTTTTCTACTCTTGGAAGATAAAATAGCAAAAGGTGGTGCCATGCTTTTATGATATAGGTGGTGATTATATTAAAAACAGACTGATGTCAAGTAACAACAATTTACCGGATCCTCTATGTTCATTATGATGAATGTATAGATATCAGATTTACGTGCGCTCTTACTGGTAGTGAAATATGAGGAATAATGAAACAATTGATGTCAGCTATTTTTGGCTAAATTATACATTGTTGCCTTAATTTATTAAAGGTGCTTCATTTACATTACAGGCATATTCGGAATGAATTTGAAATCATATCTTGAAGAGCACCTGGTATGGAAAACTTTTTTGGGATATAATAGCATGAAATATGCATCTTACTTGAGGAGCTTGTCCTTGATAAAATGGAAGTAATCAGTTTTGTCATTGTTCTTTTGCAGTGTGCCTTTTGGTTTACAACTGCTGGAATAGTAATTGGTGCGGTTATTGCATTTTTCATCATGTATTCCTACCTGAGGACAAGGCGGATATTATAGCTGTCTGCGAACACGCCAAGTGCATAAACTCCCTGCCTTGGTTTATGACAAACCAAAGTTACCAAACTCCCATTCTGCAGATTAACAGGTCTATTCCCTCGGCAAGCCTTTAGTGCTCAGAACATTGTTATGCCCTACCTTGAGAATATATTCTGGCGTATTGTATCTGATGATTCAACACAGTCGATAAAGCCGATGTACACGTCAAGTCACCACCTCCAAGCCCCCCGTCCTTCGCTGTGATTACGCCTTTCAAGTTGTGCATGTTCTTTGGGAAAGAAATTGCAAAAGTTGTTATTCCAGCCTGTGGGTATGATCTTCTCCGCGTTTTGTGATATAAATCAGAGCCTATAGATTACAAGCAGAATGTAGATTATGAAGTGAACTCTGAAATGTAGCTCTTGCTGAAATATAGCAGATCCCAAATATCAATATGTTCTCATTTTTGCGTGTTAGTTTAGGGCAGTTGTTAATCATCACTAACAGTATCTGGATGCACAAACTTTTTACCTTGTTAATTCCATAATTTTTATGTGCATAATCAAAATATGAAGGGGCAACCGTGTGCTGGCAGGAATAATTCATATATTATCTGTGGTCTCCTCATGGTTCGGCATTGACCTGTTTAAAAAAATTGAGAGCAAAAGAAATAGATGGCCAAAACAGATAATGACAAATCTAATGGTCAGCAGTTGGGAAAAATCAACTCTAGCAATAATACAACGACAACGATGTCTGGCTCACACCCTCTCAACTTCCTTCTCTGCGCATTTTCTGAGAAAATTCTGAAGACTGCAGCAAAGTAAACGGATGACCGATCGTCATATCAACTTTTGAATTGATTTCTTTTGATGGTTATATACATGTTTCAGTTTATATTTGCTGTATCAATCTCTAGACTCCCTTCCACTTCTAACAGACATGGCCACGGCTGCTAGCTCCGACATGGTTTCACCCCCACCGGTGGTGGGCTCCCCCGCCTTCCAGCAGCCACTGCCGCCATCGCTGCTGCTGACACCATCTCCCCTCTTCCCAACCCCTCTGTCGTCGCTGCCGCAGACGCCGTCTCCCATTTTCGCATCCCCTTTGTCGTCGCTAATGCAGACACCATCTCCCTTCTTCCCGACCCGTCTATCTTCTGTTTCAGTCGAAGCCACCAGCAATATCACTACAGTGACTGCAAGCGGGAACTTGAAGCCCATGGCACGGCGTTACTCAGGAGTCATCCTACGCAGCCTTGCTATTGTTTTCTCCTTCATTTCATCAATAGCTCTGGCCATTCCCCCGCCTAAAGCTCGTGCCGCCAAGGGCGAGCAGCCATTCAGTTTTAAGCACCATCCTGAATTCAAGTACAATTTTAATTTAGCAATACTGAATTCAAGTAAATCTAATGATGTTTAGATTTTAAAAAAATAAATTGATGACTGCAGTTACTGCCTCTCTGCTGTGATATTGTCCTCCGTCTACTCGGCTGTGCAACTGCTGAAAATCATCTACGATGAGTTGCCGATAAAGGGCATTATGATCTCAGACAAGACATACGAATACCTCACTTTTTTCTTAGATCAGGTACGACTTTTCCCTCTCCTTTCTTACTGTCAGCCCAAAAAGAGTGAAGATGTTTATATTCCCATGCATTTTTTTACCTGCATGTTGATGAATTATGAACAGGCAATGTCCTACCTGTTGTTCTCTTCTTCATCGGTGGCCGTCGTTGCAACAGGAAGGATCGCAAGGACTACGTTTCTCACTCAGGCAATCCTATCACTTGTTATGTCGTTCGCTGCCTTCGTAGCTATTGCAACCAGCGCTGTACAATCCGGTTACCACTTGAGCAAGAGAATCATCTGGTGAATAGATGTAGTATATTGCTTGATATAATCAAGGTTCATGTAAAGAGTTCTGCATTAAAACTTTAGTTCAACTACTTTCACTCTATATGCTCCTTGGATGTTAATGAAATGCAACCTTCACTGTACCTAATACAAACTTACTACTTCAAAAAAAATGACAAGTTAAGGTCAGATATTATTTAAGAAGAGTAAGAAGATTCATTGCCGTTATGCTACAGTTTTCTCATCGTCGGCCGTTAATCAAATGTTCCATACCTCCTGGGATTCCCAAATAGGGATGCGTGAATTGGCTGTAACTTAATGGGATTCTTGGATCCCAAAGAAAGGTCTCCACTAGTCCACCTCAGGAGCAATACTTTGACCCTCACTTGCTTCACTGAGAGGGGAGCCTTACCTTTTTCTACACCATAAATAGGATGCAGTCCCAAGTCCTCTTCAGCAATCAACACAAGTTCTCCTCCTGCATCTGGTTGCTGCATTTCACCAACTCTGTCCGAATTCCTGACGAAAAGGTGCAAGTGTTAGAGTAATTCAAAGGCATTCACGATGAAGAAGAACCTCTTAGTGTCGTCAAGAAAAGGCAGGTCAACGATGAGGGGCCTGAGCAGCACACTTCAGCAGCAGAAGGCGAGGTTGTACATCATAAGACGCCGAGTTGCTATGCTTCTTTGCTGGCATGATTGAGATGTTACTCCTGATTTGCGCTTCAAGTCCACCCAAGTTTTTGCTGTGTCCTCCTGCGGAACTGGTTTCTTCCTTGGATCTCTGCTGATCATTCTATACTTCCCTGCAGTTTAAGTAGACAAATAACTAAAGCTGAATATATAGATGGATATGATTATTGACCTTGAGAAGTTCTACTTTCTCAGACATTTTGTATAACAGAAGAATTATTAATTAGAGTTGAAATATGCGGAATTCTACTTTGTCGCAGCTATCTTCCTTTCAATTGGACATTTTGGATACTTCAAATGAGTTTTCCAAGCAGGCATCTGCAATATTGTGAAATCGAATTACCAAACAAGCTTTGTAACAACAAAAATTCAGAATAAATACAACAGCAAAGACATTTGCATGTCTTTTAACCCATCAAACAACCGCACCTCAGGGAAAAAGTTAACCACATAGGGATGTCATACTAGATATGCTCTTTCCGGACCTACTCATGGAACCAAGCTCTTTGATAGAAGAAGCTTCAAATGCGACAAATGTTTGCAAGAAGTAGCTGCGAAAATGCCCTCAATTGTCTATATAGGGAAAAAAAAGGCAAGTAGGTAGTGGATAATTAAGGCTTTTCATTTTTTGACTAGCATTCTATATTCCCCTTTGTCGAACTATTATCTCGACTACTAAGAATAAGCTAATAACATCGTTTAAAGATTCATAATAATGTAACTTCCACAAGATTAAGAGCAGACAACGAAAGATGCATTATGAGGTAATTTGTTTGCTTTTTGTTATAAGATAGCGGAAATCCAGAAGTCAGGTTTGAATCCTGTCAGAAATGCATCTGAATATCAAATTTTGTGCAGGTATGAGCTAACAACAGCCATCTTATGATATGCACAGTCACGCAAAAATAATGCATGTGCTAGCCGAAAACAAGCATTTTCCTGCATTATCAAAGCATATGTGCTTATTCATAACTTTTTTACCTGGATCAGATAGAGCTTACATGCAGATAGTCGGAACAACATTAACTTAAACTAAGATAAGGTTTTCGGGATAGACATAAAGACATAAAAACAAACTCATTTGACAACATGTGCATAAAAACCAATGTAAATGGAAAATAAATACAAGCTTCTTGGTAATATTTGACAATAACATGACTCTGAATAAAAAAGTGTTTATTTTACAACAAAGAAAACAAGTGTATGGGGAAGATTATCCCCAAACGGATTCCAAATTTCCTGATAATCCTTTCAAAATAGAAATTTTTATTCCCAAGCACGGAGTCCCTTACACTTATAAATTAAAGAGAAGAAATCAAGAAAAATAGATGAAGATTACTCTTCTTCACCGTGTAAAATGACTGATGAAAATACTTTTAATGCAAGTTTCCATCCACATGGTTCACTAACATCATTCTCTTGGAGCTCCGATACTCGACTTGCTTGCCTGAAGATGTTGCGGCTTCAATTGAGCCCGGCTTAGACCTTCTTGAGTGAAGACCGCATCTATCACAATCTTACCTGCATGATCCAGAACATTTCCATTTTACTGGTTCATAACCCTGCTGAAAAGCGTCCTATATCCATAGCAAAACTGTCAATGCCAATGACCTCAAGTAGCATCTAAACTAAATAAGCTGAAGCACATTGTCTGTCTACCTCTGGCATTCACAATAAACAAAAACCATATATAAAAAATAGCAGGTGAGTTCAGTGCATATTCTCAGTTGTGGAAGGAGAGAACACGATGATAAACCATCATCCAAGACGTTTTTCTTGATCATTCGTCACGGGGGAAAATCTACAGCATGCTCTCGACATCAGCCAAGAGATTCCACCCATCATCGACATGGTTATGAGCAGCAGTAAATTTACTATTTACAGCAGGGAAACACAGAGTCAAGCAAAACCCCTCTCCTCATCTCTGCCGGTGCATCATCGGTGGCGGCTGCACCGGATAAGCCATTGGCACAACGTACGGTGGATGGCCGTGCGGGAGCATAACAGGTGTCCCAACTGCAGCTGGAACTACATGCCCTGTCACTGGCTGACCTACTGGCCCGTACATGCCCATCACGGCCAAATTACTTGGCGGCTGTGGAGGCGGCTGCTTCATTGCAGATGGTGCCACACCATTCTGGCCAGTAATGAGTCCCTGGTTAGGGGAAGGCAGCTCCCCCCCACCATTGATGCTGGTGATGTCATGAATGCTAGACCGCCGCCTATCCCGATTCATGGAATTCAAACGGATGAAGTACTTCTGGGCATGGCTGGCCACCTGCGTCGGGGTCCTCGATATGACAAAGTTGCGGGAGATGCTCCTCCAGTCCCCCTTCCCGAACTTGCTCAGTCCTACAAGGAACAACCTGCTCAACAATAACAGGTCTTTGTTACTCCCATTCACGTAGCTATACGAACTATGAATGACTGATCTTTTTTGACCAAAATCTATGTTTTTATAGCAACACGGAGTAGTATTAAGCTCACTTAAAGACAAATTGCTGAAATATATATTGATTATACATAATTTACTCGAACCAACAAAAAACCAACAAATTCGATTTCATAGAGTTAATTTCTCCACCAGAATCGACCATCGAAACCTGGCCACGAAATATGACAAGGAAAAGATTAAGCAAAGACTAGAACTCCATAAGAACCTTACTATGTTCCGAGACATTTTATATGAAGAATCTATCCTGACGGAAATATGACAAATTTGTTATATCATATGCAGATTTTCAAATACTCTGTGCACCCACCCTCAAAAATATTCTTTGACTAAATATAGGTTTCTATGGCAACATAGACTAGTATTAAGCTCACTTTCTTATATTGCTGACATATAGCTCGATTGTATCTATTTACTTGAAACAATAGAAAATAAACCAACAAACTCGATTTCGTGGAGCTAATTTTTTCCATTTGGATTTACTCTACTAGAATCTGCCATCGAAAACCTTTCCATTAAATCTGACAAGATTGGTGCGTGCAGATCTTCAAACAAATCCAATCATAAGCACGTGGGTGATAATTAAAAAATATATGCTGGAAAAAATCCTAGAGGTACACATTGCATTAGTTGACTGAGCTAAATTAGATTAAGTTCACGCTCAAGTTTTCAGTTATGTTTTTTTTTCGAAATTTTGATCTTAATCTTCTTGGATTGAAATCTACGAATGAGAGGGCGTATATACTTGTGTTCCTCCTCGGTCCACGGAATCCCCTTGCGTCGCTCCTGCTCCGATTTGGACAATCCCCTCCCGGATTCGAACAAACCCTTGCGATCGCCGGATCCCGTCGGCGAGTTCTGCTGGCGCCGTTGATCGTGACACTGACTCTGATCTCCCTTGTCGTCGTTCCCGTCGGTGTAGTTGGGGAGGGCGATCCTCCCGGCCTCGATGGCCCGCACGTCCTCCATGAGGAACTCGTAGTATCGCCTCACCTCGCCGAGCGACCTCCCGGGAACCCTACCGGCGACCTCCCGCATCCACGCCTCGCCGTCGCCGGAGGGAGGCAGCACCGCCAGCGCGTTCTCCAGGGCCTTATCATCCTCAAGGGTCCATACACTCGGCGACGAGGCCATCGGCGGCGCTCTCCCGCTGCTTGCTGCTCTCGCCGGGAGCCCACCGGTGGCTCCATTGCTCCTCTTTATACGTACCCCGTCCGACGAGTGGGTAACTTGCAGTCGGGCCCCTCCGGTTCGGTGGTGTTTGAAAGAAGGGAGGGACGTGACGAAATGTTAGGGCGGAAAGGGTAAATTGGCAGTGGATGAGGTCTGTGTGATGAGACCCGGAAGCGGGAGACGTGGTCGATTCTGTGCAACATGTTTCGGATCTTGGCGCTATTCGGATCTCGCTTTCGCCACTTCGTTGCTAATTTGCAACTTCAATGTTATTTATTTATTATTATTATTGTACTGCCCCTTCGATGCAAACTTTATGTGATTCATAATATTTATAGCAAGGCATACAGATGTATTCATAATCCCCAACATCCATACTCTAAGCCATCAAAAAACACCTAGTATTCACAAGAGGTGTATAGAGATATAATACATGATGCAAGGCATCCAAATAAGATCAAAATATTATTCAAGAAATTTACTCCAACTCGATTTTCAAATTAATACCCAACAAGTAGTGCAGTGAAGAAGATCTTATCCATATTAAAGCACGGGATCTTACGATGGTTGCTGATTCTCATTGAAATCAATACGATGTGATGTGAAAGTATATATTGATATTATTTGGATTTTTACACTTAGGCCTATCCAAAATTCTGAAATCACAGTTATACCATTACTTTTTCCACAATAATACTTGCGTTCAGTTAAGATAAATAGGGAAATAAATATAATAATAATATTGTCAAATTATTAATTTTTTAAAAATACAAGGGAAAAAGTATTAACTGTGTTAATATATAATGAAAACATCAGTGCGAAATTTACGAGGAGATCCCTGTAGATTACTTGAAACCCCCCCACCACACACGCGCATCCATCGTATCCACTGCTCATCTAATTTGAATTTTGACCACGACCATAAAGATGTACTGCAACTCGATCATTTTCACCAATCATCCATTAGTCCAATTTGATATTTATCAAGAATACGTCACATCCTTTATTTATATATATATATATACATATATATAAAGTTGGAAAAAGGAGTCGTACAACTTGATGAACACATACAAAGACTCTTCTGATTTGAACGTTAAGATTGAAAGCATCATTTCTATTACGTGCTCATCATAATTACAAATGTGCTAATGCACCTAAGGAGAGGACATGTACATCCACTCTGCCCATCGTCGGAGCATGCATCGCTCTGATTGAGAATTCCCTCAAGATCTCCACACACGTTCTCACACCACAGGCTACAAGAGAAAGGAAGCATGAGCGCCCTCTCAAGAAGATCGTTCATGCGCAATGACTTTGATGAGTGTGCATATTACAATGATAACTTACTCTGGTTACGATGAATTCCAAGCTAATCGTACCATCTCGCTTTACATTCATATCAACATTGTACTTCATTATATAGTTACACGCATAATGTATTATCATCATCGGGAAATAAACTTCGACCATGAACTAGTCGTGTATCAATAAAGAAAGAGAGAAGAAAGAAGAAGAATAAAAAGAAAAAAGTGATCATCTATCTAAGAGAGAGGAAAGAGAAAATGAATAAGATAGGAGATAAAATCAAGGGGTTTTTATACCCATTCCCATCTATACTTTTGTAATTGCACATACCCCTCTATAATTTTGAATAACACCCAAGCCCATGGATAGTGACTTCTTTTTACACATTTACCGCCCCCACCCTCATCTCTTGCATCGTTTATTGCTAACCCTAGTTGAATTACAACCTACTTCACCTCAGTTAAATTGAGCATCACGAGGTAGGTTTGCATGAGAAAGTGACGCCGAGTATCCCGAGTCCATGGGGATGGTAGCGAGGCTTGCTAAATAGCCAATAGTAGGAATAAGAGGATGGGATTGTACACGAGAGGATCGTATGTAGTACTGCAGACCCTACAGTAAAATCTTGGATCATTGGAGCCGTTCGATCTTGATCAAGCGGTTTACACAAATTTACACTTTTTGTGGGCTCATACCGTGCAAATTCATACGAATTACTCAATCAAGTTCGAGCGGCTCGAGAAGTTACTACAGCTGCAGACAATCCACCTCCAGATTGTACCCCTCGTCTGCCACTAACGTTGTTCCCATAACCCTCATCTTCGCCTCCCTTCTCTCTCAATGAAGCAACTCCAACCTTCTAAACCATTTCCATCTCTCCATCATCATCCCCTCAAACCCTTATATCGGAAATAGAAGCAAACAGACATGATAATCTAGGTTGTGACGCATCCAGTATGTCACTAATCATCTTGCATGTTTCATGTATCTCATGCATTGCTCATATTACTCACATTATATGATCACACCCTATATTTTTTGTTGCTAATGGTATGGTTTGAAAATCGCGGTAGAATTTTGACCAATATATTGTAATATGGTAGCTACTTCAAGAGGCGAGAGGATGGTCTGTTGTAATACAGCATGTGTTGTATTACAGTGGATCGTCCGATCCTGATCGGACGGCCCTCATAGGAGGCCCACTGTCCCCGACTTCCTAGGAGGGCCGTCTGATCCCAATCGGGCGGTCCACTGTAATACAACACATGTTGTATTACAGCAAACAATCCAGTCTCATTTCAAGAGGACCCGATGAGGTAATGGTTAGATGTATTTACTAGGAAAGCAAGCAACAATGTGCATGAATCCAAACTACATATGATGGTTACTTATTGATGGTATTGCAGAAATTGTCCCATGGGGAGCCAAAAGTTCATTAAAATTAAAATACAAGCATCTTTACTCACAAGTTAACAGGTACACACATTTGATTGTTAACTCATACAACTAGTTATTTAACATGTATGTTGAGTTCACACATGAGAAGCAAATGATAGAGATGTTTAACCTCCCTCAAAATGGAGTGAAGGTTTGAAATGATCATGGAAAGGTGCACAAAGTTGTTGACGTCATGGAGGAGATAAAAAGCAAGTGCTTATAAAAATGAACAAGGACGATGAGACAATATTCTCATGAGAGATTGCATTAAGATGAAGGGGGTTATGGGGGCGGTATGGAGAGTGAGTAGGAAATAGATGATGTTGGAGACAATGAATGGGGGTGCGAGAGGATCGTCTGCGGTAAAATCCTCTGTTGTAATGTAGGGGATCCGTCGGATAGGAAATGGACGTCCTGATCGGTGGGCGTCTATCCAAAGTTGTTAAAACAAAAAAGATATTGTTGTTATGTTGCATGATTGCAATGAAGTTGTCATTTCATGACACCTAAGGTTTAGATGAGGATATTTGCTTATAGTGGAGAGAATAGAGGATACACAACTAGATGAACCCATGATGACTGAGAGTAGTAAAGCAGTGCAATCGCATGATTCAGAATCACATAGGATGTTGCGGTCGTATGCTATATAGAGGTAAAGTTGAGTGACTCTGATGATATTGATTTTGTTGCCGATGATGCAAGTGAAACTAACGAAGATGATGGATTTCATGGTATGGAGTCAGACAATAGCTACCATTATCTACTCTGATTCTGATGTAGAAGATGTTGCGGATTTTGAAGGCACAATTGTGGGGAAGAGGATCCTCAGCTGTAGAGAGGATTGTAGCAGAGGTGATGTAATCCTCTTTAATTTTTTTTTGTTATTTGGATTACAAAATCCAACTTTATAGATTGAATCTTAATAATCAAACATTCAGTCTAGATCTGAACAACTTAAACTCCTTTTAAATAGATCCAAATATTCAACTGTTAAGATAAAATAGCAAATAATCTCAAATTTAAGTGAAGTTTAGAGGATATGTAGATCATTAATATGAGATTCAATCTATAAGGTTGGATTTGAGAATCCATATCACAAAAAAAAATAAAGAGGATTACAACACATTTGCTGCAATCCTCTCTACAGCAGAGGATCTCTTCCCAATTGTAGAGGATGATTCTGACATTCCCACTTTGACAGTTGGAACTAAATTTGAAGGACGAGATGGGTTTAAGTCCTCATTAAGTCACTACTTCATAAAGAAAGAATTTGACATGAAATATATCAAGAATGACGCATTAGGAGTCATTCTAACATGAAGGGAGAGGAATGTAAATGGAGAATACATGCTTCTCAGGTGTGAGACAACCTTGAATTTAGAGTCAAAAATGTTAAAAACTAAGCATACTTGTTCTTCTATATCATAATATTGGACAACAAAGCACTCTTGGATTCGAGCTAACACTACAACAAAATTGAACTATAGTGATGCTTTTTTTTCAAAATATATCATTAAAGTAATCGTTGTTAATTATATAGCGATGATATTATCCATTGCCAAATGAGTTTTTGTACTTGAAATTAGCGACGAATATCATATCTGTTCGCTATACCATTTGCAACGGTGCGCATAGCGATTCTTATCCGTTGCTATTTTTCAAAATATCAGCTAATCATTGCTATTTTTTAGTTCAAAATTTAGCGACAATTAATTAGACATTTGAAAAATAGCAACGGATAAGCGTCTCTATATGGATCGTTGCTAATGATAAAACGACAGATATGATATTCATCGCTAATTTCAAGTACGAAAAATCATTTTGCAATGAATAATATCATCATTATGTATTTAACAATGTTTAGTTTAGTGATAGATTTTGAAAAAAAAAGTCACTATAACTGGATTTTTGTTGCAGTGTAATCTGAGCTTAATTTTGCATGTCTTATCTAACATGCTTTTTGGTGAGTTCATTTTAATATACTATACATGGGGATATATAGCGGAAGAAGATGTTCTATGGAGAATTTTTTTGGCGAAGTTGAAGCTTCTTCGTTTATTGCAGAACCCCAACAGTAGCATAAATTACCAAAGAGAGGATGATGAAGATTTCTTGTGTGTGTTCACATCATTAAAAGCATGCAAATAAGGTTTTATGTATGGTTGTAGACCATTCGTTGGTCTAGATGGTTGCCATTTAAAAGGAAAGTATTTTGGTAGATTTTTAGCTGCAACAACATTAGATGGATCTAATGGATGGTTACCCACAAAAGTTACTGTAATCAAAAGCAAGACAGTGGATACATGATACTGATTCATCTGTTGCTTGAGTGATGCCATCAATTTTGAGCATGGAAAGGGAGTGATATTTATTTCTTATGTACAAAAAGGATTGGGGTCAATAATTAAGGTTGTGTTCCCATAGGTTGAGCATGGGACTTGTATGCAACATCTGCACAAAGATGTCAAGAAGAAATTTTCGACGATGAGCTTGAGAGCATGGTATGGCCAACTGGACGAGAAATTGCATAAAGATTCCTATAGAGCCTATTTGGTAACTGGGTTGGATTAGGTTGGGGTAACCTCCTATAAAATATAGATGTTTGGATGGTAAGGGGGTTGGAATAATAAATGTGATGTGATGTCACATTGGTTATGTGTTATATTAACTTTTTTAATGATTATAACATATTTTTATGTTAACTTTTTTATTTAAACATGATTAAAAAAATATTATACCAAAGAAATTGTAAGTCACAACCCAAGAATGCAAGGATGGAGCAGGATACCCCGAGGTACTCTGGCAACCAAACAAACCCATGTGAAGTGGATTTCTGAAATTTGTAAGCATAATATAGCTGCATTTGAGCAATTTACCAATATAAAGGAGAAATGGATGTTTGGCGAAGATGTTAAATGTCACTACTTGACAAACAGCTTAATTGAGTCTCTTTATTTGAGTCTCTTTATTTGTGGATCTCCCCAAATAGACACCTCCCAAATTGCAACCTTATTGATTGGATAAAGTAGAAGATGACGACTACCATGGGAAAAAAGGAGTAGAAAAGCATTTGCATGGACAAAAGGAGGAGTTCCACTAGCTATGTCTTATGTCATACTAATCAAATGGGATTCTAAAAGTTAATTGTGAGGGGAATTGATGGTAATAATGTGGAAGTAGAGTGTCTGTCTGGAAGATATGGAAGATCTTTATGCTAAGATATATAGACGTAGGAGATGGGAAGTTTGTCGGCTGCCATGCATACAAGCTACAACAACACTTGGAGGTATTGAAGTGAAATGGGAAATTTTCTTTGATGGTTATTTTAGGGTTAGTCATTGGAGAGAAAATAGCATTCCAGTGTTGTATCTTCTTTCAATTCTAGGTAATTCATTTTATTTCCAAAAATGATAAAGTTAAAATAGACGATATTCAATAATATAACACAACCAAATCTTTTAAATATATTGTGTCTACCTCTTAAAATTCTAAAACAATATAAAACTTTGAGAAATCACTGAAAATTCACATAAAATTAAAATACAAAAAGAAAATGATGATCTAGATTCTCTATTTTCTCTAGTTTTACACGAAGATATCTTTGATTTTATTCCCTATTTAGAGCTAGAATCTCATTCTTTAAAGAAACACTCATTTCCTTTTTAAAATCTTTTTGAAAATGTATTTTATTTTCTTCTTCTTTTTTTATTTTTCCTGCTTAACAAATACCCAAAATATTGACAAAATATAAAAGTCATAAAATCTTTTCCATCTATTTTTTATTTTTTATAACCTTTATTTCCATTTCATTTTCTTCTTTAAATATATAATAGATCATTTTTATTTTATTTTTTTTTCTCATTGTATCTAAATTAAAACTTTGCAAAATTATAGGAATTAAAATTTAATAATTAAAAATTAAATTAAAAATTAAAAATACATTTAATCAATTGGAAGGATTAAAATTAATTGTACCCAGAGTACCTATCTATAAAACATGAAAATTCTTTCTTCGTGTGTCTCTCAATAATAATGAGGGGAAAGTGGTCTTTATTGGTAGCTTTGTTTACCTTCTTGTAATCGACATGCACTTGTTGAAGATGTTGATGTGCGAGTAAAATTTCTTCTCTTTTCATGTTTTATACAACGATGAGCTTCTTTCCCCGTACTATTTGTAATGGGACTCAATCACCTACTTTTAAGAGATGTAGTAATAAATTTTGTGCCCAACGATTTGTATATATCTTTATTTACAACCTCTTAAAAATTAGGTCGACTATCCTTTAAATTGACTATGGTCTACTAATTACTTTTTGAATTCTTCTTAGTATCGTAATGAACTTCTTCTTATGGTCATATACCATCCACTAGTATCCTTTTTCCCACAGCATAACTTCCTCTACTCTTATGATGAATCTCGCATCCCCCCCGCCCAATAGAGGTGGTCATACTACTCCAACGAGCATTGATGATCACTAGGAGAGTTTGGTGTTAGTGGTAAAAATGCATTTTACATTGATAACGACTTTCTTTTTTATTAATATTTATTTATAATCTACTAGCCCTTATTGCATGTCTACCTCAACTAATTGGATATTAATGTTAACAATAACTCATCTTAACTCGTAGTTATATATATATAGAGAGAGAGAGAGGAGTGACCCTGTGAGAGCAAAAAATTGTAAGAGCATGAGAGCATTGATTATGGACCACTAGATCATGTCTTCTCTCTCCTGGTTGAATCTAGTGGTTCAGAATCACTGCTTTCATGATCTCACAGGTTTTGGCTCTCATAGGAACAACCATATATATATATATATATATATATATATATATATATAGGGCTTATCCAATGGGCCCTGTGCCCATTTGAGATGAGATGAGCCCACTCATATTTTACCAATATTTTCCATCATTTTGAGTTCAATGCTTATTTATTTACTGTTGTTATATCATATTCTTACTATTAGTAACTATTTTCATATAAAGAAGATCTTAGATTCACAAGAAATGATCATTAGTAAGAATAAAAATGAGACTAGTAATACAAATAATAGTACAATCATTTTGTATGAATTTAAGGTTTTTTTTCCTTAAAATAGTTACTAGTAGTAAGAATATGATATAACATTTGTAAACAAATACTTATTAAGCTCAAAAAGATAGGAAATAATGGTAAAAAATGAGTGGGTTCATCTCATCTCAAATGGGCACAGGGCTCATTGGATAATTTCCCTATATATATATATATATATATATATATATATATATATATATATCAATAAATTTATATGCATATTATGTTCCAGTTGAATTATGACCGAAGACCTTATGTAACCATATGTATGTCAGGCTTCATTGAAGATGTTTCACACTGACACACATTATCCTAAAAGAAGATATATATTTGCATATCATCTACTCCAAATAAGATTCTTGCAGCACGACCTTTAAAAAATCACTTTGAATCATTTTGTGTTTTATAAGCTTTTATAAAATAGAGCTGAAAAAACTAAAATACATAGACTAAACATTCCTATAAAAAGTTCTAAGTCGATTGATTAGTCGACCAGTTGAGTAAGTAATCTATACAGCATGACGAGTCAGTTGACTAATGATTTACCCCAATAGACCAATCCATTTAGTAGTTTTTAGATGTTGTATAACTGTTGAATGTGTCAGTCCACTGATGACTAATCCATCTACTCATCCATTTTACTTGACTGGTGATATTTTCAGTTGGCTGATTTATGACATTTTGCAGCAAATTTGATTCTTAAAGCCTATCTTTGCGTCCATTTTGACGAGGTTGATTTCCATTAGAGAGTTTTTAACATCCATATGCCAAAGATAGTCACACCTCTAAAACTCACAAAGTGTGAGAGTGGGTTATAAGTGGTGGGGACTACTACTTAACAATTTGAGCATAAACATTTTGGGTGGTTGTCAATGGATCCATTTAAGTCCGAACCTAACAAGTTGCCAGGATCAGTTTTCCTCGATAACGTACCAGAACCTAAACCTGGGACGTTATAGAGTTATAGGAAGGGCACTACCTTAATTTCAGTTCAATTACTCTCCCACTTCATGCATTTTAAATTGAGATATTTACACCCATAACCCTGAATAATATGGTAATTACTCCAGAAACCCTGCGTAATAGTGAATTACGTCATAACCCTCGAGTAATGGTTAACCTTTACATGGCATAACCATGTGTCAATTTCCGTCTTATTTCTCCGTTAACTCTAACGGAAATAGTCGATTTTGCCCTTCCAAACCCATCATATTTACAACATGATGCCATTCATCAAACAAAATAAACATTCCTCCCCTCGCCGGCAAAGCCGCCGGTCCGAGGTCCGGGATACTCCGATGCAAAAACTATCTCGAAGAGCGGCTTCTCGACATCAGTAATCAGGTCGAAGCCGATCACAAGCGCGGTGGCACCATCTCCGAGCACGGCTCTGCGCGCACCTCCACCCACGCGTGGAGGTCGATGATGTGGACCATTTTCTCGCCCTGTATGGCCTCGACGATGGCCTTGTTGGAGAGGACGAGTGCAAGATTGATGAAGGGGCACAGCTCGAAGAAGTGACGGCGAGCGAGGTGGGTCTCGGAAGGAGAGGCGGGGCGAGTGCTGTGGAGTGCGCGGTAGACGCCAGGGAGGGAGCGGAGGAGGCGGCGGGCGAGGGCGTCGGTGAAGTAGGACGCCATGCGCTGCATGGTATTCCCTTCGGGGGTGGCGAGAACGGAGATGTGCTCGAGTAAGGCGTTGGCGACCTCGAAGTTGCGGGAGGCGACGTGGTTGGCGCAGTTGACCAGGAGGTGTATGAGGAGGAGGCCGCGGTCCGCGGAGCTCAGCTCGCTCAGGAGGAAGGGGTAGGGAGATGTGAGGGTGGAAGGGGAGATTGGCATGAGGGAGAAGTGGTGTAGAGGGGAAGGGGTGGCGGTTACTGTGGAAGCGCTCTCTTCTTGCACCACCATTGCTGCTCACTCTGCTGCAGCAGCTGCTGGAGGTTTGATCCAATGTCAAGCGTTGGGGATGGGGTTTAAAGGAGAAGGTGGTGAGTGGAACAGGTGGGTGGAAAAAAAGGCTGCAGCACAGAGAGGGTGGGAGAGAGGAGTAGAAAAGAGACAAGCAGGAAGGAGTGGGACGGCAGTGGTTGGAAACTTTTTGTTAGCGTGAAATACTAATCAGCTGTTATTTTCCAACCTATCTCATATATGTAAAGTTTCTCTCTCTCTCTCTTCTTGGAGAGTGAATAATATTCTGTAAATTGCTTATAAATTTGTTTGATTTAAGAAGAAAGAGATGGGAGAAGGTCGTATGCCTCCCTCCTGCCGCCCCCTGCCCCCTCGCAACCTGCAGTCGCCGCCCCCCTTGCCTCCCTCCCGTCGCCCCCTGCCCCCGCGGTCGCCCCCTCCCCCCACCCCCCCGCAACCTGCAGTCGCTGCTCGCCTGCCTCCCCCCCACTCCCTGCGCGCCTCCGCCAACCCTTGTCCCGGCGTGCGTTGCCTCCCTCCCGCCGTTCGCGGGCTCCAGCACCTCTGCAGCTTCAGCCCTTCCCTCCCGCCATCCGCCTGCAAGTTCCAGCACCTCTGCATCTCCAGCCCTTCCCTCCCGCCGCTCGCCCCCAAGCTCCAGCAGCTCCCTTGCCAGTCGTTGGAGGCTCCACACTCTAGACCAAGTTCCAGGTCGTACCTCTATTGAAAGCTCCAGCCTTCCAACCCACCTCCTTCTATCCTTCCTTTTTTTCCGATTAATCTCAGCCGTTCATCATTGATTGGGTTAGATTAACTCAGCCATCTGGTTGAGTTACTGAACTAAAGTAACGGAAGGTTATGAATGTAAAACGGAGTGGTTATTCAGGGTTGTGGGTATAATTCGTGATTTCGCAGGGTTTCTGGGGTAATTACCATATTACTTAGGGTTATGGTTGTAAATATCCCTTTTAAATATTACGCTCTCGTATCTATAGTGCTTAAAAGCTCATAAGCTCACTTTTGTGGTCAATCTTGAGCTCTCAAAGTGCTTTCGATATTTTATAGTTTCAAGCGCAATTTCATGGAAGCTCATAAGCTCACTTTTGTGGTCAATCTTGAGCTCTCAAAATGCTTTCGATATTGTATAGTTTCAAGCGCAATTTCAGGGAAGCTCTTTCGTAAAATGTATGGTCAATTTTTTTCAATATAACCAACATCTTATACTAATTGTTCAAAGAAGGTCGAAATTTCAAAACATTGGGATAGGAGACGAGCGGACAACAAGTTACGCTGCTAGTCCTTTTGAATTGTAAAATCAATCCTTCTAAATACGACGTCCATAAATCATGGATCCATCACATTACTGCTCAAAAACAAAAGGGATGAAGGTATGTTGATTCTCAATGCGCGCTTTCTCTTGCTTCACCACTTTTGCTGAAGCAGATTTAAGGGCAGCGCGTCCTGCTATGAAGATCCCACTCTTCAACCCCACCGGGGGAGAAACTCATGTCAAATCAACACAAACATGGCTTCCCTCCAACCCATCCGAAAATCAAAATATCAATAGGTGTAAGTGTGGATCTTCCCTCTTGCGGATCAGTTAAAAAGTTCACAGACGTCTCTTTCTTAGCGGCAACACATGCACGTCTGAGTACATCAAATAAAACATCTCTAACAAGATCATATCTGTACTTGAAATCCGAGAGTTCCCTGCAATGAATTGCATGATACCCAAAAGCGTCTAAGCATGCCTTACGACAAACTGGGCAAATCTCATCAGCTGGAAGTAAAGGAATCATGAGGCGATATCTGAGGATACCGCGATACTCCACCGGTGACATGTATAGACCAAGTCTGTCAATAGGAATATCTTAGTATATACGCAACACGTGGGTTACATTCTCATGTACCTATGTAAAGTACATCCTTTAGTGTTGTTCAAGGGGAGGAGGATCCTCTGCTGTAGGGAGGATTACAGCAAAGGTGTTGTAATCCTATCTAATTCTTTTTTTACGATTTAGGTTTCAAAATCCAACCTTATAGATTGAATATTAGATTAATGCTCTAAATATCCTCCAAATTTCGTTTAAATCCGAGATTATTTGCTATTTTATCTTAATGGTTGAAGATTCAGATCTTTTTAAAATGGAGTTTAAGTTGCTTAGTTCTTGACCAAATGTTTGACCATTAAGATAAAATAGCAATAATTTCAAATTTAAATGAAATTTAGAAGATATTTAGAGCATTAATCTAAGATTCAATCTATAAGGTTGGATTTTGGAATCTAAATCATAAAAAAGAATTGGAGAGGATTACAACACTTCTGTTGCAATCCTCCCTACAGCAGAGGATCATCTTCCTGTTCAAGGAAGGGAAGAATGTAAATTGGATTATGACCAAGTTGCGCAGCATGCTGAAGTAGGTTTTGACGAACGAGTGGAGTGGGAAATATCTGAAAAAGAGTTCTAAGTCATGATTTTTACATAATGGGTTGCTCATGCATCATTTTCCGTAAATTTTCAATTTTTTTAGAAAATATCACTATGTATATTCATTTATATATCCCTCCAATATGTCCTTCGAATTTTGTCAGAAACGGAGATTCGTATGCCCTCCATCTAAATCTGGTTGATACAACAATGTTTAGACCGTTAAAATTACTTGTTCTATATGAAGGGCATAGGAGTCTCTATTTCTGACGAAATTTGAATGAACATATTGGAGGGATATATAGATGAATATATATATATATATGATATTTACAAATAAAAATAAAAATAATTGTGAAAAAATGATATGAGGACAGCTCGTTGACTGTCCCCTTACGGCAGCCCCATTCCCCCCCCCCTACCTATTTGTATTTCCCTTTTTAATATACTTATTTTATTATAAACTAGATTTTTTAATTATTGATTTTTTATTGTCGCACAATTCAAGCTTCCATGTCTTATCGTCTTTAATGTCATTGATTATTAAAGTGCAAGGAAAATTAGAGGAGCGTAATAACTAAATTTGCTCAAATGGCATAATGATTTATTTAGGCCTCGAATACATCAGGTTTTTCAACGGGCTGAGGATCTGTCCGTCCAACCCGTTTATGGGCCGGGCTGGGGCTAGGAGATTTGAGCATGGGCCGATCCGATCAATGAGAAATAAAAAAAGGAATAAAATAATAATAAATGAGAGAGAGATGGACGGTTATATATGGCCAATTCAAGACCCTTATTCCATGCATGTCACCTCTATTTTTGGAAGTGGATTTCGTGCATGGGATGGGAAGAGACATGTGCCATTGTTTGTATTCATCTTAAAGAGAGAGAGAGATGAATGAAAAGAGGGAGAGTGACCAAGTGATCGAGAGAAATAGAGAAAGAGGAAGAGAGAGATGAGCGGTTATGAGGCATTTCAACCATCTTTTCTCATGCACGTGGGACTATTTTTGGAATATGATTATTTCTCTCATTCCTTAAGGTAGAGAAAAAGAGAAATGAGTAGAGGGAGAGACGAGAGAAGAAAGTGAAAGAGAGTGAACGAGAGGTGGGAAGAGAGGGAGAGAGGAAGAGGTAGAGGTAGATATCCGGTATGCGCCACCTTGATATCTAATTTTGATACGGCGGAATCGGAGGCGCACGCAGTGAGCGCCGGCAATGATTTTTCCGTCGTCGATGTTGAATTTGATCCGACGAGATTGGAGGCGCGTCAAAGTGGTCGGCGATGATATGGAACAACGTAATCAAATCGTCTTCATGTTTTTGTGCCACCAAGGTATGTGTCGAACCCATAGGATCTATTATTAACCATATCGCTACACATCCAAGATAATTATTTGATCATATCTATTAGCCTCGCTAATGATATTTCTATTATGAAATCTAAGCATTATGTTTATTGAATCAAACCAACGTGGTTCGTTCCCTGTTAAAATTGCTACTTGAAATAATCTCCTGATTTTAAATAATATTTTATACAGATGTAAAATTCGTCTTTTTTTGTAATGATTTAGGGTTTAATCCATGCAAGTAATTAAGTGCCTATCTTGATAATGATAGATAAGTATTAGTTAACTTCATGAGATACGTTCCCTATACTTTATTTTAAATCACTACTACAGAATTTACATTTGTAGATGTTATGAAACGTCTATCTATGTTCTTTGTAACGTCGGAAGACCACTATTCTGACGTTTGAAAACGTCCAAACCAAACGTCTGGCTAGCCTTGTCGGGAAAGGTTTTAAAAGACGTTTTAAAAGAACATCGGTACATCCATATCTTCGCAGACGTTTAATAACGTCTTCAAATAATTTGCTTTGTGGACGGTTATTTAGAACGTCTATAAATCGAGTTGTTATACAGATGTTAGTAAACGACTGCGTAGAATCAATTTAACGTCTATAGTTGTTGATCCAAATCATGTTTTATGGTCGTTATTTTTAAATCCATCCACCAATAAATTATAAAAGCAGTCGTTAAATAACATACATGTATAAAAGGGCATAAGCACAATCAATAGAATGAAAAATCCAATAAGCACAATCCATCCACCATATTCAGAACAAGTTATGCATTCAAATATGAGAATAAAGTCGAGTATCATCAGGACTACAAGAAACTCTGAATTCTTTTAGTTCATTCAAAAATACAAATCAAAAATACATTGACGATGTATAAAGTAAATCAAAATATTTAAGCATCTTCTTCTGTCTCTGCATCGGGATCAACACCACCAGATCTATTTCGTCTTGATCGTCCCTGGGAAGTATCTAATAAAGAGAAGTAGATTAAATTAGACAGAGTTAAAAAAGATATATTTCAATGATCATACTTTTAAAAATCAGTACCATAGAATGTAATTGGAGAAAGTGGCGACGGTGACCCATCTGTTAACGGGTAATTCTTAAAATATGCAACTATTCCAGCCGCTATTTTATCTTGAAACTCTGTAGACGTCTTCTTATTAAGCATATCTATCTGTGACTTCAAATCCAACACTTCCTGTTGAAGGGATGCCACATTCTTTTCATTTTCAGCCTTCATTTTTCGCCTTTCTTCCGCCACCCTCTGCTCAATTACATCCTCTGAAATGGATGCAGACCTACGAAGTCCTCTACCTTTAGGCACATATCCTTGTCCCCTGCGAATAAGACAATCGGATCGTCCTTCATTACGTAGTACAATATTAGCTATTTCAGCATCAGTTGTGGATCGTCCTTCTACATCGGCTTTAGCACGCATTTCTACCATTGTAATCTATAAAAAATCATAAGAGTAAAAAATATTATATACAAGCAAATTAGTTTATAGTATTCATTTAGACAACTTACGTATGTTTGTTTAGCATCATGTGTTGACCAATGTCCGTGCTGCCCTACAATTTCATCAAATGGTGCATGTCCTGTTATGTCAACACTAAACTTTGTCTTTTTGAATAATAGTATCTCTCCGCACGGTCGACCATCGAGTTCTTCACGGGACTTACATTATCAAGAAATTAAAGGAATTACAACAATCAACATATACAAAAAAGAACTGAATTTAAAAATACTCACTATCTCGATCCTTATTCTTGTGACTCCATTCCTATTTTTAACGTAAATCGCCCATAAAAGAAATACCAATAATAATTTTAAATGTAAAAAGATCAAGTGGCAATAAATATATTCAACTTTCAATTACAAACTTACCTGATGATCTGGATTCGTCCATATTTCAACCATGACATTCCAAAGTTCAACAGGTACATTTTTGGGGCCTAGCTACATCTCCTTTTTCTTTCCATTCTTTCTTTAAATGATATCGACGCTCCCTAAGATGCTTTGCTAAACGACGATTAATTGCCTCTTTTACTCTTCTATCGGTATCAAATCCCTCAATTTCGACGAAGCTCTATATCAAAAACAACAGCTTTGCAAAATTATAATAATAAAATATTTAAAAGAAACACAAGGTCAATTACACACCTTGATTCGATCATATGCACCCCGAAGATCTGCATCTGTTAAGGCCCTGAAGTCTGCAACCAATGGGACATCCTCTCTTGCCACTATCCCACAAATCAATTGTAGATCTTTTGCTTGCTTGGCATCCAAAGGTCTACCTTCGTCTAAGTCTATATGGATAATCCGCTTATGTCCCGTAGCTTCCTCATACTTGGCCAATATGATACCTCTTGACTTTCCCCTACGTCGTACTGTATTTAATATAACAAAGTCATGAAATAATTTAACTATCATAATGATAAAAAATAAATTCTTCACCTTTCTTTTGGGAAGTAGGTGGTCCTTTATCTGAGTGCAGTGGAGTAGACATTATAGGCGCATGAAAATGCTCGGATGTTGTTGCAGGTGTCAGTGGTGCTTGAGAGTGACTACAAACAATGGGCTATGTTTGACTACTCTTATGTTTATCTTTCTTTTGCCTCTTCCCGAATATGAACGGTGAAGACATGGTTAAAACCTATAATAAAAAATATCTAGAGTTTAATTACACCAACCTAAATAAAAAATTAATGACAAACAAAAAAGTCTACAATTTACAAGAAAACAATATAAACCAATGTAGGTAGGTGATTAGCCACATGGGATGCTCTAAACCTTACAGCACCAGTAACAAGTACAGTTCTTGGATTGTAGTATGTCATTTAATACTCCTTCCCAAAATGTTAATTTCCAACACCCCATTTTCAAACAATCACAACCTCCTAATTTCCAACACCCCATTTTCAAACAATCACAACCTGACAATTTCTGCACCCATAATCCAAACATTCATATATAGAATTGGCCAAATAAAATGAACAACATGAGAATCTGAATCCAAATATTTTCAAGGCATCAAAAATGCAAGAAATGCTAAAAACGGGAAGATCAAACACCCGTCAGATCTGTAAACAAATGAAAAACCAGAAAACAGGAAGAAAACATAAACGCGGATCTAAAACATAAACAGAGAACAACAACAGAGAGCAACACCGGGTATCCGCCAGATTAAAACGTTCCTATATACAATTGGCCAAAAAACGCAGATCTATAAATAACAACAGAAAGAAAGCATGAAGAAAAAGAGATAGCAACTGCCTCCTGAACAAACATAAAATCACAAAACAAATGGAAGCCACCAAAAAATCCAATATGTACCAAAGAGGCGAGCAGATACCGAATGTCATTTTCAGACAACGAAGGAAGACGAATGGCCAGAGATGCAGCCAGCATGGGGTGGAGAAAGACCAACTTCAGACTGGAGGCTCAAAATGGGAGAGGATCTCACGGGAAAGAAGAGGAATGAAGAATAGGAGAAGCGTCGTTTGGGTTTTAGGATTCGATGAAAACATATGGCAACATTGGCGGGAAAGTCGAAAATCTGGTCGTTATTATAAAAACGTCTTCAAAAATACCTCTATATAGATGTTTTCAATATTGGAATGTGGACTTATACTTATAGCCATGATATGATGACGTTAAAAAATAACGTCGGTAAAAAAATTGTATTTGGTGGATGTTAATAAATAACGTCTACTAAGAACATAATCTATGTGGACGTTCGTAGCGCTTGAACGTCGGCCTAAGTTATGTTAATGCAAAACAATTCTAGATCTTAATCTCAAGTTATATGCGAAAAGAAAGAATATAATGAAGTTGTCAAGTTAATTAATTAATATGTAATCATGGTTATTCTTATAAGTTCGGATGGTGAAGTTTGTTGTGTAATTAAAAGGATCTTTATTCCTACATGTTGTGCACACGTAAATAAGTTCTTCAGAAAATATGTCCACATCATCATGAATTAATTCGAGTTGAGTAATTGATATGAGCATGTTATACTTGTATAATACCTTATCGTTGTATGGTGTAACCAGTATTAGGATGGCAATAAGATCCGACGTTATTTTAATAATACAATATATGTTTTAAATAGGCTTACATGATAATGTTAGCCAATAGAGACTATAATGTGTGAGACAGTAAGTAAGTGGTGTCTATTTGTCATGACATATATCCTAAGTTATTTGTTATATATTATTTTGTATATGGACAAATTGGTGGGTATACATGGATATGACTATTGAGATGTTATCATAACACCTACAGTGCATGTCAATTCCTCGTATCGTATCTGATTCTATAATACAACATATGACCTATTCACTGAGATGTTACTGTAGTTAACCCTATTAATATGGAAGTAAATTACTTCTTTGTATTTAATCTAGCATTTTGTATGCAATCCAGCCTCTTGTTGATTTCATGATGTATGTTGTATAAATATAGTATAAGTTATGTGCTATGTTTCTTCACATGTGACAAATGCGATGTAACATCGTACCTGAGAATCATATGTATGTATCATCACTCACATTGTTAAATACATTAATAGAGCCACAAAGTTATTGTCAATGAGTTAATATTATCAAAGTACTGAATAACTATGTATGTAATAGAGAAATGTTCAATCTTCTACTATTGATAAAGAATAATGTCATGTATATCACATTCCATAGTGATTAGTGATTATTGAAGCTATCAATTCATAAAAGTTGATAATTTATATTTGAAGTGACATGTCCACATGATCACTATTCTATGAAAAAGAAAACTGTATCTAAAGAATTGGAATTTCCTAAATATAAACAATGACACTTAAACAGTAATCGGAGCTAAGTGCTACATCTAAAGTCGGAGCCAGCTCTAGAGTCCGTTTATCAATGGCCTAAAGGGCAACACCTTACGAGGGTGTCAGGTTCAGTGGAACCTAGTGGAAAGTCCACATATTGACTCAACATTGATGTCATCATGTTCTATGCAATGATTGAGTGACTGCTTGTGCCAGCAGTAAAAGCCACCAAAGCCGTCCAACAAATTATGAGATAAGACAAATTTGTAATGAATAAGCTAAGTGTTTATTTGGAAGCCAAGTGCTTATGTGAAATGTTAAGTGAATATGTGCATTTATGTAAAATGCTAAGTGTATATGTCTAATTATGTGAAATTTTAAGTGTGTATGTGTAATTATATGAATTGTTAAGTGTGTATGTGCGTTTATGTGAACTGCTACGTGTATATATGTAATTATGTGAATTGCTAAGTGTATATATGCAATTACGTTATTGTTATGGGAATATGTGTAATTATGCTGTTGTTTTGGGCATAGTGCAAATATGATTAACTTTAAGTGCATATATAGGAAGTATGGAATGCATTGCATGAATATAAAACGATTACCCTTTGTATGTATAATTATGTTTACGAGTGATCCATGTGATGTTATTGTATGACAACAGTCAAATATATTCATTATCACAAGGGTATTTGGAAATGAATATGCCATGATACTACTTTCGTGTATGATATGTTCTATGAAAAAGTATATAATTATGATGATGGAAATGAGAACAAAGCAAATCTCGTTGATAGGATAAAATAAGGGCTTATATGTGAAAATTCGTAGCAATAGGTGTATGGGTGTAACACATAATTTCATATATGTAATCATCTTTATGTAATTATTGATATTGTGAATTTTATAAGAGAAAAATAGTGAAATCCATGCACATTATGTTGTGATTAAGATCATATTCAAGGAATGTATTCATGGATAATGCATGTTGTGAACATTATCCAGGTTGGGAATCTAGAAAATTTATAGAGATCCATTATAGAAAAATATTTATCCAGACTAATTATCTTATGCATGGAGTTGTTTGAAATAGAATAAGGAGACTTGATTTTTCGCTAGCCGGTTTGACCTTTTCTCGGCACATACTGAGCATTAGGCTCATACCATATATTTTTGTGTTTTTATTGCAGGTCAATGTGAGAAGAAATTTAGTGGCAGTTTAGAAAGTTGTTGCGAGGTTTGAAGGAAAGGATATCATCGTGCCCACTGGAACAAAGGATCTTGATTTTGTATTAGAGATGTATATTTTTATTGATAAAGGAATGTTAAGATGACTCATATTTGTTATTGTGATATGATTGATGTCCGAGAGTAACACTCGGATCCGACGTGGCATTTGACATGTTTCCGCTGGTCACCATGGATCCGGACTGTTACACATAGTTAAAAAAAAAGAGTGTGACAAAGATATGTGTGAAAGAAGAAATTTATTAAATAAAAGAAAGACATTCCAAGCAACTTGGTATGATTTGCCAGACTCTGACTACAGCTCATACTTTAACTCGAAAACATGGAGAGAGGGAATGCCATAGACTAATGGCAATTGAATTATGATTTTTGTTGGATTATTAGATGCTTTCGATGAATTACTGAACTCTTATTAGGAAATTAAGAATGATAATGGAAAACTTGAAGAAGAATGCAAGAAATATAAGTCTAGAAAAAAAATATTAGAAAAGGAAGCTAGTAGTTGTAAAGATGATACCAACAGTCTAGAAAAAGAAGTAGTTAGTTAAAAACAATGCTAAAAAACCCGTAACTAATCTAATCACATTCACAAAAGACAAAAACCAGTTTAGAAAAACTACTAGGAATCAACAACAATATGAAGAGAGATGGTTTAGGACTTGCTTTCTTTACACTATTTACAAATCAATTTAAACTGTATGTGTATTTTTCTTCCATCAAACTCATGACCATATTTTTCAATATTGGAATGATGGGAAAAAGGATGGAAAATGGTAGAAAGGACGATGCCGAGATAGACATGTTTAAATTTGGGATCTTATAGTGGATATATGCATAGACGAAGCCATAACCTTTAGTATAGGGGGAAAACACAAAAAGAATAATTTTGATGTCAATTTTAATATTATCAACTTACATATGGAGTAACTACAAATATTAGGAAAATGACACCATTTGATTCAACCTCCATGTTTACCGCATTTTGCAAGTGCAATGTGTCTCACTATAATAAAATCGACCTTTAATAATGAATAATTCTTCCAGTGTTATTACAAATAAATATTATTCATTTCAAAATTATGTTTGTTTGTATAGTTCGATATAATGACAATTATTTGTTGACTTTTTCGTAAAAAAAACGAGCGAGTTATTGCTAATTTTGAGATAATTAAAGAAAAAGTTGACAGATGACCATTGTTATTTGACTTGTTGCTACGAATATGATAACGAAATCAATACTTGTTGCCCATTCAAAAAAATCAAGCGACAAATAAAATTCATTGCTTTATATTTAACTACAGAAGGCGTAACAATGAATTTGAGATTGCTTGTCGCTATGGATTAATTCTGTTGATGTATGTAGTGGAGTCGAGCCTCCTTTTGTGACATATCTTTCCCATTCAAATTAAGCAAGAATATGTATTTATTGACTATTTATGCATATAAAATAAGTTCTGAATAAATGAAATATGTAGTATTTTATATTCTGGTATTTACACCTATAACCCTGAGTAATTTCATAATTACCCCAGTGATGAGCGTGAAATCCGCCTCTTTAATAATCAATAATTGTAGTATAGGAGGCGAAGATCGGTCGATCGAAAATCACAGTCTTTGAATGCTGTGGAGTACTTTTAACTTGGCAAAGTCTATCAAGGTCGAACACAGGGACACGAGCTACTCTATCTATTTATCGAATTTCGATCAGTTTAGAGCATGTGTGAATTCATTTCTCAATTACAGGTCTCCATGAAGATGCATGATGCATTATGCAGATTACAATGCAATAAATTGATGTATGCATTTTTTTAGTTGTTTTTCGATGTGATTTTAGGATGATGCACGAGCAATAATGCAACATGAATGCTTGCAAAATAAAAGATTACAAAAATACCCTAAAAGGACTACTAAATTGAGCAACATAATATGAATTGAAATTAGAGTCATTTTGAGCACAATAATATGGACAGCCATCAATTCAGGACAAGGACAAATAGAGCAAGTTCATCATCTATTATAAAAAAATTCACTTCATTTAAATGGTGACAGATGAGAAAATTAAACATGTCATGAGATAGATGAAGAGACAAGGATCAAAACGATACTAAAATCATGCAATTTGGACCTACGTTGCTTATAAATTATGAAGAAAACAATGTAGGGGCATAATTGTAAATAAAATGCAGGAAATAAAAGATAAATATTACAAATAGATCTATGGAGGGGCCTATTTGCAATTAGAAAAAACTGCCTAGGCCTCATTGCAAATTTTCCATACGCACGGGGTATTTTTGTAATTCTGCAAACTCACGAGGGCCTCCCTGTAAAATACCCAGACGCGCACGTGCTGGGCACGTGCCTAGGAACCAAACTGCAAATATCTGAACCTTCAAGGTCTTCGTTGTAATTTACCCAGCCCCTCACGTGCTGAGCACATGAGGTGCTAGGCTCGAGAGACTCGGCTGGTTCGGGCCACATGACGTCAAGTGGAGGCTCAGGATTAGGCTTGGAAGATCCGAGCCTAAAGGCTAGGCCTAAGGCTCGGATGTGCCACGTGTCTTCATCTGGTCCGTCCGATCCAGAAGATCAGACGACACATGTACCGTCTTGCTCCTCTGCAGGCCACCGGAGAAGGCGGGGCTCCAACGACTTGCTGGCATCTCCTCCGCGCTCCGTAGAATCATCTAAAGATCGGGGAAGCTCGCTGGAAGGCTGGCGGAGGTCCTGGAGCCAAGGCGAAGCTTCCTTGTTGTCTGGAGCAGCACGACGGAGATGGTCGGCGGAGGTGGAGGCTCGAGACTAGTGGGGAGGCATAACATCTAACCAATGAAGTCCTGAAGGGTTAATTTATAGCTGAAGTGTGCCTTTGAATGTGCATGAGTGAGTGATGGGAGTGGAGGGGGTCGTTCGAGCGACGGGAGTGGTGGCCCTAGAGCTCCTTCTCCAGTGAGGTGGAGAAGAAGGGGGGCGGAGCGGGGGAGGTTCTGGAGAAGAGAAGGGTGGTCGGCGAGGAGGAGGGTGGTATGGCGAAGGTGTTAGGTCACTCAATGGAGGATGAAAGTGATCAGAGGTATCAGGATAAATAAGAGAAAATCAAAGAAACGATGGGAGGAGATGTACCTCATCGGAGAGGGGAACCCGGTGGAGGAGCGGCTAATGAATCCACGATTCATAATCTCAATATCTTGATCTTAGCAAAATCCACGAGTAAATTCCCTAATAAATGTGTATAAAATCCATAAATTAACAAAATGACTCTTGTAAATAAAATTCCTTAATTATTGTATATTATATTGTATAAAATAAATTAATACTAAAAAGCCGCAAATTAAAAGAGTTTTTCACCTGTAAATAGCCCAAAATTTCATAGATTTTTAATAATTTTATTTCAACTCCTTTTTGGCTTATTCTTTCTCTATCTTGTTCATAAAAATGTAAATAAAAATACAAAAATACAAAACAAATTTTACCTCAAATAAATGCTCCTAGGTCCCAAAGAGAAAAGGCCATAAAGTCCAACTTCTAGGCCAAATTCCCGCTCCGTATGAACTCCAAATTCACCAAACTCACTTTTAAAGTTCAAGTTAAAAATTATCTATCCAACGAAAGTAGTTTCATTAAAATCGGAGCTCGTTTGCAAAAGTTGAGTTTTGGGACCTAGATGTACATTGTATATTATGTATATATATATATATTCTTTCTTACTTTATTTTTTATTTTTATCTTTCTTAATTACTAAAAATCCAAAAAAAATCATTGTTGTGTTGTATTTTAATTATATTATTTTATTGTATTTTTTCCATTGTAAATATCTCTTACTAAAAAGACAAAAAAATAAATATTAAAAAAATTGAACATGTTGTATATATTCCTTTGTAAATTCTCCACTATTTTTCCTTCTTTTATTTTTGTTGTATTTAAAGTAGCCTACTTTATTTCATTTTATTTTCCTTTATTTAATCACATTCTCTACAATAACTTCTCTACCACCAACTTCTATTCAACTCCACCATTTTTAATAACTCCCATTCCACTTCATATTCTTCCACCAACCTCCCATTCAACTCCACCAATAATACAACTTCCCATTCAACACCACCATCATTCTAACCTCCCTTTCTCTTCTCTTTATATTCATTTGTACATCCTTATTTTTCCGGATCTGCCATTCTAATAGAAAAGGGAGAGAGCTTGGAGTGTTTTGTTGGTGACAGCGACGAGACATCTTCCTCAAGCGACGACCTCCTTCAGGCGAGATCCGCGGAGCTCCACTCCGCGTCACGAGTTCTCCATCGAGCTCGCTCAGCCTCTTCGATTTTATTTCGCCAATCGGATCGAGGCGACGACAGGAGTCCAGCGTAGCTGCTCCGTCAATCCGGCGAAGAATCAGGTAAGTATTCCTCCTCTTTTCTCTCGTTATTTTTTTATCTAATATCTTGTTTCCTTATTGTTTGGATCACCATCATTTATTATCCATCACATCTCCATATCATTTTTTTATTTTCATATCATCACGATCAACCCACCATCATATCTGCATTTGTTCATATTTGTCATTTTGCATTAGCTAATTGTTTTGTTTAAAACAAAACAAAAATGATAAAAAAAGTATTTGTTCATTTTGCATTTCTTTATTTTCTGTTTAATACAAAAAAATTAAAAAAATATATAAATAAAAAAATAGTTTGCTTAACAGCAGTAAAAATAAAAAAAATTAAAAAAATTAAAAAAAATTGCAGGGAAGCAGCATCCCACGGTCGCCGCCCCCCTGCACCAGCATCAACCCAACTGGTCACTACCGCCCCCTCCAACGAAGGGAGCAGCGGCTGCCGCCGTCGCCCTCCCCTCATCGCCGGCCCCGCGCACAGCCAGCGGCTGCCGCCGTACCGCGGCTACGCGTCGCCCGGCCTGCCCTCCGCTGCCCCCCCCCCCCCCCCCCGTGTGCGGTCGCCGCGCCTCCCGTCGAGCTCCAGCCCTCCGCGCGCCGCCGCCCGCGCGCGTGCCTTTTTCCTCCGCCCTCCGCCGACGCACGCCCGCCCCGCGCCTCGCCTCGCGACGTCGTCGAGCCGCCGAACCCCTCTTGGGTTTTCTCCATCGTGCCAAAGGAAGGAGAAGGAAGGTTTATTATTTTATTTTGTAAAAAAATTCACTTTTATCCTTTTTGTGTCTGTAATTTCATAACAGTCCATGTACATAAGTTGCTTGTAATTTTAGTTTCTCTATTTGTAAAGATACCCCAGCGTTTGACGTTAAATTTGGACATCAATATTGCACCTTTTTATTCAATGAAAAATACCTTTGTGTTGAGAAACTAATTCTATACCTTATAGATATTTATTTATATTTTTGTTATATTTGGGTAATTAATTAAAATTGTGAAACTGAAACTCTGCATATTTTACCCAAACAGTGATCTTAAAATTATACCTCACACACGGTTGCTCCAAAAAATCCACAAAAATTAGAAATGATGCCTTGAAATGTGATAAAGTTATAGTCCAAATTTCACGTCCATTGGAGTTGTCTTGTGCCTGAAATAAATTGTAGAGTGTTTTTAGTATTTGATTTTTAATTAAATCCACGTATATCCTTTTTGTGAAATTTCAACTCTACTGGATTGCTTATCTAAATATCTTTCTGAGATAATTCGTACTCCGATTAATTTGACAATGTGGATTTATTAGAAATTATTTACTCACTGTCACTCTATTTTCACTAAAAAAATCCATAAAAAATTCATAACTTGTCAAAAAATTCCAAAAAAAATGTTGTAGCTTCCTTGCATAATGTTTGCATTCCAGTAAAAGTTTCATAATTTTTGCTTACTGTTTGTGTGAGAAATTACGAAAAAACCCATAAAAAGTGTGCATTTTTCATTGTTACATTTTAAATCGAAAAAATACAAAAAATGCGTTTTGTGTTCCCCACTAGATTAGGACTTAAGAAAAAATATAATTTGGTTGAATTGGATTAATTTGATATTAAAATTAATTTGGCCTTGTTGTATGCTTTCTTAGTGTCGTAATTCACTTGCATTTGCCTTTCACCTTTGTTTTTGCATTAAAAAAATCTAAAAAAAAACCGTGTGGAAATCAAGATCTAAGTTTTTGAATTAAAACCGAAGTTGTTCCTTTGCCTCCCTGAGTTCGACCCCGGACTTGCCCGGGATATAAATTAAGCCGAGACACTCTTCACGGAGATCTTCTCTCGGTTCTGACTGAATCGCTAAGTACACGTATTACAACGAACACGAATTAATCATCGTATTTAGTGACTCGTCAGATGGCGCCGTTGCCGGGGGCAAACGGCTTAGGGATTAATTTAAAATTTTGGATTTAGATTTTCGCTTTCTCGGGTAGTCTGACCCCCGAGGCACTGTATTTATTCCATTTTTTCAATTATTTCTCTTCATATTCTTGTATATATTTTGTTTTTATCTCTCTAACATAAATTTTATTTTTCTTACGAGGGTCCGATGAACTTGGAGTGCATCGGAGGTCGACGGACGCGACGCGCGTCGACTGCTGAAGAGCAAGAAAATCAATTTATCTTCGAGAGAATTTTTATAAATTTTTGTAATTATTGTGTTGTAATAACTTAGGTAATTCGCTCTTTCCATCGGCTCTTTTTTGAGAGCTCGCGTTTGTATCCGGACTGGACTTTGGACCCGCTCGTGGTCGTGTGGTTGATTGACGTAGAATAGGACTTGCACTCGCGGCTCTTAGAGCATTTTTATTAGATTATCTTGATTGCTTGTGCTCGTAATATTTAGGACCACACATCACATTTAATGAGACACACTTAGACCGCTGGGCAATTAGTCAAATTTAACTTGTTCATCACTCGCTAAAAGAACTGCCTGTCTAGGAACGGTTTTCTCGTTTGCATTCATATAGCATAAAATTTCAATTCTGCCTTGCATCCCGCATGTAGAGCGCGAGGATCACTGTAAGTCTTCTGAACTGGGCATGCATCATTGATTTCATTATCTGCATCGGTTTTTCTCGACTCCCTCCCCTTGGTTTTTGAAGCTTAGGTTAAAAGGAAATCGTGACTGACCGTTAGGCGTGCTTTGTTTGGTGGACCAATCAAGTGATAACCAAACTTAAAACTGGGACTGCTAATCAGAGTTGACAAAAAAACTGATTGAAACTAACACTTGTTTTGGGAGAGCAAAACCCTCATTGTATGCTTGGCTAATTGTGATTGTTGAGAGGTGAGGACGCATCCCTAGGATAGTGCCCAAAACCTACTTTTTAGCCTTGCGTAATTGGATTTATATCTTGATTTATCACCTAATTAAAACTGAAAAGATAAATGGTCAGACTTTTGCGACCATCACTGTGTTGAGTAGGTGAACTCAGGGTTTGCTCTTGTGTTGTTTGTTTTGTGTGTTATTCGGTGCACTTGCACGCTTTCTTCCTCGATCCGCTTCATTCTCCCATCTCCCTTCCAAGATGTCAGAATTTTGTTCATCATATCCAAGTCACCCTTCTTCGACCATATTCCGATCATCTCCACCCACTTATTCCTCCTCATACCCATACACCGACCGTAAAGTCAGAACTCAGACTGACTTCTCCACTTCTCCGTCCTTCTCACCTACCCCACATTCTTGCATCCCTGACCCACAACCACCCTGGATTGACTCACTATATTCTCGTCCGCTTGCTGGAATCAAGGAACAAATTGAAGAGCAAGCGACTACTGAGATGAATGATTGGCATAATCAGTTGACCCCACATACCTCACTTTCACCTCGAGTTGGGACAGAACAACAATTTCCATATACACATCCCGACTTAACCTTAGGGTACAACATGATCGACTAGACAAATCGAATGGAGAGGCCTGCACCGTACGATCTTCCTGACTTGATTGACCTGAGTGATAAAGACCACATTGACCAACCTTCATATCACCCATTCAGAGAGCCGACATATACAGGGGATTGGATTCATGCGACTAATTTACAGACCCCCTGTCTACTAACTCCACCAGATGAGGCTCCGACCAACATCTGCCATACAGATAGGTCATACTCAACCGAGTATTACACGCCTGAGTCAAGATGTGTTGAGTATAAGATCTCAAGTTCTCAGCGGTATCCTCCAACTGAGCAGACTTCTCTCATGATGTGTCGTGAGAACTTATTGGAGGATGACATTTGTAGACCGATCAAGAATCCAGGTAGAAATGTGGATCATGAATTTCGCAGATTGAATTTTAAAAACCTGGAAGACACCGGATTGACGACACATCATGTACAGCTGGAGTCCCTTCTACCTCCCTCTTCTACTAACCACTTTCCCTCCAAACCAGAGTCTGTACATTCTCCTAGTCCTCCTTCACCTACCAAAAAGACCAAAAAAAATGAAAACTCAGAAAATACCATAAAAATTGAAAAAGGAAAAGATCTAAAAAAATTGGATCCTGCGGTTAGGGAAGCATTTGATAGAAAGTTGATTTTTGAGCTTCCCTTAATAATGGCCATTGAGCACTTTCCCGACCTTAAAAGATTTGTGAGATGTAAATTGTTGCCTAAAAGGTCAGGCAATAGGAGAACAAGGACTGAGATACATATAGTGTCTATGGCCACATCTTTGATGATAGGGAGAAAAACCAAGAGCCGCAGAGTAAAACGGTTACCTAGATTTGATTGTGCAATCAAAGATACCACATTCACCCATGCAAGAATCGATGATGACTTACCGATTAATATCCTCCCGACCTCCGTGTTTGCCAAACTCAAACTCGGATCTGCCAAGAAGTCAAGAGAGATCATTCAGTTGGCAGATCAGACCATTAAACGGTCGAGAGGAACCATTTCAGTCATCGTCACTTTCTAAGGTGCTCTACTGGAGATAGACTTCACGATCATTGACATTGAGCACCGAGGAGAGTTCACCCAGTCTCCGATCATTTTTGGGAAGCCGTTCTTAGCCTTGGCTAAGGCAACTATAGATTGTGAGACTCGGGAAATCGATTTCTCTACATTGGGAGCACTCCGACCTCACCCGATCTTTGAGGACACACGATATTCCAAGGTAACCTGTAAAGTTGCAGACAGTCGTGACCTTCGAGAGACAATTGAGTCCCATCTCTCTACTACACCTGAGATACCGACTGTCCAGACGACCATTGGTTTAGAGACTTCCTACAACCACACACCGCCTACTGCTTGCACCACCACCGCGACAGCTTCTAGAGAGGACTCGCGACCAGAAGCTATCATTGAGTCGGACATGACCTTTGTGGATTGCCTTGATCATTTCGATGACCCGACACAAGAACCCAACAATGTCAAGCCAACTGAGAACACTGTGCCTTATCAGAGACGTGTGCTGACCCTGCAGGAGTATTACAATGCATACGGTGACTCATCTGATGATGAACCTCTGGTCAGAACCTCACACACACCACATCCAGGACATACACCAAAGGAGACAACTGGGACCAAATTGACCAATCTTGATAAATCGGTTGCTCCATCCTCTAGTCGGTCATCTGGTATGAAGAAGACGGGTGTTGATTCCTTGAGGTGTTCCCCCAAACTCCTTAAGACGTATCAATCTCCTCTTCCTCTTGATGCTTCAGGTTCTAGAAAACCGACTAAGAAGGTTACCTTCGATGTTTCAGAGAAGGAACTTCCTGAGGAGTCCTCATCAGGTCCGGATGAGGTGATCTATATGAGTGAGCTCAGTTCGGTTGTTCTAAAGCCATACTTGAGCAAGCAGCCGTGTGTCGACCCCCGTTGGACGTTCCCCACACATCACTATTATTCTTCGGAGGACGATTCTGACAGCGACACATGTGTATACTACCCACCCCATCGCTTCCGCAAGAAGGTCCGCCACAAACCTTCTTGATCCGTGTATATTCTTCCTCCTCCTTGTACATATTTTCCTTCCTTTTTTCACCTCCCTCCCTCATGATTCGCATCACTCGCCCCAGTTCCGTATCGTTTTCATTTTGTGGCTATACTTAGGATGACTAGATCCTAAGTATAGGGGGATGAGTGACCCGATTTGCTCCTTCTCTTCTTTTTATTTTCTTTTTGTATATTCTTTCTCATTCTCATCGGTCTTCCATTTTTGTGTTCTTTCCAATACTTAGGCTGACCAGAGCCTAAGTATAGGGGGGCCGATGCCCGTTGTGTATTATCCACATTTTATTTTTCTTTCACTTCTATTCTTTTCACCCACTTATACTTAGTACGAGCTATGGCTTTTTGTCACCTAGTACCATGAGGACATAGCACATGCTAAGTATAGGGGGC